>OX401413.1:19736812-20202127 GCA_947846245.1 Cerastoderma edule | reverse complement strand
ATTTACTATGAAATAGCATCAACAAACCTTTTGGTGCTTTTAACGCAATAAAAAGTGGTCTACAGCTTAGACTTATGTAAGATAGTCCGATACATGTTCATAATTAACAGTGAAAATTGAGGTATAAGTAAAGAAGGTAAATACTTCGGATGTTACATGTAACGGAACCCAGTGTAAGTTAACCTTTATAGTGATGGAACCGACTTCACGCTTATGCAAACAGGTTATATCCAGGCAAGCCGCCAAGCAAATTGGCGGCTGGCCTGTGATCTAACCTGTTTGCTACCCTGCGTATCTTTCAAAACTAAAATTAAGCAGTTATTTAAGGTTTTGAAAAGAAGACGACACGACACAAAAAATCTATTTTTGGAAAGCTTCCTAGCTTTCTAAGGGTTAAATATTAGTTATCATAACAATTCCAGTCATGTTGATACTGTATGTGTAGTGTTCCGGTGTATTCAATTAAGGACCGTTAAGGGTAAAACTGAACTGCTACCTTTGAACCCCATGTCCATCTACACGCATCAATAATATAAATAATACAACTGTAAAAGTATCTATACATATATCGAACACTATTCGATTGAAGGCAAAATACAAACCGCAAAATAAAAACAAATTCTCAACCTTTTTCTATCGTAACATAGAACATACATGCATTGCAACAAGGAACGAATCTCCTCTTTATAAACACACATACTTGTTTGAATTCGTATTGTGGAAAACAGCCTGTGGAAAAGGTACTTGATATTGCTTACATACACGTGCATGTGAAACTGATCAGGAACCAAGGCCATGAACATCAATTCAGATAATACGGACTCTCGAGGTCGTCGTCTAGACATGCTAATGATTCGTCAGCGTCCGTAGTTCATTAATTCTTCAGGGGACAAACAGACCAACATGTGTAAAAACTCTTAAAGGTGCTAGTTCACAGATGAGACAATGGACAAATAAAATAAAAGTGTTTTAAAACATAACGATTCCTGTAATGGTGTATTATACGGAATGAAAACTCGTTATTGATAGCTAATTTGTTTCGAAGAGGAACATTATATCCTCCTAGTTGTAGCTGAAATAATGTTAATCTTAAACCTACGATTCACTTTTAAAATTGGAATCCATTGCATTTTAAGATCACGTGATCAATGAATGACAACTGTGTGTAATTTTAGAGGGATTTGGTCTATTAAAACAAGAGTATTTCCAAAACGTTGACTGGTCTAAGAGCTAAGTTGAACGTAAACACACTGAATCGACTAAATAAATAACACCTTCATGCATAAAAGATAAAGGAAACTGATTTCCTGCATAATTTTGATTTGTGTATAGCCGAAGTCTGGGAACAAGCACCTTTAAAAGTCACGAGTTGGTTCTTGTTCTCGGACTTAAAACGACGACACCCCAAATAAAGTACATGATACTATTAACAACAGCATGTAAAAACGTTTTAGTAACATTTGTTACTAAACATATGAACTGCTCTTTCTTTGGTGGGGGAATTTGCTTGATTTAGCCGAAGTCCAAAAAATATCCCATCTGTTTTTCCAACTCAGACGTTTCCTGTTATTATCCCTAGATAATTATAGCTCAAAATGGGAGACTTTTCTTCTTTCTTTCGCTCTTCATGACAAATGTATGCATGCTAAATTTGGTTTTCGTTGTCTTCGTTGTATCATGACAAATGAATGCATGCTCGATTTGGTTTAACATTTTTGTCTTCGTTGTAAATCATGACAAATGTATGAATTCTCAATTTGGTTTAGCATTTTTGTCTTCGTTGTATCATGACAAATGAATGCATTCTCAATTTGGTTTAACATTTTTGTCTTCGTTGTATCATGACAAATGAATGCATGCTCGATTTGGTTTAACATTTTTGTCTTCGTTGTAAATCATGACAAATGTATGAATTCTCAATTTGGTTTAACATTTTTGTCTTCGTTGTATCATGACAAATGAATGCATTCTCAATTTGGTTTAACATTTTTGTCTTCGTTGTATCATGACAAATGAATGCATGCTCGATTTGGTTTAACATTTTTGTCTTCGTTGTAAATCATGACAAATTTATGAATTCTCAATTTGGTTTAACATTTTTGTCTTTGTTGTAAAACATGACAAAATGTATGCATGCTCGATTTGGTTTAACAATTTTGTCTTCGTTGTACAACATGACAAATGTATGCATGCTCGATTTGGTTTAACCTTTTTGTCTTCGTTGTAAAACATGACAAATGTATGCATGCTCAATTTGGTTTAGCATTTTTGTCTTCGTTGTAAAACATGACAAATGTATGCATGCTAGATTAGGTTTAACACTTTTATCTGCGTTGTAAAACATGACAAATATATGCATGCTCGATTTGGTTTAACATTTTTGTCTTCGTTGTAAAACATGACAAATGTATGCATGCTAGAATTGGTTTAATACTTTTGTCTTCGTTGTAAAACATGGCACATGTATGCGTGCTCGATTTGGTTTAACACTTTTGTCTGCGTTGTAAAACATGACAAATGTATGCGTGCTCGATTTGGTTTAACACTTTTGTCTTCGTTGTAAAACATGACAAATATATTCAGGCTGGATTTGGTTTAACACGTTTTTCTTCGTTGTAAAACATGACAAATGTATGCCTGCTTGATTTGGTTTAACACTTTTGTCTCCATTGGCCGCCGGTAATGAAATGTTACTTACTTCCCTGGTAGTCTTTATGTCCCGTTCGTTTTAAGCACTAGAGGGTTAATGCAATCTTAATGACATTGTGTTTATTTGGTACAATCAGCAAAACATTCAACACATTCGTTTACAGAGATATATTATTCGTCTAACTCGTCAAATGATATAGAACACCGGGCGATGATCATGATGTTTGAATTAAGGAATAATGTCCTTGTGGAGTTGATTAAAGCATTGTGACTTGCACCTTCGATTCTTGTCACAGCGTCTTGTTATCATCTACAAGAACAACGTGATGTATTGTTGACCCTTATAGTGCTGGAACCGACTTCATTCTTATGCAAACAGGTAAAATCCAGGCCAGCCGCCAAGTAAATTTGCGACTGGCCTGTGATCTTACCTGTTTGTAACTCTAAGTATCTTTCCTCATCACAATTTAACAGATATTTCAGGTTTTGTAAAGCAGACGACACAAAAATATACTTTTTGAAAGTTACCCAGCATTCTAAGTGTTAAGTAAGGGAAGCCCAGCATTGCAGATTCTTAACTTGAAATGTTTTTCCTATACACGTCAATCTTTAAAACTTGACAGGATAACCTATTCAAATGCAGCAATCACTCTAGTGTTAACTGTGTGAGTTTTCTTTTGGGAATATCAGTTACCAACCTATTGTGTTTCTTTTGTGCCTTCCCTACAGCATAGAGAGCATAGCCTTGTAGGTCCAATTTAAAACAGAAGATGTCGCTTTTCAGAAATAGTTTGCAGATCAATTGCTACAGTTCGAACGGCCCAACCGGGTATCCTATCTTCAACCCCCACACAAGACGGACATTATATCTCTGAGTTCCGATGCTGTATTAACCGTTAAATGACCTATAAGGTATATAGATACAAAAGAAGGGTAAAGTACTATCTGGTCAATAACAGTACTATAATTATCGCTTTTCTGTCTATCTTCATCCCGATCTAGACGATAGTTATCTTGTCAGTTTTGACACACTAAGTGAGCTTATATCTAGCCGTATACAACTGATGACGTCTCCCTATGGCATCTTTATGAAGTGTATTGAAGCAAATCTTTCTCGCCATTACAGTTGAATTGATGAAACTATTTTAAGTTCATTTTAACTGATACAAGTTCAAGACAGAACGGAAAAAACATTTACAACTCGACTGTCAAAGTTCAGTCAAAGTTCGTAATGTATACCTAAGTGTCCTGTCTTTAAGGCGCACCCACTCGTAAGAAACCACACACTTAGTTAGAAGCGACACCCTTTTTATAACTTTTTCATGGTATTGGTCTGCGTATGCTTTTTATATATATTCATATCTGCGAGACAGATAGAAAGCGACCACAATTGACAGTTAGACATTGCAGGTCAGATACACACAGCGGGTCAATGAAAAGAAAATTGGTAACAATGGCGTCCATGGCACTCTAGATAAAAAGAGAGGATTGAATATAACTGAAATAATGTTGACGAAATATAACTGCCGAACTCAACCATTCAATCGTAACCACTTAGTACTGGTAACGAAGACTGAAAAAGAAAAGATCAGATTAACTGAATCTCGATCTTTCTGGCTGATGTTTGGCCATGTATAGGCTCATCCAAAATGAACATGTACATATAGGATGACAATCTGATCACATCGGGTTTATCCAATTAAACGCCTATGAAATAATATGGATGACGTCATATTGTTTCCCTCGAGAATGACGTCCCTTTACTTTCGTTTTCAGAAATAGACTTTTAATATGCAATCTAAAAAGTCGTTTAATCTAATTAAGGCAACAACTATATTTGTTACAACTTATACTTTCGTCATTTCGTATGAGTTACCGATAAAAAATGATTTAAAATTATGTCCAACACGTCCATACACATTGAACTACTGAGCACGTTTAGAAAATGTGTTTTTCGCCGGGGCTGAGTTATCCCCAAAAAATTATAATCCTACACTTATATCCGAGGAACATTTCTCAGCTCACGGAAATACCCGAATAGTTACGATTGATCGGATGATTATCCCTAGTTAAGGTAGCAGTACACACTAACGGGCCTTCGTTTGGGACGGCAGGTGCACGTCTGTTAAGTCTCGCCTCACTGAGTCGCGAAAACAAAACGGACGAAAGCAATATTTACACACCAAATGCATATTGCCTGTGGCTCTCTAAAATATGAAAAGAAAATCTGAACAGTTATCATAGACCTTATTCCTTGAGCAATAACCGGTCATGAACGTGGCAAAAAATCATGTGTCCGAGGCCCAATTTTGACACATTTTCAACTTCTATACAGAATTCCCTGCGAATACAGGAGGTCCATCGCCACTGTTTGCGCTTTCCACACAGTCTAGGCATACAACTTATCCACAGAAAAGTGGTGCACGACCACGAAGATTTTTTGCTATCGTCCAATGTATGTACCCACCTGAAAAACGCACTATTTTGACGCCCTTTTCGGTGTTTTCCCAAGCAGCCGATAAGTTCCAATATTGACACTTCCAATGCAGAAATGTGTGTAACCAGCATATTCGTATTATTCAATATACCCTAATGAAACTTTATAATAACATTTACATTAAAAAAAAAAGCATAACAATGTCTCAGCACTGCTTATTATCAAGAAATTCTCCTTCAAACGGGTTGGAAGGCCCTACCAATTCGAAACTAAAGGTCAATTAGTGTTTACTGCCCCCTAAGCACTGGACATGTAACAAAAAGCTTTACATTTCCGCCATTTATTTACATGCGTTCGCTAAGCCATTCTGATATATGTGCTCGTGTCAATGGCCAAGTCTATGATAATTGTTCCCAGAATTTTTGACTAAGCACAAAACACCCCGTTCATCTAAATCCTTAGAATGCTGGGTAATTTTTTCAAAAAAAATATTTTGTTGTCGTTTGCTTTCCAAAACCTGAGTTTTTTAAGCTTTCGCCACAACGCTTTTTCAATCTATTTATATACCACATCAGCAGAACTGTAAGATTTATTTTACGTGTTTACAAGGCTTTTTCATAGAGTCATCTGCTTCAAAGTAAAATAAGTCGTCTGCATGTGGTAAAGGGTTAAGGTATATCTTAGATGCACCAAATGCTTCGTTTTTATAGAGGTCGTATGTCCTTCACTAACGATATACAATTTGAACGTACGATGACTCTAATGTATATATTGTCTTTAACCCATTACAAAACAATGACGACATCTAACCAGTTTGTTGTAGACAATTCGAAAAACATTGTCGGAAAAGGAGAAATTGCTCGTTAAGAATCACATCACATTTTGAAATGTCGTCTGCAAACTTTTTCAATTTCGAACAGTCGGAAATTTCGCGTTTGGTAAAGGGTTAAAATGATCGACTTCTTGGTACAAGGTCGTTAGTGATCGAATGTGTGGCTTTCATATTTTGAAAAAGGTGAATTATGAAAAGCTTCCAATTCAAGGACCATGTCTGAGAACGCGTTTTCCTTCAGCGGTGAATAACCTTAGTGAACCAATGTGCTCCTCTTTTCAGTTTATACAATTTTATTCCAAGTATTTCAAACCGTTGTAAGTTTTGTTGCGTCTAGGTTTGTTTTATTTTGAGATGTGACGCGGTAGCGCTGTAGTCGATTGAGCGGACCATTCCTTTAAAAGGTCCAACGTCACAATAAAAAAAAATACTAAAATAGCATTAATCAATATGTCAGGAGATCAAGGTGCGTATGGTCAATATGAAAAGAAGAATGAAAGAAGGCCAATGCTGCGACAAATACTCCTTCATTATCACTCCGGGATTATAATTGAATGCTGCGTTTCTACGTAAAAAGAATATATTGTTATTCAGGACAAAATTAAATTGATTCTTGTTTATAAGAATAGATAGCGTCATGACATCTATTTATTTACCTTTATTTCCTCTAGTTTCTGGAGAGTTTAAACAATACATTTTACCAATAAAGGATAGCAAAAAAAAAATATAACAATTCATGCAAAATTACATAGTACAAGACATCAATGAAGAAGAAAAAACAACACATCAAAACAAAGAAATATGAGTAATTGCCCTATAGACTGTGGTCAGTCTATAATTAAGTTTAATACAAATTAACATATACATGTCCATGCATGCATAGACGCACATCCATACATGCTCGCACATATACACATACACTCACATGTGCACATGTACATACACATGAAAAATCAAATTGTATATATGCCTAAATTGATACATAATGACTTAAATATAAAGATGCACATGCATACACGAACATACAGGTAAACACACATACGCACAAAGACACATACATACTCACACACATTCGCAGACACTTACTCATTATCACTCCGGGATTATAATTAAATGCTGCGTTTCTACGTAAAAAGAATATATTGTTATTCAGGACAAAGTTAAATTGATTTCTTGTTTATAAGAATAGATAGCGTCATGACATCTAGTATAGCTTTCAATAGGTAATACGTGACGTGTTTCCATTTTGATGTTTAACCCATTACCAAACAGTGACGACATTTCACCACTTTGTTGCAGACGACTCCGGAAAACGTTGTGGGAAAATGAGGAATTGCTCTTAACGAGCAATTTCTCCTTTTCCCGCAATGTTTTCTGTCATATGAGAAGATTATCTTTCAATATCATCACATTTTGAAATATCGTCTGCAAACTCTTTCAATTTGGGAAAGTCGAAAATTTGATGTTTGAGAAAGGGTTAAATAACACAATGAAAATACAGGGATAGTCCGCATCTATATGGGTTATGTATCGTATTATGTTTGAGCCTCTATACATCATAATAACTCTATAAAGCTTTCGGATTATTATTCCAAACAGAGTTTATTTACAGCACTCGTGTCCTCTTCTTACGCAAGCTAATAGAAATGGATACATACATCAACTCCCATGTGGCTAATTCCTTTATTTCTCCCCATCCTTATTCTTATGTATTGTTATTAAATGCGTGTTTTTTTTTTATTTTCTTGACACTTTTTCGAAACCATTCTCGGGAAGAAAAAAAAAGAGAAAAGAAATAATAATAAAAAAAAAAAAAAAAAAAAAAAAAAAAGAAAAAACGTGTTTACTTCATAATCTGAATCTTTCTATGAAAATAGTTCTAATTCTGGTCAAATATTCAACCGTTAACCGCTACTACTCATTGACCCTTTCGTACCTATGAAAGAGACATTGGCCCCTAGAAACTAGAAAAGGGTAAGTGAATGAAACGCCCCCGTACCAAAAGAACTGATTCCAGACATATTTATGACATCGGGGACAGTCTCACCAGTTCCTTGCAAGGCAATAGTAGCTATATGAGGGTAGTGAACGAAACGCCCTCGTACCCAGAACTGATTCCAGACATATTTATGACATCGAGGACCGTTTCGCCAGTTCACAGGTAAGACAATAGTAGGCTATATATGGTAGTGAATGAAACGCCCTCAAAATCTATAGAACTGATTCCAGACATGTTTATGACATCGAGGACCGTTTAGGCCAGTTCATTGCAAGACAATAGTAGGCTATATAAGGGTAAGTGAATGAAACGCCCTCGTACCCATAGAACTGATTCCAGACATGTTTATGACATCGAGGACCGTTTAGCCAGTTCATTGCAAGACAATTGTAGGCTATATAAGGGTAAGTGAATGAAACGCCCTCGTACCCAGAGAACTGATTCCAGACATATTTATGACATCGAGGACAGTCTCGCCAGTTCCTTGCAAGACAATAGTAGGCTATATAAGGGTAAGTGAATGAAACGCCCTCATACCCAGAGAACTGATTCCAGACATATTTATGATATCGAACCGTTTCGCCAGTTCATTGCAAGACAATTGTAGGCTATATAAGGGTAAGTGAATGAAACGCCCTCGTACCCAGAAAACTGATTCCAGACATGTTTATGACATCGAGGACAGTCTCGCCAGTTCATTGCAAGACAATAGTAGGCTATATAAGGGTAAGTGAATGAAACGCCCTCGTACCCAGAGAACTGATTCCAGACATGTTTATGACATCGAGGACAGTCTCGCCAGTTCATTGCAAAACAATTGTAGGCTATTTAAGGGTAAGTGAATGAAACGCCCTCGTACCCAGAAAACTGATTCCAGACATGTTTATGACATCGAGGACAGTCTCGCCAGTTCATTGCAAGACAATAGTAGGCTATATAAGGGTAAGTGAATGAAACGCCCTCGTACCCAGAGAACTGATTCCAGACATGTTTATGACACCGGGGACCGTTTCGCCAGTTCTTTGCAAGGCAATAGTAGGCTATATAAGGGTAAGTGTACGATACGCCCTCGTACCCAGAGAACTGATTCCAGACATATTTATGACATCGAGGACAGTCTCACCAGTTCCTTGCAAGGCAATAGTAGGCTATATAAGGGTAAGTGAATGAAACGCCCTCGTACCCAGAAAACTGATTCCAGACATGTTTATGACATCGAGGACAGTCTCGCCAGTTCATTGCAAGACAATAGTAGGCTATATAAGGGTAAGTGAATGAAACGCCCTCGTACCCAGAGAACTGATTCCAGACATGTTTATGACATCGAGGACAGTCTCGCCAGTTCATTGCAAAACAATTGTAGGCTATTTAAGGGTAAGTGAATGAAACGCCCTCGTACCCAGAAAACTGATTCCAGACATGTTTATGACATCGAGGACAGTCTCGCCAGTTCCTTGCAAGACAATAGTAGGCTATATAAGGGTAAGTGAATGAAACGCCCTCGTACCCAGAGAACTGATTCCAGACATGTTTATGACACCGGGGACCGTTTCGCCAGCTCCTTGCAAGGCAATAGTAGGCTATAAGTGAATGAAACGCCCTCGTACCCAGAGAACTGATTCCAGACATGTTTATGACATCGAGGACAGTCTCACCAGTTCCTTGCAAGGCAATAGTAGGCTATATGAGGGTAAGTGAATGAAACGCCCTCGTACCCAGAGAACTGATTCCAGACATGTTTATGACACTGGGGACCGTTTCAGTTCTTTGCAAGGCAATAGTAGTAGGCTATATAAGGTAAGTACGATACACGCCCTCTCGTACCCAGAGAGAACTGATTCCAGACATATTTATGACATCGAGGACAAAGGCCCCACCAGTTCCTTGCAAGACAATAGGCTATATAAGGGTAAGTGAATGAAACGTCCTCGTACCAAGAGAACCATTGATTCCAGACATATTTATGACATTAGGGACAGTCTCACCAGTTCCCTGCAAGGCAATAGTAGGGCTATATATGGTAAGTGAATGAAACGCCCTCGTACCCAGAGAACTGATTCCAGATATTTATGACATCGAGGACAGTCTCGCCAGTTCCTTGCAAGGCAATAGTAGGCCATATAAGGTATGAATGAAACGCTCTTCGTACCCAGAGAGAACTGATTCCAGACATAGCTTATGACATCGAGGACAGTCTCGCCAGTTCCCTGCAAGACAATAGTAGGCTATATAAGGGTAAGTGAATGAAACGCCCTCGTACCCAGAGAACTGATTCCAGACATGTTTATGACATCGAGGACAGTCTCGCAAGTTCCTTGCAAGGCAATAGTAGGGTATATAAGGGTAAGTGAATGATACGCCCTCGTACCCAGAGAACTGATTCCAGACATGTTTATGACATCGAGGACAGTCTCGCCAGTTCCTTGCAAGACAATAGTAGGCTATATAAGGGTAAGTGAATGAAACGCCCCCGTACCAAAAGAACTGATTCCAGACATATTTATGACATCGGGGACAGTCTCACCAGTTCCTTGCAAGGCAATAGTAGGCTATATGAGGGTAAGTGAATGAAACGCCCTCGTACCCAGAAAACTGATTCCAGACATATTTATGACATCGAGGACCGTTTCGCCAGTTCATTGCAAGACAATAGTAGGCTATATAAGGGTAAGTGAATGAAACGCCCTCGTACCCATAGAACTGATTCCAGACATGTTTATGACATCGAGGACCGTTTCGCCAGTTCATTGCAAGACAATTGTAGGCTATATAAGGGTAAGTGAATGAAACGCCCTCGTACCCAGAGAACTGATTCCAGACATATTTATGACATCGAGGACCGTTTCGCCAGATCCTTGCAAGGCAATAGTAGGCTATATAAGGGTAAGTGAATGAAACGCCCTCGTACCCAGAGAACTGATTCGAACATGTTTATGACATCGAGGACAGTCTCGCCAGTTCCTTGCAAGGCAATAGTAGGGTATATAAGGGTAAGTAGATGATACGCCCTCGTACCCAGAGAACTGATTCCGGAACATGTTTATGACATCGAGGACAGTCTCGCCAGTTCCCTGCAAGGCAATAGTAGGCTATATAAGGGTAAGTGAATGAAACGCCCCCGTACCAAGAGAACTGATTCCAGACATATTTATGACATCGGGGACAGTCTCACCAGTTCCTTGCAAGGCAATAGTAGGCTCTATGAGGGTAAGTGAATGAAACGCCCTCGTACCCAGAAAACTGATTCCAGACATATTTATGACATCGAGGACCGTTTCGCCAGTTCATTGCAAGACAATAGTAGGCTATATAAGGGTAAGTGAATGAAACGCCCTCGTACCCATAGAACTGATTCCAGACATGTTTATGACATCGAGGACCGTTTAGCCAGTTCATTGCAAGACAATTGTAGGCTATATAAGGGTAAGTGAATGAAACGCCCTCGTACCCAGAGAACTGATTCCAGACATATTTATGACATCGAGGACCGTTTCGCCAGTTCATTGCAAGACAATTGTAGGCTATATAAGGGTAAGTGAATGAAACGCCCTCGTACCCAGAGAACTGATTCAAGACATATTTATGACATCGAGGACAGTCTCGCCAGTTCCTTGCAAGACAATAGTAGGCTATATAAGGGTAAGTGAATGAAACGCCCTCATACCCAGAGAACTGATTCCAGACATATTTATGATATCGAACCGTTTCGCCAGTTCATTGCAAGACAATTGTAGGCTATATAAGGGTAAGTGAATGAAACGCCCTCGTACCCAGAAAACTGATTCCAGACATGTTTATGACATCGAGGACAGTCTCGCCAGTTCATTGCAAGACAATAGTAGGCTATATAAGGGTAAGTGAATGAAACGCCCTCGTACCCAGAGAACTGATTCCAGACATGTTTATGACATCGAGGACAGTCTCGCCAGTTCATTGCAAAACAATTGTAGGCTATTTAAGGGTAAGTGAATGAAACGCCCTCGTACCCAGAAAACTGATTCCAGACATGTTTATGACATCGAGGACAGTCTCGCCAGTTCCTTGCAAGACAATAGTAGGCTATATAAGGGTAAGTGAATGAAACGCCCTCGTACCCAGAGAACTGATTCCAGACATGTTTATGACACCGGGGACCGTTTCGCCAGTTCCTTGCAAGGCAATAGTAGGCTATATAAGGGTAAGTGAATGAAACGCCCTCGTACCCAGAGAACTGATTCCAGACATGTTTATGACATCGAGGACAGTCTCACCAGTTCCTTGCAAGGCAATAGTAGGCTATATAAGGGTAAGTGAATGAAACGCCCTCGTACCCAGAAAACTGATTCCAGACATGTTTATGACATCGAGGACAGTCTCGCCAGTTCATTGCAAGACAATAGTAGGCTATATAAGGGTAAGTGAATGAAACGCCCTCGTACCCAGAGAACTGATTCCAGACATGTTTATGACATCGAGGACAGTCTCGCCAGTTCATTGCAAAACAATTGTAGGCTATTTAAGGGTAAGTGAATGAAACGCCCTCGTACCCAGAAAACTGATTCCAGACATGTTTATGACATCGAGGACAGTCTCGCCAGTTCGCCTTACCACAGACAATAGTAGGCTATATAAGAGGTAAGTAGCAGATGAAACGCCCTCGTACCCAGAGAACTGATTCAGACATGTTTATGACACCGAGGACCGTTTCGCCAGCTCCTTGCAAGGCAATAGTAGGCTATAAGTGAATGAAACGCCCTCGTACCCAGAGAACTGATTCCAGACTTTTATGTTTATGACATCGAGGACAGTCTCGCAGTTCCTTACTGCGAACTGTGGTAGGCTATATAAGGGTAAAGTGAATGAAACGCCCTCGTACCCAGAGAACTGATTCCAGACATGTTTATGACACGGGGACCGTTTCGCCAGTTCTTTACTGCAAGGCAATGGTAGGCTATATAGGGTAAGTGTACGATACGCCCTCGTACTTGAAGAACTGATTCCAGACATATTTATGACATCGAGGACGGTATACCAGTTCCTTGCAAGGCAATAGTAGGCTATATAAGGGTAAGTGAATGAAACGCCCTCGTACCCAGAGAACTGATTCCAGACATATTTATGACATCGAGGACAGTCTCGCCAGTTCCTTGCAAGGCAATAGTAGGCTATATAAGGGTAAGTGAATGAAACGCCCTCGTACCCAGAGAACTGATTCCAGACATGTTTATGACATCGAGGACAGTCTCGCCAGTTCCCTGCAAGGCAATAGTAGGCTATATAAGGGTAAGTGAATGAAACGCCCTCGTACCCAGAGAACTGATTCCAGACATGTTTATGACATCGAGGACAGTCTCGCAAGTTCCTTGCAAGGCAATAGTAGGCTATATAAGGGTAAGTGAATGATACGCCCTCGTACCCAGAGAACTGATTCCAGACATGTTTATGACATCGAGGACAGTCTCGCCAGTTCCTTGCAAGGCAATAGTAGGCTATATAAGGGTAAGTGAATGATACGCCCTCGTACCCAGAACTGATTCCAGACATGTTTATGACATCGAGGACAGTCTCGCCAGTTCCTTACCGAACAATAGTAGGCTATATAAGGGTAAGTGAATGAAACGCCCCGTACCAGGAAATTTGATTCGAACATATTTATGACATCGAGGACAGTCTCACCAGTTCGCCTGAGCAATAGTAGGCTATGAGGGTAAGTGAATGCTGAAACGCCCTCGTACCCAGAAAACTGATTCAATTTTATATTTATGACATCGAGGACCGTTTCGCCAGTTCATTGCATGACAATAGTAGGCTATATAAGGGTAAGTGAATGAAACGCCCTCGTACCCAGAGAACTGATTCCAGACATATTTATGACATCGAGGACCGTTTCGCCAGTTCATTGCAAGACAATTGTAGGCTATATAAGGGTAAGTGAATGAAACGCCCTCGTACCCAGAAAACTGATTCCAGACATGTTTATGACATCGAGGACAGTCTCGCCAGTTCCTTGCAAGACAATAGTAGGCTATAAAGGGTAAGTGAATGAAACGCCCTCGTACCCCGAAAACTGATTCAATTTATATTTATGACATCGGGGACAGTCTCGCCAGTTCATTGCAAGACAATATTAGAGGCTATATAAAGTGTAAGTGAATAAAACGCCCCCGTACCAAGAAGAACTGATTCCAGACATATTTATTTATGACATCGGGGACAGTCACCAATTCATACAAGGCAATAGTAGGCTATATGAGGGTAAGTGGAATGAAACATACCTCGTACCCAGAAAACTGATTCAGACATATTTATGACATCGAGGACCGTTTCGCCAGTTCATTGCATGACAATAGTAGGCTATATAAGGGTAAGTGAATGAAACGCCCTCGTACCCAGAGAACTGATTCCAGACATGTTTATGACATCGAGGACCGTTTCGCCAGTTCATTGCAAGACAATTGTAGGCTATATAAGGGTAAGTGAATGAAACGCCCTCGTACCCAGAGAACTGATTCCAGACATGTTTATGACACCGGGGACCGTTTCGCCAGCTCCTTGCAAGGCAATAGTAGGCTATAAGTGAATGAAACGCCCTCGTACCCAGAGAACTGATTCCAGACATGTTTATGACATCGAGGACAGTCTCACCAGTTCCTTGCAAGGCAATAGTAGGCTATATAAGGGTAAGTGAATGAAACGCCCTCGTACCCAGAGACCTGATTCCAGACATGTTTATGACACCGGGGACCGTTTCGCCAGTTCTTTGCAAGGCAATAGTAGGCTATATAAGGGTAAGTGTACGATACGCCCTCGTACCCAGAGAACTGATTCCAGACATATTTATGACATCGAGGACAGTCTCACCAGTTCCTTGCAAGACAATAGTAGGCTATATAAGGGTAAGTGAATGAAACGTCCTCGTACCAAGAGAACTGATTCCAGACATATTTATGACATCGGGGACAGTCTCACCAGTTCCTTGCAAGGCAATAGTAGGCTATATAAGGGTAAGTGAATGAAACGCCCTCGTACCCAGAGAACTGATTCCAGACATGTTTATGACATTGAGGACAGTCTCACCAGTTCCTTGCAAGGCAATAGTAGGCTATATAAGGGTAAGTGAATGAAACGCCCTCGTACCCAGAGAACTGATTCCAGACATGTTTATGACATCGAGGACAGTCTCGCCAGTTCCCTGCAAGGCAATAGTAGGCTATATAAGGGTAAGTGAATGAAACGCCCTCGTACCCAGAGAACTGATTCCAGACATGTTTATGACATCGAGGACAGTCCTCGCAAGTTCCTTACAAAGGCAATAGTAGGCTATATAAGGGTAAAGTGAATGATACGCCTCGTACCCAGAGAACTGATTCCAGACATGTTTATGACATCGAGGACAGTCTCGCCAGTTCCTTGCAAGACAATAGTAGGCTATATAAGGGTAGAGTGAATGAAACACCCCCGATACCAAGAAGAACACTGATTCAGACATATTTATGACATCGGGGACACAGTCTCACCAGTTCCTTGCAAGGCAATAGTATTATTAGGCTATATGAGGGTAAGTGAATGAAACGCCCTCGTACCCAGAAAAACTGATTCCAGACATATTTGCCTTGACATCGGACCGTTTCGCCAGTTCATTTGCATGACAATAGTAGGCTATATAAGGGTAAGTGAATGAAACGCCTCGTACCCAGAAAGAACTGATTCCGAACATGTTTTATGACACACCGGGGACAGTCTCGCCAGTTCCTTGCAAGGCAATAGTAGGCTATATGAGGGTAAGTGAATGAAACGCCCTCGTACCCAGAAAACTGATTCCAGACATATTTATGACATCGAGGACCGTTTCGCCAGTTCATTGCAAGACAATTGTAGGCTATATAAGGGTGAAGTGAATGAAACGCCCTCGTACCCAGAGAAACTGATTCAGACATGTTTATGACATCGAGGACAGTCTCGCCAGTTCATTGCAAGACAATTGTAGGCTATATAAGGGTAAGTGAATGAAACGCCCTCGTACCCAGAGAACTGATTCCAGACATGTTTATGACATCGAGGACAGTCTCGCCAGTTCCTTGCAAGACAATAGTAGGCTATATAAGGGTAAGTGAATGAAACGCCCTCGTACCCAGAAAACTGATTCCAGACATATTTATGACATCGGGGACAGTCTCGCCAGTTCATTGCAAGACAATAGTAGGCTATATAAGGGTAAGTGAATGAAACGCCCCCGTACCAAGAGAACTGATTCCAGACATATTTATGACATCGGGGACAGTCTCACCAGTTCCTTGCAAGGCAATAGTAGGCTATATGAGGGTAAGTGAATGAAACGCCCTCGTACCCAGAAAACTGATTCCAGACATATTTATGACATCGAGGACCGTTTCGCCAGTTCATTGCATGACAATAGTAGGCTATATAAGGGTAAGTGAATGAAACGCCCTCGTACCCAGAGAACTGATTCCAGACATGTTTATGACATCGAGGACCGTTTCGCCAGTTCATTGCAAGACAATTGTAGGCTATATAAGGGTAAGTGAATGAAACGCCCTCGTACCCAGAAAACTGATTCCAGACATATTTATGACATCGAGGACCGTTTCGCCAGTTCATTGCAAGACAATTGTAGGCTATATAAGGGTAAGTGAATGAAACGCCCTCGTACCCAGAGAACTGATTCCAGACATGTTTATGACATCGAGGACAGTCTCGCCAGTTCCTTGCAAGACAATAGTAGGCTATATAAGGGTAAGTGAATGAAACGCCCCCGTACCAAAAGAACTGATTCCAGACATATTTATGACATCGGGGACAGTCTCACCAGTTCCTTGCAAGGCAATAGTAGGCTATATGAGGGTAAGTGAATGAAACGCCCTCGTACCCAGAAAACCGATTCCAGACATATTTATGACATCGAGGACCGTTTCGCCAGTTCATTGCATGACAATAGTAGGCTATATAAGGGTAAGTGAATGAAACGCCCTCGTACCCAGAGAACTGATTCCAGACATGTTTATGACATCGAGGACCGTTTCGCCAGTTCATTGCAAGACAATTGTAGGCTATATAAGGGTAAGTGAATGAAACGCCCTCGTACCCAGAGAACTGATTCCAGACATATTTATGACATCGAGGACAGTCTCGCCAGTTCATTGCAAGACAATTGTAGGCTATTTAAGGGTAAGTGAATGAAACGCCCTCGTACCCAGAAAACTGATTCCAGACATGTTTATGACATCGAGGACAGTCTCGCCAGTTCCTTGCAAGACAATAGTAGGCTATATAAGGGTAAGTGAATGAAACGCCCTCGTACCCAGAAAACTGATTCCAGACATATTTATGACATCGGGGACAGTCTCGCCAGTTCATTGCAAGACAATAGTAGGCTATATAAGGGTAAGTGAATGAAACGCCCCCGTACCAAGAGAACTGATTCCAGACATATTTATGACATCGGGGACAGTCTCACCAGTTCCTTGCAAGGCAATAGTAGGCTATATGAGGGTAAGTGAATGAAACGCCCTCGTACCCAGAAAACTGATTCCAGACATATTTATGACATCGAGGACCGTTTCGCCAGTTCATTGCATGACAATAGTAGGCTATATAAGGGTAAGTGAATGAAACGCCCTCGTACCCAGAGAACTGATTCCAGACATGTTTATGACATCGAGGACCGTTTCGCCAGTTCATTGCAAGACAATTGTAGGCTATATAAGGGTAAGTGAATGAAACGCCCTCGTACCCAGAGAACTGATTCCAGACATATTTATGACATCGAGGACCGTTTCGCCAGTTCATTGCAAGACAATTGTAGGCTATATAAGGGTAAGTGAATGAAACGCCCTCGTACCCAGAGAACTGATTCCAGACATATTTATGACATCGAGGACAGTCTCGCCAGTTCCTTGCAAGACAATAGTAGGCTATATAAGGGTAAGTGAATGAAACGCCCTCGTACCCAGAGAACTGATTCCAGACATATTTATGACATCGAGGACCGTTTCGCCAGTTCATTGCAAGACAATAGTAGGCTATATAAGGGTAAGTGAATGAAACGCCCTCGTACCCAGAGAACTGATTCCAGACATGTTTATGACATCGAGGACAGTCTCGCCAGTTCCTTGCAAGACAATAGTAGGCTATATAAGGGTAAGTGAATGAAACGCCCTCGTACCCAGAAAACTGATTCCAGACATATTTATGACATCGGGGACAGTCTCGCCAGTTCTTTGCAAGGCAATAGTAGGCTATATAAGGGTAAGTGAATGAAACGCCCTCGTACCCAGAGAACTGATTCCAGACATATTTATGACATCGGGGACAGTCTCGCCAGTTCTTTGCAAGGCAATAGTAGGCTATATAAGGGTAAGTAAATGAAACGCCCTCGTACCCAGAAAACTGATTCCAGACATGTTTATGACATCGAGGACAGTCTCGCCAGTTCCTTGCAAGACAATAGTAGGCTATATAAGGGTAAGTGAATGAAACGCCCTCGTACCCAGAGAACTGATTCCAGACATGTTTATGACACCGGGGACCGTTTCGCCAGTTCCTTGCAAGGCAATAGTAGGCTATATAAGGGTAAGTGAATGAAACGCCCTCGTACCCAGAGAACTGATTCCAGACATGTTTATGACATTGAGGACAGTCTCACCAGTTCCTTGCAAGGCAATAGTAGGCTATATAAGGGTAAGTGAATGAAACGCCCTCGTACCCAGAGAACTGATTCCAGACATGTTTATGACACCGGGGACCGTTTCGCCAGTTCTTTGCAAGGCAATAGTAGGCTATATAAGGGTAAGTGTACGATACGCCCTCGTACCCAGAGAACTGATTCCAGACATATTTATGACATCGAGGACAGTTTCACCAGTTCCTTGCAAGACAATAGTAGGCTATATAAGGGTAAGTGAATGAAACGCCCTCGTACCCAGAAAACTGATTCCAGACATGTTTATGACATCGAGAACAGTCTCGCCAGTTCATTGCAAGACAATAGTAGGCTATATAAGGGTAAGTGAATGAAACGCCCTCGTACCCAGAGAACTGATTCCAGACATGTTTATGACACCGGGGACCGTTTCGCCAGTTCCTTGCAAGGCAATAGTAGGCTATATAAGGGTAAGTGAATGAAACGCCCTCGTACCCAGAGAACTGATTCCAGACATATTTATGACATCGAGGACAGTCTCGCCAGTTCATTGCAAGACAATTGTAGGCTATTTAAGGGTAAGTGAATGAAACGCCCTCGTACCCAGAAAACTGATTCCAGACATATTTATGACATCGAGGACCGTTTCGCCAGTTCATTGCATGACAATAGTAGGCTATATAAGGGTAAGTGAATGAAACGCCCTCGTACCCAGAGAACTGATTCCAGACATGTTTATGACATCGAGGACCGTTTCGCCAGTTCATTGCAAGACAATTGTAGGCTATATAAGGGTAAGTGAATGAAACGCCCTCGTACCCAGAGAACTGATTCCAGACATGTTTATGACACCGGGGACCGTTTCGCCAGTTCCTTGCAAGGCAATAGTAGGCTATATAAGGGTAAGTGAATGAAACGCCCTCGTACCCAGAGAACTGATTCCAGACATATTTATGACATCGAGGACAGTCTCACCAGTTCCTTGCAAGGCAATAGTAGGCTATATAAGGGTAAATGAATGAAACGCCCTCGTACCCAGAGAACTGATTCCAGACATATTTATGACACCGGGGACCGTTTCGCCAGTTCCTTGCAAGGCAATAGTAGGCTATATAAGGGTAAGTGAATGAAACGCCCCCGTACCCAGAGAACTGATTCCAGACATATTTATGACACCGGGGACCGTTTCGCCAGTTTATTGCAAGACAATAGTAAGTAAGGCATTACTAGGAAGGACATACTCTAGTCTGGCATGGAATCTGCAATTTACAATGACGTTTAAGGAGACGTTTATTGAATACAATCAGCGGAAAGATTTGTCTTTAACCCTTATAGTGCTGGAACCGACCTCATGCTTATGCAAACAGGTAGAATCCAGGCCAGCCGCCAAGTAAATTGGCGGCTGGTCTGTGATCTAACCTGTTTGATATTCAGAGTATCTTTCATCGTCAGAATTAAGCAGATATTTAAGTTTTTGAAAAGCAGGCGACAAAAAATTATATTTCTAGAAATTTACCCACCATTCTAAGGGTTGATATGACACGAAGAGGGCACTGACATCTATCCCCTTCGAGACATAAATCGCTGTCAGACATTGGTGTTTCATTATAGTATACGTTAAAGTTAGTTGGCCACGTGTCATAGCTTAAAAATGCTTGTGTATTATTTAAATAAGCATTGATACAACTGTCCGACAAATGGGCATTGAAGCTGCAGAAAGGACGAATGCACAAGAAACCTGAAAATCAAACAAATGGGCTTTGTAGGTGCAAAATTAGGCAATGGGCATTATAGCTGCAGAAACTGGCAAATGGGCTTTGTGGCTGCAAAAAGGCGAAGTGGCATTGCAGCTGCTAAAAAGGCATTGTGGCAATGTAGCTACAGAAAATGGCAAATGGGCATTGTAGCTCCATAAAAGGCAACTTTACAATGTAGCTGCAGTAAAGGCAAATACAAAACCCCAACAAACGTTTAGCGTTGATATCTTGTTTATACTCTCACAAGGTTAGTCGACAACATATATCATCAAAGATGTACATAATGATCCGTTATAGAATCCTATATATCAATGTTTTGCCTTCATATTTTGCCCTGCCTATAATTACTCATTATTAATATAAAAGACATGCGTCATCTCGAAATGATGTTTTAAGAAATGACGAAATTAGAAAGCTAGCCAATCCTTTTTTGTAATAGAATATCAAATAAGCCATGGTTGTCCTGGATTTACAAGGTTAATGTAGTTGATACAGTACTAGAATAAATAACTCTCTTTTATAAACGTCTAAAAACTATTTTCTTTACATCGATTATGAAAAGAAAAATAATAATGAAGCAAGTTCTTACGACATAAAGCAATCATCAAACACGCTCGAGTTTGCTGCCTGGATACATGTCCATTACCAGCACTGCATATGAACCAATGAAAGGTATCTAATCAGTCCCTTCAACTCATGGAATTAGAAACCACGACCCCTAGTTCAGAGACCGTCGTTCTTCCCTTTGAGCACTTTCCTCAACAAGGAAAATATGTTGCATAAGTGTCCCTTTTTCAGATTGATCGGTCTCTTTGATTCTACATGAAATATTTGTGATGGGAGTGTCGTACTATGGATATTGTCTAATTTTAACTATAGGTACTCACATGCTTATATCATCACATGATATATAAATTGAATGTCGAAATAAGATGTCGTTGAGACAATACATTTTGTATTGCGGTTTAAAAATTAATGAAAATTAAAATAAAAATAAATAAAAATCTAGATAAACCTACTGAACTCAAAATTGATTCTGAATTTGTCAACATATGCACGGACGACATGCGATGGGTTTAAAATCGTTGCAACGCTTTTTGATCTGAATATATATGTATTCATTGTATATAGCCTCTAGTACAAAATGATGTTACTTTCAGTGGCCTTTAAAAAATAACTGAAAAGTAACTTTGTCAACAAAGAAATAACTTGGATGTTAATTATATAGAGACTAAATTATTTTGGGTTTTGAAATGATTTAAAGATGTGTGTTTTCAACTCAAATGTTCTGCTAGAAATTGATCTCCTATCGGTTAAAATCATGACAGTAAAAAGATAAGCCGGCAACAGTTTTAAACGAATACACACAGTCAACGTGTGTAAATTCGGTTAGACAGCATCGTGACCAGCTGAAAAATTGCGTATATGCTGTAAATATATAAAAATCATCCGTCCGTCCAAACAAATAAGAAAAATAATAACTTAACATACAAAAAGTCTAAACATAGTAGCAACATCAGTTTTTCCCACTACTTTGTGCTGGTATTGATATTCCTCACCGGATTAGCATGAGGCATCCAGATTCCTGGCTTCTTTACTCGAGAAACCTTTCTGTAAGGACCCTCAAAGTCGGGATGATCAACAGTGACATCGGACCCCTTAACGACGTAGTTGTCATGGCGACAGGTTGCTAAGGTTGGGTCAACCTCGTCGTCATGGATACTAACTGTTGCAGGTACGCCACTTTGTCGACGGCCATCCTGTAATGTGAGCCGAGTAGATATGCTAGATTTGTTAGGATGTAAGGTCGCAAAAAAGCAAATGCAAACTTGAACAGCTTCATAGCTAAAGACACAATTTTGTTTTATTCTTTTCAAGTTAATGGAAAGTTAATTCCGATTGAGGGTTTGGTGCAATACTATAGTTAGTATTTCTCGTTCGTGAATCACTTGCTATAGTTTGGCACTGAGCCTTCGAAATGGTTTGTCTATGCTAAGATAAATGATTTATCTTAAATTAGATATCTCATGTAAATGAAAATTCTATAAATCAAATGCAAAGAAAAGATAGATATCACAACTTGGTGTAGTTGAGGACTGGAATTTTAAGATTTAGAATATATATGAAAGGATATATACTGCTCTTCAAGTCAACGAAGGAATATGCAAAATGTGCAACAGTACTTATATTCTGTTCATATTATGCTAAATCAGGTACTTTTCTCTGTGGGAGAGCGTGTGTGAAAAACAAACGCCGAGATCATAGACATGTCCTATTCTGGACAATAAGATAGCATAATACACAAATGATTCACTTGTTAGCCCGAAATTTCCTTCCCTACCACTTCATTAGGAGTAAGTCGGAGAACCAGACCATTTCTCTGTCTGCTTAACAAACTTAAATAAACATAGTTTAGTTCCCGTTGTATTATATACAATACAATGTTATGTTAAGGGGAACGTAATGCAGTAAGTTTCAGGACTTGAAAATGCGTTTTTTAAAGACTGAATATAGTTGTGAGCTTGGTGGATCAATTTGGATGACAAATACTTAATCCAAATGTCTCCCCCGTTTCAAAATCTGGTCTAGGACAATGCAACTTTGTTAAGAGGTCGTCTGTGGTCTAACCTACAAATCGTACGTGCTATTGCCCTACTTAACCAGACCCCATGGGATGTAAACCTTTTAAGATTTTCTAACATCCATTTCGAGTCAGCGACCCCCATGTAACAACAATGACGTTAATATTACAGCTATTACACCCGAAGTAAATTGCGTCACGCTCATTAGCTGCTTCCTGGATACTAAACCAGTGCTTGCGCCTATATGTTGGCTAGTTCCAGCATTTTCACTCCGCTGCTAACGGGGATCATACCCGAGACCCTCAGTACGAGAGACAGAGGCTCTATCACTGCACCAATAATATCGATATCCGGTAATTTTTTTTTCTTTTTTTTTTTGCGTGCTCTCTCTTATCTATGAACAATCGGTTTTAAAGAGCTGGTATACGCTATTCCCCATTGTGATTGAATTGAAATAGATACATTTCCCTTAAATGTGTGTGTGCGTTTGTGCGTATGAATGTGTGCGTATGTGTATGCGAAGATTTGTTGATTGAGAGCAAACAGTTCTCTGATTCGTGGGTGTATAGACGTATCGTTATTACAGACTTACTGTCAATGCGTTTGTTGATAGAGAACACGCAGTCCTCTGACTCGTGGGTGTATGGACGTATCAGTATCACATACTTACTGTCATTACGTTTGTTGATAGAGAACATACAGTTCTCTGATTCGTGATGGTATAGACGTATCGTTATAACAGACTTACTGTCAATTCGTTTGTTGATGGAGAACATTCAGTCCTCTGACTCGTGGGTGTAAAGACGTATCGCCTGCAACAGCAACTTCCCTGTAGGCGGTAATTGGTCATATCCGGTAACACGGCGTTGCCATGGAAACAACTGCAATATTATATTAATTCCATAATTCTGAGTAGTGGGATATTAACCCTTTCACTGATATGTGTCTGTTCGTATCAAGTTGCAGTAGCTATACCGTATGATGTTTATACAAACATTTCCCGGTATCATGTTAATAAACTAAGGGTTCATTGGGACAAGAGAATACTTTGTTCATAGTATAACAAGAGTTTGAATGCGGCGCTTATCCGTGTGGAGTAACATAATGGATTATGGATGTCCCTTTCTTAAAGATCCGTAAATGATTGCCCAGTCCGATAGTGTTTATAGGGGTATCCAATTACTATTCGGATTCCTCTACAAACATCGTCAGTGATGCCTTTGGACCATTCTACTTATAGTTCCTTATAATAGTCTCCCGTATGATTCCTTTACTGGATTATATGTATAAAGATCAGCGTCTGACATTGCTCTATCAAGATTTCAATATTTATTTCTATATTCCTACAGTGCAAGAACACAGCACGTCACGTGACTACAACTTTAGGATTTCCTTGTGTTTTGTCAAAGACAGACCTATGTTGACCGTTTCACAGAGCAGCCTTTACGACACCATTTACTAATTTGGGTTGAAATCCGTTTTGTGTATCATTCCCTATGCTTTTTTGATTGCCCGACTACTATATAAAGCGTTAACTCATCACTTTGTCACAAATATGTTTCAGTAGGGCGTTACGTCTTACGATAGGCAGAGAAATTGCAGTCGAGGACCAACTGTTTTGGACATGAACACCCATCGACTGCGATTGCGTTGCCGAGTGTTAGACGTTACGCCGTTATAAAGTAAAGAGTATAGTTACCAGCAAAGCCGAGAAGTTGATTGTCAACTCATGCGGGGTATACAATGTGGCTTTCATTGTAAAAGTAGGTGAAAAAAAAAGCTTAAATACCTGTTCCGTCATGGGCGCAGCCATATTGTGCGACATAAGATCGAAAACATAGGTCACGTGATTACCCTGCCTGAGTAACACATTTACGTCGACGCCCCAAACCCTCAAGTTGTTTGGTTTGATACCGTACTCATTTCACTCGACGACAACACACCTGAGATTATTATAGCTTTCTGTCACGATTTCAAAATAGCAGAAGCCATAAGACAGACTGACTGATATGTCTAGGAGCCATTATCATCCAAGGACAAATTATTATTCGAAGAAAAATTATTATTTGAGAACAAATTTACCCGTCTACCTCTACGGATAACGGGATACCGAACTTTACAGGCATTGGTTGGTCGTGTTGACCAATCAGATTCGACTAGACACGCACATCCCGCTCTTTTCGCTACGAGATTTCATATTGTGTGGTTTTGATGACTAATTTTATTCAGCCCATTTCTGTTATGGAAACCGGTGTCTTGACGGAATTAATGCACAACAGACGAGACGTATGACTAGAGGAAACAAAAATATTTATGATTTGTTGCCGCAATCTTTGTGAAAAATGGACACCTTTGCTGAGAAGTTACAACTTTAATGTTCATCTGAAGTGGTTTCTTGAAGATCATAGAAGCTGATGCGAAAAAATAAGGTATCATCGAGTATGATATATATATTAATTTTGAGTTGGAAAAGTTGCATTTAATGTCTGAGATAAGCTTTGAATCAAGGCATCAAACTTAATTGCTTATACAGCAAGACACTGTGGTTTGAGTGAGTTAGTTATCGGATGGCGTGTCTATGTTGTTTTCAATAAAAATTTTATCGCGTCGACATGTCATCGTACCATGCATCAACGTTAAAATGTTGTACAAGACAAGGGAATCTTACATTGTCCAATTTATGGTAGGCTACGTGTTACAAAAATGTGTTATTCGAAATAAAACTCCGTTGATATAGTACAGATATTGCATTGCCGTTTGATATACTATTTAAAGCAGTCATTGGAGTCATTATTACTTCAGAAAAGGTCAATTTATCAAAAATTGTACAATTTATTGCGGTTGTTCTTAAACGCTTTTGCATTAAATTTCAGTTTGAATTAAACAGGTATTTGAATGAAAAAATTTACATCTAGATCATGGGGACTACCAAAGTCGCAGTTTTCCATGTCGCGTATCTCGTTATTGATATCAGATTTACACGTCAATGTTTTGATCCAATCTTAAAATGAATATCTACCAAGATAATAAAGTGCACTTTATTGAAATTGTTGGATTAAGATAATCCCCATTATTTCAGAATGATCTTCGCTTGACGCTTTTGCTGACACCTCCAGCTTTCCCTTCAGACATCACAGAACAATACCCCCTCTATCATATACCTGATAACTAATTGTTTCCTAAGTCATACTAGTTCCCCCTTTCTTCTCCCATTCACTATTATTCGTTGACTAACGGATGTTACAGATGTTTGTATTTTCACCTTTTAATCATTTAATTTTCACCTATATCCATTATACACGTTGCTGAACTTTTATTTGTTCAAATGCATTATTAAATCGACCAGTCAAATAAGCTATTTATCTTCTGACATAATTTCTATGATGATATCAAATTTTATTAAAATTTACCTTTTCCCCCATACATGCTGTTGTTCTTGGTCTGATTTTATGCAAAAGCGAACCATGAACAAAATACGACATCTTGTGATTTTAGATAGAAACCATTGTTAAGTAATTGATGAACTGCTAACAATAAGCAATTTACCAATTTGTAAAAGTCCTTTCTCAAATTTTCTACACCAGGAGTTTTGAGGTGAATAAAAGTTGAGTATGGGGTTATATAATCTTGGCAAAGCCAATATATTAATAAGCAGAGTTAAAATAGACTAGGTTGAAAGGTGACAGATAAACGATATATAACCGACATCTCAGCTCAGTTAGTGAGAGAATGCCTAATCGTCACGTCTAAATGGGTTTAACCCCGTGTAAACAATTGTCCAGTTATTACACGGCTTCCCTGGATCTAACATTAACAATAGAACCACAATTTGAGGTGATTTATTTAGATATTAGGAAGGGGTCTTGCCGGACAAATTTGGAAAAATTACGGCATGTTTCTCTAAAATCGGGACATTTTTAGGAATGACTAAATTCAAATGTAAGCTTTATTATAAAACTGGGAAAATAGTCAGTCAAATCGATTGGAAACTGGTCCGTTTTAAGGTGCCAAACATATGATGAGAATTTCACTGTCTATGGTTCTGAAGTCTCTTACCAAAGGATATTCCAACGAAACCAGAGGTATCACCACCCTTACCACTGTGCCACGCAGAACCACTTAACCATCAGGAAGTGTTAAAGGTTCTTGTTCGCAGAAGAGAAAACTCAAAATAGAATGTCGTTAAAACAATACAGTTTTTGTATTGATGTTTTTATGCGATGGTTCATCTTCCCACTGAAAGAATGTTTCCTTCCATAAATGAAATAACCTCAACTTAAGGTAAGTTGCCCACTTCACGAAAGACCGCGTTATTTCAACATATAACCTCACCAGATATATCTATCTTTGGAGCTTTGCTGTTCGTACTTACCCGGCTGCTTTACAGCAAAAAGTGAATAGAAGGCCGAGCAACAGCAAGGACAACACTGCACCGACTATCGTCAGCATTAGAATCCTCCCCTCGGCATCTGAAAGAGGAATAAACATGTGTGCAGGACCAGTCATAGAAAAACATAATCATGGTTGGCGAAATCTGATTTTGATGAACTTGTCCGTGAATTCCAAATCTTTTACTGCATTTGAATCAAAGTGATCATATAGTAACATTACATAGTAGAGTAACATTCAGTAAAACTGGGCATCATTAACAATGGAGTTTGCCACCTCTGGTAAGTATTGACAATCGTAGTTATTCGGACCAACATGTCACTTATCAAATTAGTCAGAACCTCAAGATAATGAAATAATTGCGGAACACATTGATTGGGCGCCCTTTTCATGCCAAATAATAGTAAAACATATGCATGAGTATGGATAGTATGGATGTGACTCTATTCTTTTGACGAAAAACATGTAAGGATGAACAGGTATGTTGGCTATAGTCAAATCTCTTTCCTTTAAGGTAAAATATCCATAATCTGCAAGTCCAAAACTTCTTTCGTCGGTTGTTCTCGGTATACATTGGTTTGGGCTGGAACTATTCTCATCAAACTGAATAGTTCCGGTTCTCACCGATGTTTACCGAGATAGACCGAAGTAATCCGATGAAAGAATGGGTTTCAAAATGGCGGATTATGTGAATTCTACGTAGATCCTAGCAAGTAAAGGGCTTGTTGGGAAATGCTTTTTCTTTAAACGTGATCTTTCGGATCAGTTTTGTGCTAGATATTTCTGTGTTAACAAACGTCTGCAATCCACGACAAAATACGTTTATTCACTTTCTGGATTGGTTAGACCATGTTACCCTTTGAGGAAGTCGCTTATAGGTTGTGATAATTCTACTGTTTCATTTTGGAAAATGAATGCAAAGTAAGTGAGCATTTAAGTTTTAGAGCCTGATTACAGAGAAATATTATTGTTTTAATTTAAAAGCGTTGCAACAGTTTTGAGTTTTAACCCATAGATAGTATATACTAAGGTAAATTGACGCTTCTTTATCAAAGCAATATTTCAAAGTTTAAACACGTTTTATTTGTAATGATATGGTATTTAATATCAGATATTGGTACAATTGTAAGCCATAAAAACTCATAAACAATAAAATTCAAGTAAATGGAGAAAAATGGAAAAGGATAGGCTTAAAAGTGCAAGCTAGGTAGAAATTATTGTTAGAATATTGTTATGCATTATCTTATAACAATGTGTTCTATAAAAGAATGACATGAGGCTCAATCAATCTGTTCAAGGCAGAGAAAGTGTGAGTGCCTTGGATGATGGTCGTCATAGGATCCATACCCGGACCGGGTTTAATCAAAGACAAAATAAAATAGTTGTACTTGATTCCCTTATTGTTAGTTTTGGAACCAGGAATGTCATATAAGAAATTAGTGCCATTTATATACTTTCCGGCGGATTACCCTGTAGTAATTGTCATCATGTCATATGTAATATGACATGACAAGTGTTGAATGCGATCGTTAAGATACAGCAATCACCATAACAGCAACAAAACATCATGTATAAAGTGATTAAACTCATAGAATGCTGGGTAATTCTCTAAAAAATGTTTTTTGTTTCGCCTGCTTTCCAAATCCTTAAATATCTGTTTAATTTTGATGATGAAAGATACTCTGAGTAGCAAACAGGTTAGACCACAGGCTAGCACCCAATTTAATTGGCGGTTGGCATGGATCCAACCTGTTTGCAAAAGCATGTAGTCGCTTCCAGCACTGTTAGGGTTAAGAGCGAATTCAAACTAAACGGCAAAAACTCAAAAAGCCTAATTTTAAAATGCAACATTGTCTTGCTTTAAATGACCTCAGAACATTGTTTAATATTACTCGAAATGCAAAATCAGATATTTTAGAATTATCTGACTATTTATTTTTTCAAATTGCATGAAATATGTCGGTGCAAAAGAACTGTTTTATTTCACTTCTGATGTCTCCTGTTTTTATTTCAAATTCAGAAATCTGGAAATGTCCTTTGGACAACCCTACTATTAAGTAAGCCACATACCTATTCAGTTGTGTACAAAGAATGCCGGTTCAAACTGTGCAATCCTGGTTCTAACCTCAAACATTACAATTTTTATTCAGTTAGACACGTTGCTCATAGGTACTTTAATATTTGCCATGTCATACAATGTGTCTCAACGATTAGGCTTAAAAAAGAGGAAGCATATGCGAGGTTTTGGCTATGCGAATAGCAAGCACAGACGATGTAAGGTCAAAATATCACCAGACAGACTGAAAAATGTAGGTGTGACGAAGACAAACACTATTTGATATTATTATGATACCAATCCGATTTTACAAGCAGAGTCATGCACTCTTTACGTAACTATACTAGCGACCGGCTGCTGTCCTTTTTGTACTATGATAAAGGATAATACTCTTTCAAACAATCGCTTCAGCGACATTAGATTGTTCGAAAATACGTTCATTTCTTCTTCTGTTTGTGTTTGTGTATAGCAAACAGGAACCACTGCTTAAAGATTGCACCTATCAAGAACCAATCACCAGACATGTTTTGACATTTCTCGACGTCCATTCAAAAATAGACTTGACATGTTGATGTCGGTAGAATAACCAGCAAAGGAAGGCTTCGTAAGATGTTCCATACAGAGAAATAATACAAATAACAATGCCCTGTAGTACAACATACCCCTGCACTTTGGTCTTTTGGGTGTTAAAGAGCCTTTGATTCCGTTCACGTCTCATAGCTTTAGTCAAATGGCAGAAAGATTGGTTATCAAAAGACTGAACTTAGTGTCTCGCTTTTGTGTAGGTGTTACTCCACTCCCTTTTCAATGATGTTTTAACCCATTACCACACAATGGAGACATTTGACTAGTTTATTGATGACGTCTCTGGAAAATTGTCAGCGAGCAGTTTCTTCTTTTTCCACAATGTTTTCTGCCCTATCAGAACATAATCTTTCGATTTCATCACATTACGAAATGTCAATTTGGGACAGTCTTAAATGTGGCGTTTGCTAAAAATGGGTTAAGAAAGATTAATCAAGCATCTTGACTGTTTACGGATTTGCGTCGAAGAATTTGATCGGTGTCATTGCACGATCCTTAGAACAAAAGGGAAATCATCAAACGTACCACACACAAAGATATTTGTCTCAAAAAATATCCTATATTAGATCACAGATATTGAGAAAAACAAGCTATTGACATTATGGAATTAAAAACAAAACCCTATTTTCTACAGGAAAATTATAAACAACCATATGCATTGACGTCGGTAAACCTCAATACTGTGGCTAAAGTTCATATCCCTGGATACTGCCAAGTTTTCTTCGTTTTCTTTAATCTATATGGTTTTCAAGTCCTATCATTTAAACAATAACAAGGGTTCATAAACAAGCATTGTTTTCTGCTGGATTACAGCCTTTGTTCAAAACTGCAGCCTTCTTCACAAGGCAACATTATACTACTTGGTGTTAAACCCGTTAACCGAATCTCCATAGATGACAGTGTGACTTGTTCAAATTGAAAACCGACTAACAGTATCAAAAGAAAAGGTATCTAACGTATTGAGTAGAAACTATTTAAACAATCATCCGGTGATCGGGGAGGTAATTGTAAAAGTCGCCTGAATATGCCTAGCATAGATATGAGACTATAAACCCCTACCTTTACCTTTTTAAACAATAGGGTAAATTGTTCATTAGGAACTGGCCTGCATCCAACCTGTTTGCATAAGCATGAAGTCGGTTCAAGCACTATGATGGTTCATAGTGTCTCTCAAAGGGGCAACACGTGATACAAGAGTGTAAAGGTGGATTACCTTGCTGCGGATTAACTCGTACGTCAATGTCGGTGTTCATACTCGAACCCCCGTCCCATGGCTCACAGGTCGGCGGGAGGCTGGACCACACAGAACCGGAAGTACAAATAATATAGGACGCCCCCTGGAGTTTGAAACCGGTAAAACACGAGTACTCGGCCCTTGTTCCGTTCGGGTAGTAAGGACCGCTCGATTTGATGTAGCCGCTCACTATGAGCGCCGGAGGTCGGCATGGTTTGGCCGTCGCCATTTCCGTGGATCGAACTCCTGTACTCAATCTAGTGTCAGTGCCTCCCTTTGTGTCTGTCTTAGATCTTGACTTCATTTACGTTTCTGAACGTACATTGGTTGCTGTTGGTTGAACTCCCACTGTAAGTAAACAATTTCATCAGCTATAGAAAGTATCTGCGCATACGATTTGTTTTATGACTGTTTGAAACTAAGAACAATAAAGACGGAATTAAAATTCATGGAAAACAATTTATATTTTTGTGATGTGGTCATGAAATACTATGATAGAAGGAGAACTTGCTCATTACAAAAAGACTAAATTTACTTCGAGAACTCCAAAAGCCGCCAGAGCTTAATTATTTACCATTTGCAGACGAATGTTTTTTACTTGAAGCAGGCGACTTTAACAAAGCTGTGTAAACATGTGAAAAGTATTTCAGTTCTGCTGTTGTGATACGTGAAAAGATTGAAAAAGCATTGTGGCAAAAGGAGAAGTTGTTTGTGACAAGCAATTTCTTCTTTTGCAACGATACTTTTTGAAATTCGTCTACTGGCGCTAGGTGGTAATGTGTTAAGACATTAAATTGACACAAAAATGTTTACAAAGAGTTATAAAAGGATGAAAAAAATAAATAAAAACGCAGATTGCTATCTTTCTTTGCAATTGTGTTTAATATGATCTTAAACTACCTTTAAACCGTTGGATATTTTCTTTTGTAAATTACCATAACTAGTTGGTTTTGAATATACGAATGTAACTAGTAGATTAAAGTATGATAGAAAACGCTGCATATTTTACCATGAACAAATAAGTGAAAATTAAATTATTCCATACTTACATATCAATGTACGCTATAAAAGTGTGAAGATTACGTTGAAAATATTTTGTAATATGATACAAAGATTATCGTGACATTTGGCCGCGTCAAGACAAAGAAAGACAAACCCCTTTCTGAATAAGCAGTTATTCAACAACAAACCCTTCCTTTTTGATTCGTAAGCACTATAGTGCTGGAACCGACTTAATCCTAATGGAAACAGGTAAAATCCAGGCCAGCTGCCAAATCAATTGGCGGTTGACCTTTGCTTTGACCTGTTTGTTTCGCTGAGTATCTTTCCTCAACCCCCCCCCCCCAAACGACACAAAAATATATTTTCAGAAGATTACACAAACATACATGCATTGTTGTCTGCCTATGTCTATATGTTATGTAACATTTACATAAGCATGCCGAACAAGTATAAATCATGTATAATTTACAATTGTAATGACAAAATAATCATTAGATTGGAGTGTTTCGGGCGTGAACATGCTACAATTGAAGAAAATGGAGAAAAAACATTACATTGTTCTATATCAAACATGTACAAAATGCGTTGGAAGTAATGGAGCCCCTATCAATTTTGGCTTTATCAGTCTCAAAGTAATTGGAAAAAAATACATTGGGCTTTATCCGGCAAGTACAGGTTACGATGAACATAAATGAAATCACTACCATTGGGCTATTATCCGGCATGAAAAGGTTAACATTGAAAGTAATGGAATACAAATGCATTATGCTATTTGAGGCTTGTAGAAGTTAATGTGGAACATAACACTTGTATAATGCTTCATCAAGCATGTACAAAAATGAAAAATTACGTTTATTAGGTTATGATATGCATGTACAATGTACGGTAAGTTATAATGGAACACACATTAATGAGACTATATTAGGAGAGTACAACTTTCACTGGAAATGATTAAAATATTCCTTCACTCAGCTTTGTTTTACATGCACAAGCTTTGTAACTTGCTGGTTCTGTCTAACCCATTCCTTGTATTTAGTTTGTATCAAATCCAAATACGAATGCAAAGTCACATGACGACTTTAAGGAATGCAAATCGAAAGTTTCCTTTCGACGGCGGGCAAAAAGTAAGTGAGACAAAGAGTAAAGGTTCTCTTTGTGAAGAATTTCTCCTACATGTATTGTTCAGAATATTTCTTATATTGCATGTTCCATGTACTTTTAAGTAAATACATACCAAAAGGAGACCCAGCTCTTCATGTTGAACGATATCTTTGAACTACAGTATTAGTGTTTTGATTACCGGAATTGTCTGTCTTAAGATTGAAGGCTTCTCACACGTGCCACGTGACAACTGGCAAAAAAGTTTGGCTTCTCCACAGACATAACGTTATAAGGGTTAACAAGATTGTTTTGTTTGTGTGCATGCCACGTTAAATTTGTTTGTTTATCTGTGGTTTGAAGTCACTTGCAACGGCTTTCTGGTAATGTTCTGTGTTGGCCAGTGGTCAGGTGGCGGTCTAACAACTTGCGGCTCACGGGTAAGAGCCTCACCAGTTCATCTGGTTTCGTGGGAGTCACTTGAGAGCCTTTCTCCAGTATCAGGTCCATCGCGCTCTCCTTCGATGTTAATGTTCAATCACTCGATACCATACCTGAGAAAAGGGGTTCTGATCAGAGTTACCTACCGTTGCATTTAACCAATCCCACCAGTTTTGAATTTCTGAACTCGGCCATATACTGCGTTGGACCTATCCTGGAGGATCCGAAACTGTATGTGACAGTTGCAGACATGGTGTTAAACCCCATTTCCGTTTAAAAAAACATATCTTCGCAATGATAGTCTGATGAGCATGTGACTTGGGTAATCGTCTAGTACAATGCTTCGATCATCATATCTACAATACACATATGTTGTAATTCTTAATTTTATCCAAAAAACTCATATCTTCGGATGGATTCAAACTGGATCAGTTGATTTGAATTTTTAAAAAAAAAAAAACCATATTGATAGACACTTGACAGTTACGCACATATAGATGTCCGTTTTGTGTGACACATACAGTTATGATATATTTTATTAAAAAACAGAGAAGCTATACTCCTGCCTTGACCTTCTCTGTCTTTCTTTACCCATTACTCCGTCGTGCATCACTTCGTCTTGATAATCGTAAAACTAAGAAACAACAGTGACAAAAGGATAACCTACTCATTAGGAGCAATTTATCTTATTTACGCGTGGGTTCCTACCCCATACATAAGAGAAATGTTATTGTTTTCATTCTTGTATTTGTTACCATGTTGCTTTCAATTTGAACCATGGAGACGTTTTGATATAACGAAAATACACCAGTCTTCTCAAGGAACAACACCGAAACCATACAAACGTCATCAAAAGAACAAGAAATGGCTTCATAACGCCTTGCCTTGCTATATCGACTGAAGAGGGCATTAGAAATCGCTGTGACCACTGGCCAAACGTGGATTTGTTGTTCGTCGAAATAGTTTCGTCCGATTCTCCCAAAGAACTTGCTTGTTTAATATTTCAATTTTTTGTCTGCATTTACGTTCATCCATGTCGGGTATTAAAATATCACAAAATTTGAACGGAGTCCCTGTGTAATGTTTTTTGGTCTAGATTCTGAGGATTGGCACTGACAACATGTAACCATACCTATTGTAACAGAAAGATGAGAAAAAGGCATCAAATACGAACAAAGAATTTCATTATGAAATATAACGAAATACGGTAGGGGATATATTTGTGTAGGAGGTAAGAGATGTGAGAGAGCGGTTGAGGCCTTAATATAACAATTCTACGGTATTTTATATATAATGTTTTGTTCTGTTGAAAACACGATAAATAGGACGAATAACATTACGTAACGGAACATTGAACAAGCATATGGCCGAAAATGTGGTGCTCCATTCAAGTTTCGTTTGTAAAATAAGATACATGGCGTGTTAAAATTTCCAAACCTGCCGTGCTCCATTCAAGTTTCGTTTGTAAAATAAGATACATGGCGTGTTAAAATTTCCAAACCTGCCAAAATAATGTTCACTATCGAAAGCTATGTAATAGGTCAGACTGAACTATTCCGATAACGTTTCTTCATACCTTGATATTGGATGTCTTGCATGATCTGATTGATTGAGATGTTCATAAATAGAGACAGGCCCCCATGCTATACATGGAACACACATTTCCGCATACAATAGAAAAAGGTTTGTTTCACAAATATAATCCTTTGCGTCGTATGGCATTTTGTGACTGTTCGAAATGGATAACAACAACTAATGGCAATCGTGAATGGTAATCGCTATCGTTCGTTTTTATGGTTTTAGGTATACACTTTGGTATTTATGGCTTTAGGTATACACTTTGGTAGTTATGGTTTTAGGTATACAATTTGGTAGTTATAGTTTTAGGTATACTTTTTGGTATTTATGGTTTTATGTATACACTTTGGTAGTTATGGTTTTAGGTTAACACTTTGAGATTTATGGTTTTATGTATACACTTTGTTATTCATGCTTTAAGGTAAACACTTTGGTATTCATGATTTTAGGTATTTACTTTGGTATTTATGGTTTTAGGAAAACGCTTTGGTATTTATGGTTTTAGGTATACACTTACTTTGGTAGTTATGGTTTTAGGTATACTTTTTGGTATTTATGGTTTTATGTATACACTTTGGTATTCATGGTTTTAGGTTAACACTTTGGGATTTATGGTTTTATGTATACACTTTGGTATTCATGATTTTAGGTTAACACTTTGGTATTTATGGTTTTATGTATACACTTGGTATTCATGATTTTAGGTATTTACTTTGGTATTTATGGTTTAAGGAAAACGCTTTGGTATTTATGGTTTTAGGTATACATTTTGGTATGGTTTTAGGTTTACATTTTGGTACACAATGATCAATTGCTACCCAGAGTAGTTTCTACTATATTTCAATGTTTGTCCACTTAAACAAGCACTTTTGCACGAAACAGGTAAGCCATACTTTCAATGTCAAATGAATTGAGATTTTCTCATAAAACGTTATTTGTACATGATGGAGATCTTTGTATGTTGTACTTGAGAAAAATAACACGATTTAATGTCGCCTTGTCATGAGTATATTTACAAAGTAACCACTGCACTATATATTACAGGACAAGCTACTAAGATATTAGGTATACTGCACCAAATGCACTATGATCTGCTTTACAAACTCATTAAACTGTTCTGTACCAGTAGAAAAAGTTTATCGAAAAGGATATAAAAAGAGAGAATCTTCTTAATGATTGTAATTGGCTTGTAGTTTGGGGCTATTTTTCATCAGTTTTCCTATTATACGAGGACAATCAGTGCAAAATCCAGAAAAATACACGATTATCTACCAAGCCATTTACTGCTTTTTAACATATATCCCTCAACGGTAACCAGGGAATAATAACAAAATCGTCAACTTTATTAAACGAAGAGAAGAGCTTGGATCTTTATCACAGGATCTATGTACGCATGTATCCATATTCCTATTCGCTGCCGGCTTAAGACATCACCACCTTACGCCACATTGTTGCTTCTTGCAGCAGGCGACCATGCAAAAGTATTGTGGCAAAAGGAGAAATTAATTGTCACAAGCAATTTCTCTGTTTGCCATAATGTTATTTAATCTATTCACATATTACAACAGCAGAACTGATATTTCTTTTGCAATTTTACGAAGCGTTTCTGAAGTCGTCTGCATCATGTAATAAATGTCCTCTACAGGTGATTGCGGATGTTCATGGCAAAATAACCGTTATTGTATCAACTCAATCGGTATTGTCTATCCTAACATTGCTCTCTTTAGGGTCATACACTTTTTACTTTTGAGATAATAAAATTGACACCCCAATCGTCTCATCTTTTTTTCAACAGAGCAAAGTGCACTAGTACCGTCCGAAGATCAATGCACAAGCTGTCAAATCTAGCCGAGGTACCGGCATTTGTTTTCATACATCCAACAAACAAATGGTTCTTCAAAAGGCAATCAAAACAAACTTTGAGAGCATTGCAGGAATATCATCTTTACAGGAAACGCACCAGTGTCCTACCAGCTCGTCTCTTAATAGCAAAACTATGCACCAGAAGTCGAAACTCAAATTTTCTAAATGGAACTACCTTTGGGTACCACAACCCGGAAGTACTCTCCGTAACAGGCACGATATATCATGTGAGCCAAGCCTGACTATTTCTCTCGTAAGCTTGTCTGACTTAGATAACAATGGTCTTCTGTTTTAGACCAGGGTACCATTTTACTAATCTCGTTATGCTAAAGATTTGTGTCAATTCGAATTAACATTTGCTCTTCTTTCAATATTGGGCTAAGCAATAATGCAAAGTAACACAACGTTGGAATCGTATAACCGAGATGCTTCCAATGACGTGTCACATTGCAATATTGTACTTTCATTTAAGATACTAACCATGTTAAGTATTTTCGGTGAACACAAATATTTTCCTTAAGTGTCTTAGACAAACAGTATCCAGGTTTCGCCAAAATATTCCCAACGTTAAGATGATCATATGAGATATCATTGATACGTATCACACAATCGGTCACCATTGTACAAGGCAGATAGACAAATCTGCAGACTGTCGCAAAGGGCTGAGCTAGTGTGAAAATGACTTAAACCCCTAAAGTACTGGAACCGACTTCATGCTTATATAAACAGGTTAGATATAAGCCAGTCGCCAAGTTAATTGGAGGCTGGCCTGTGGTCTAATCTGTTTGCTACTCTGAGTATCTTTCCTCATCAAAATTTATCAGATGTTTAAGGTTTTGGAGAGCAGACGACACAAAAATCCATTTTTAGAAAATTACGTATCAATCTAAGGGTAAAACCTTAAACAAGTTAACTTTCCATATGAAAACCGCCTCGCTCATCAAGAAATTCAAGGTGCGTTCTAAGTTCGACGAGTGCCTAAGATTGTTATTTTCTAAGTTATTAGACTTCATTCATCAACTGATAAAAGAATCCAATGTGTCGAATGGAAGACATCGAATTATAATTGACCTCGGTTCGGATCGTGTACTGACCAAGGTTGAGCTGAAGATATTATACACAGCGATAGTAACAAATTATTCCTAGACATCCTTTAACCTACGTTGATAGAGTTCAATGGCTCCTTGTTTTTCTCCATCGACCATTATTTCTCAACATAACAAGATGGCCGCACCCAGGTATTTTGCTTGTTTTTCACCGATGTTTTTTCAATGGTAGCCACATTGTGTACCACATGGGGTATACACAATGTGACTATCATTGGCAAAAGTAGGTGAAAAAAAAGAGCAAAAAATACCTGGATGCGGCCATCTTGTTCGGATATAGGATCGTAAACATTGGTCACATGAAATCCCCGCCTGATTATTAGTACACTGTTTAAAGTGTATAGTCTGTAGAAGGCGACGTTTAAAGTAACTGTCTAACAGGCTGAGATCATTTTTATTCTAAGATTAAACGTAATCTACAGATAAAATTCTAAAACAGACATTAAAAGTCTGATTAAATCAGACATTTGATAAACTTTTCAACCTTGTTCATAACCGTTTTGTAACGTAAATTTGTCGTGTGCATATAGTGAATGTTTTAAACGTTTTAATTTGTAAACATTCAATTATCACAATCTTCTCGTAAGAAAAGCGAATGGATAAAATCATCTGAAATTGTGTCTATAAAGTAAGTCGGGAGACTTAGCATGGGATGTTAGAAGGGCGCACGTATATTCACAAGCCAATTTTTTGGTTAAAACACTAAAGGCGCCTAATGCTAGTTTCTCATGTCTCACGTAAACACAACACTTAAACATCTTTAGAATAAAACAATAAAAACATGTTGTGTATCGTGTACGACGACTACTTAAAGGACCCGTTCAACCCTTTCCCAAACAAAAACGACATTTGACCACTTTTATGCAGACGGCTTTAGAAAACATTGTGGGAAAAGGAGAAATTGCTCGTAACGAGCAATTTCTCCTTTCCCACAATGTTTTCTGCCCTATCAGAACATTGTTTTACAATTTCATCACATTTTGAAATGCCATCTGTAAACTCTTTCAATTTGGGACAGTCGAACATTTGGTGTTTGGGAAAGGGTTAAAATTTTCTCTTCACAAAAGACAATATTAGAGATAGTATTTTTATCTAAAGATATTTCATTACATCTATTACAAAACTAATTATACGCATCTCCTTTATTCATCTGCAAACAATGTCTCACTCTGTCTATCAGCTTAGTTGAGCTATTCTGTTGTGATCTCAAACTTGTTTGAATTGCCATCTAAGTGCTATCAATCTTGCCGTAAGAGGTAATGCTAAAGAACTGATGTGTTTGTTTTGCAGAGAGCATTAGCCCTTATAGTGCTGGAACCGACTGTATGCTTATGTGTATAGGTTTGATCAAGGCTAGCTACCTAGCAAATCTAATCTGTTTGCCACTCTGGGTAGCTAACCTCAACGAATTAAGCAGATATTTGAGGTTTTGGAAAGCAGACGACACAAAAATCTATTCATTTTAGAAAATTACCCAGCATTCCAAGGGTAGGACTTGTCCATTAACCTATACATCGCGACGTTTTGATCCAATTGTTTGCCTCTTGTTTCATTAGACGCAATTTAGAAATGTTACAAAACAGCCCCCGTCTGCTCCACTAGCAAAGTGTAGATCTAGCAGCTCGTAGGAACTGTTCAAGCAGCAACTTTCTGATCGAATAAGATGTTAAAACAGTGCTAGTGCAACTAGACGATTCTGATCGTATTTTGCCCATGTCTTATCATTACTATTGTTTGTTGTAGATTTCCTGCGTTTGTCATCACGTGACCGATTTGATGGTCATGTGATATGGTTTTAACGTAGTCAGTTCACCGTTGTCATTCGAAGGGTACAGATCGAAAGCTAAAGAAGTAGAACGAGTTGATTGTGTCAACACCGTGTAAGTCCGGAGCACCCAATGAATAAGCAAGACATCCAAATCCATTATTTGGTTGTATTTGTTGTTTGAACGTTTGCATTGGAATGTATGGAAACGAGTAGAACGGAATAGATAGTTACTCGCACCACAGTGATGTTATTTTATTACCCATTTGGTCTATCAACTGACCTAAAACCTAACCTTAAGTGAGAGAACATAAGGTTACGCTAGCAGCAAAATCGATGGCTTCGACCCGTTTTTTGTGCCATTAATTAAATGTGTCCGTTAAGAGAGGGGTGTAAGGAATACGTCTTGCTAATTAGTTAAAACGAGTTGAATGAGGTTAAAGTAATGAAACGAAGGAAATACAAGTGAGAAGACTTGAATCATAGTTTACCATATACGTAGATTAATACTCAATAGTATATCAATGTGTCGCATCTGCCACTGAAGAAATAGATTAAAGAAAAAAGTAATTTTGTCACAAGCAATTTCTCTTTTCGTCTCAAATGTTTCCACCATAGAATGGCAAATAAAATGTCGTTTTTATACACAGACATATATCATCTGATGTTTCTTTCACTTTGAGTACGTTACAAATTCCGTTTAGATGGGATTGGTTATACTATCCTCTAATCCGAGCTGGTCCTGTAATTAATCCCTTTACATAGACAAGATTTAATGACAAGTCGGAGTCAACTAATAGGTTGAAATGTTAGTTGTATCGTAAACAACTTAGATAGGATTCGATGTTAATATAGCGTTAACAACATTCCTTAATCGAGTTTATTCTTTTGATAGAAGGCCTATGTTATTGTCTGAAACAATCCATTCACTCGTAAACTGTTATATTGACTGGTGGTTTAGGTTGATGTAATATGTGTTGATATAATAACCATTCAAAAACCCTGATATATAGAAGTAAATATTTCGCATTGTGATAATAAACGAATGAGAAAAACTGTCAGCGATAGACATGGTCCTCTTTTACTACGAACTTTCTTGAAATACAGTGATTTCTCGTAAATCCGAACATGTCCGTTCCCAACAAAATGTCCGGACTACCGATTCATTCGGACTAATGAAGTAACGCATGTTCTTATAAACATTAAGACATAAACGGTCTATATGCACGTGTATACTTATAACACTTTAGCAAACGCCAAATTGTCGACCGTCCCAAAAATAATCTTCTGATATGGCAAAAAACATTGTGGGAAAAGGAGAAATTGCTTGTCACGAGCAATTCTTCCTTTTCCCACATTTTTTTCAAAAGTTTTCTGCAACAAACTGGTCAAATAATTCCGTTCCCTTACAATTTCGTTCGGATTGCGGATAATCGGGTCCGGATAAACGAGGCTTCACTGTACTCGGTTGCACTTCGCGTTATTTCTTTATAACTGTATGACAGCTGTTCTGTCGTACAGGACGTACTAACGAATTGATATTTGAAGTGAAATTAATTCGTTTTAGATCCTGAATATTTATTTAGTTTCAAAAGCGTTGCAATGTATTCGAATCGCATTGCAATATTTAGATATATTGACACGTTCTGATCTACTTCTGCTGTCATCAGCTATTTTCATCAAATATCATACCGAAGTACAAAAACCTTTTTTTAACGACATTTCATTTTGACTTGTAAATTGTCTCACGTGTGAAAAAAAAATCTTTAAGAAACGAAAAGAATACCATTTTTGATAACTAGTTATTCATGTATTATGGCAAAGTACATTGAAACTTATAACCCGGAAAAGTATTTCTAAGAAACGTGATATCATCGTTTAGTAGGGTAAAAACTGCCTTTTACCCAGCATGATCATACATGATTTTCGCTTCTTACTGTCCAATGTTCTTACAACTCAAACAACTGGCGACCACGTAAAAAGGATCTTAATACTGCCCATGTGATTGGAATTTTGCATTGAATATATGGTTCTAATAAATACCAATACCATAGTCTTTAAAGTGGAATTAAGAATTAAGGTAGAAGAAAATATCTAGATGTCAAAACGAAATGTCGACGAAATGAATATGCTCTGGTATTGTTGTTTGGTATACACTTCAAAGCAGCTAAAGGGACGTCACGCTTTTGGATGAACAAACATGTTGAGTTACTGTATATACACTATACAAAGAGTTAAAATCCGTCTAATTTTGCTTTATATGACTATTCTATAATGTGCACAATATAACATTACATCTGACGTGTAGTTTAAAAAGAAAAGAACCTATCATCTGTGAATAAGCACCTCAAGACAAGTTTGCTAAGCTCCTGTGACACCTTGTCCATGTTCTTAAACATACGACTTCGTACTTTAACTATACTTAAAAACGGTTACTGCACTCAGCTGAGTAAGGAAGATAAGCCTGGTTCGTCACATCGCTCCGGGCAGTTATCACATCACTTGAAACTGTGTTAAGGTTGACTCAAAACTATGCCTTAAATTGAGGTTTAATCATACAACTTGATGGCCATTTCATTTGTAGATCACTATTGAACTTCGATGCGTATACTTACACTCAAAATTAAGCAAGAATTTCAAGTTTAAGCAGGGATAAAGAATTGACTCGATATCATAGTAAGTACGTTTTGAGAACGTTGGCCTTGGTGTAATTTGTCAAAACACGTCAATTAACCTCAATTTCGCGTCATTTTCCCCGCCGCTTTTTGAGGGGATTCCCTGTCAGACCGGAAGGTCGTTATCCTCTCGTAGTTCGAAAGCAAGAATGGTAATTTACAAGATACCCCTGGGAATTCATGTTTATATGTGTCCCCTATTATTCAACTTAACGAGATTTGGGATAATCAAGCTTTCAGTGGCCTTAAGTCAGTAAGTTCATTGGTATGTGTAAGACAGAACCCGAATCAAATTTGTCATTCATTCATCGTTGAATCAGCAAGTTCATATACTGTCTGACAAACGATAGGAAAACATAGTCCTAACATACCCTAAACACACCCTAAGCTATCGAATCATTTCAAAGACGTATCAAAATAGTAGAGATTACAGGACAACGTTTTTCGCATAACAACAACAACCAATTATCTTAGTAAGAAAGAGTAACTTACTTCTTATTGTGTACATCTTATTGTGTTATGTTATATATTGTTATGCTTCATCATTACTGTCACAGTCCTCTGCTTCTTATGTTATCTGCCTCCTTTGTTAATCTGTTCGCCCAGTTGCAAATTTGATAGCAGCTCCAAAACATGGCGCATAGCAGGTGTGCCCAATAACACCTACACCTTGCTGTTCCACAAGGTAAATCAGATGAACAGCAGCACGATACTACTTTCAACACACTTGCTGGGGATGGCGGTTACTCATGGTCAATAAGGACAGGTGGAAGAACCCTGCTAACATTTTCCCACCAAATTCAGTTACACTGAATGTTGGGGGATTTTGTTCTAAGGTGGTTTTCCAAACAGGTGTTTGAAGATGAGCTATCTTGACGTTTTCTGACAAACATTGAGGTCGGTACTGTTGAAAAATAAAACTTAGGACACCTTTCGAGTCGACTGATCTTGATGACAATAAAGCCAATATTCATCCATGTATCAAACCCATGTCATGGGTTGTGACCGCTTCACATGTCACTGCCTTTTTGTTGATAGCCATTGTTACAGCATTGTTGGTAAATTTGCTATGAAAACCTTCTGGCCATGTGTTTTCAAAAACAATCATCTGCTCCATCCCAATATCTAGAGCATTATCACCGTTGACACATTCATTACCAATTCTTCCTGATACAATGTTAAAGACAATAGCGCTGTGTTCTGCAGGATTGATTGGATCAATGCATGTATCCATCTTCTATTTGAATGTTCTCCAAATCAACACTATCGGCTTTCACTCGAGAAGAAAACTATTCTGCATGCGCAATGTCCTGTGCCGCTTCTTCTTCATCGTTCCTCGTGCATTTCATGTCTTGGATGAGCTAACTGCATATTGAATATTTAGCAAAATGCTCAATGATGCCAAGGTGTCATCCGATGGATTCTATAAATGTTTGAGAACAATAATACAGCCATAACATTGAATGCTTAATATAAATCCAGGTAAAACCAAAAATCATGGTTTGACATCTAAATCATAGGTAACCTTCAAGCTGATCCGTATTTGATGAGTGTAATGTGCCATTTTACAAACATGATCCCGATACTTTGATTGTCAAAATGTGATTAAATGGCATAACCACAGTTCGTTGAGATGAGGAAAATCTTCTGTATCGCTGTCATAAACACAAAAAAAATCTTGAGCGCTATAAACATGCGCCATTTGGCGATATTTTGCATACAAAGGTTATTTATCCATATTCAGAAATTGATACCGGGGTTCAAGAAATGAATATCGTGCATCATACAGTTTGTGAATTTAAGAGAACTTAAACACATAATGTCTCAAACTTTATCGGTTGAATGGCAGTTATTTGCAAACTAAAGCGGGTTGTCTAAAGTGGTTTCAAAACATGTTGCTTTTATTATAGATTTGAATTTCCTATCAGGTCCCCAATGTTAAATTGTGAGACGGATCCCCATTCAACGTAAATACAGTCAAGCTTGTGCTAGGAGGCCAGTTTATGGAACTGAGAAAAATGACTGTTTAAGACATGTTGGCCGCTTAACACAAATTGATTTACACTACATATCCAACAATGGGACTTTCTGTAAGTGTTGTTCCAGGCAGGTTGACTGCTCCAAAAAGGAGGATTTTTCAACACAAGTAAGACTGTACAGGCTAAAATCACTAAAAGAATGAAGAATTATGAACAATTTAAATATTTGGAAGAGATCTCTATCAACAATTTCTCGTGTGTTCACAATTGTTCCATAAGCCGTATCAGCAAGAACATTTGAATGTATTTGTCATCTCGGATCCCAAATATGATTCCAGTTTTAGTTTATAAAGCCCATTATCAAACAATAGCGACATTTGACCATTTTTTTGCAGACGACTCTGGAAAACATGGTAGGAAAAGGAGAAATGGCTCTTAACGAGCCATTTCTCCTTTCCAACAATGTTTTCACCCCTATCATAAGATTATTTTTCAATTTCATCACATTTTGAAATGTCGTCTGCAAACTCTTTCATTTTGGTATAGTCGAAAATTTGGCATTTGGTTAAGGGAAAGTGATGATCGTTTTATGAAACCATGTGAAACATCCTACATGCCACAGTTTTGTAATTATAACGACATTGGTCTTTGACAGAATCACGATCTTTTTACGACAACTGTAAATCTTGTCATGTGCTAAGGCCTTCTCACGATTTTCTCCGGAAATGCTTGGTGGCCCGGAATCCTTAAAACGGGCAGAGTAATTAACTCTGTACCAAACGACACTTGTAAAAGTCAAAAGTTCAAAACGTTAGAATACATCGATTGAATGTATGACAGAATACTAATATTTTGTTGAGATGTTAACTTACAAAGTTTGTTAAAACTTATTTATTTACATTGTTTGTGAAGAAATGTTTTACAACTTATATTAAACACTCTCGATTTTGCTTTTCTAGATACATAACCTGTCTCAAACATAACAAAATCTCTTGCCATTACGATAATATTCAAAATATACCTATAAATTAAGGTCACATAGAAAAAGGAAGTGAACTGCAGAACTCGAGTCAACGTTAACATTAACGTTTAACGAAGTGTTAACACATTGATATAAATTGATGTGGTGTAGAAATGGATCCTAATTTAGAATCACATAGCTCCCCTCATGGGTTTAAATCCCAATGACGGTATTTGAATTTGCATGAGTGGCATTATCCCGACTGCCTTTCGAGGAGTACCTCGAGGCTTGGTCTGAAAGATTTGAGAGATCCTTTATCACTATGAATCGGGCATCGCAACATTACTGAAATGAAATGCTGACGCGATGTAAAGCCCATTAACCCTTTCCCAAACAACACATTTTCGACTGTCCCAAATTGAAAGAGATTGCAGACGAGATTTCAAAATGCGATGAAATTGGAAAATAATCTTCTGACAGGGCAGAAAACATTGTTGGAAAAGGAAAAAATGCTCCTTACGTGCAATTTCTCCCTTTTCCTCATTGTTTTCTAAAGTCGTCTTCAACAAACTTGTCAAATGGTGTTATTGTTTGGGAAAGGGTTATGGTAAAATGAAAAAGAAGGAGAATGCATTTGCAGATGTTCTATGCTTTAACACGTCTTTAAAAGAGTAGACAGTGCTTTTATTACAAAATTCCTCTTCTCTCTGGGCATCCATATTGAAGGCATGCATATGACAAAGATTGAGGTTTTATTATAAAAGCCTTTAATCCACTGTGAAATGATTGCATAGGTTCATCACAGTATATGGCCGAGTTCAAAACATGTAAACAGAATGAATAGGCTAAATGCGACGGTAGGTAACTCTGATATGATATTCCAAGCCCCCTTTTCTCTGATATGGTATCGATCGAATGAAACATAAAGATCGCATGAGAGCGCGAATGACTCATTTGGTTAAATTGAGGAGAAAACACGGACAATTATAAGCATCCATCACACCGAACAAATGCACTTTTATTCTGAAACATTACAAGCGCAGTAGATTATTAAAATTCAGTTTCTTGGTTAAATAAATGCATCATTTATAACAAGGTATATCAAAACGTTGTTCTAACGACTAAAATATTGCAACCTATAAATATATTCTCCGTTTTGCAAAGGAAAATCGGGCTCAAAAGCGGTACTTGTTTTCTAACAACGCAGCCTGTTGTTTGTGATAATATGTTGATTACTGAGACAGGTGCTAAGAAAAAGTGTGATTAATGTTAATTAGTTTCTTTAATTGAATTTACCGTTGCTTGCCGACAGCATTTGATGATTACATAGACAGCGAGGTGATATCAAAACATGTTTACCTGCTAGCGTGTAGTCATCTGGATTCTGTAGTACCGAGACAAATGGGGGCACGTGTTGTCACCAAACTCCCTGCACATATAACGTATATTCCGAGGGTTCGGTGTAGCACCATGATAAGTCCTGGACTTGTGTGAATAACATGTGGTTTTCTTGCAATGAGCTAAATATTTATTCATTGGCGTTTTTGGTGCGTTGGAGACAAAGCCGCAACGGCATTGGTACATGACTCTAGGATTTGTTTCCGTATTGTGTTTTGAGTTCCAAAAACTGTTTTAAACCCATATAGTGCTGGGACCGACTCTATCATTATCCAAACAGATTGGATCAAGACCATCCGCCAGTAAATTAGCGACTGGCCTGTGATCTAACCTCTTTGCTACTCTGAGTATCTTGCCTCATTTAACTTAAGCAGATATTAAAGGTTTTGGAAAGCAGACGTCAAAAAAAATCTATTTATAGAAACAACCCCAGCATTCTTAGGATGAAAGAGAACATTCTCTCGACTGGCTCATTCGTGTGTTGTTTCATTTTCTTTATATCTTTCACAATACTGGGCATTTCTAACTACCTGGCATACCGGTGAGTTCAATGTTATAAGGCTTTCTTTAAAACCAGAATGTAAACCTCCAAAAAACAACAACTGCAAAACAGCATGTGATGAGTTATAAATTATGCAATTTCTCCTTTTGCTACAATGCATTTTGAAAGTTGTCTACTGCAAGACGCAAAAAGTTAAGTTATGTGTTAATGTGTTAACAAATGAATTTGATTTCTTTTCATTAAGAAAGACTTTTAATGTCAAACACTTGTAGCTAAACTCAACATTCTTTTAATTTTTGTTTAAATATGAATTCTGATATGATGCAGGTTTGATAATACTATAGAAAATACATAACCGATTCAATCAGATAATTTTCTTTGCGAACCTGAAGACAAAAGATGTTGTATTTGATGTGTAACAGTTTTAAAAATTCTATAGAAACGATATGCCTGATTCAGTGCGAACTTTTCTGTGTATAATGAACCTGAAGACAAAACATCTCTTGCGGATGTTTGGCATATGATGATCTAAGGCCTGGATATTTAACCAATGCTTCAGATTTCATAAAACATTGCCAGCTATAACCCATTGACACTTGAAACGGTGTAGTTTCCTAAAGTGTCCTAGAATTAGATCTATGGGATTGATTGTAAATTATACCCACTCTATTCCGCTCATCGGAACAGCCACAGACACACATACGAGACATTGAATCTTTTTAAAAGGACTCGCACAGATTGAGATTTGGCTCTTTAAAAAATAAAATGTCCTCTACGGATAAGGTTTCATCGCAAATAAAGTTATTTAAAACTAGATGATTGATACACTTACTTATCCGCCTAACATAACCTCGAGATGAAAACATGTCACATTCATGATGTAGATATAGGAAAACCTTTTAACGGTTATTTTTGGAATCAGTGATCTCGATCCGAATCGCCAAAAGAAAAAAGGTTTATTTTAAGATGCAATCATCACATGGGTCTTACTATTATTTGACTGCCAATGCGCATACCATATTCCCCTCATTCAAAACGTTAAATTTCCCCTCAAACCACTGAAAGGTATTGAGGCTCAGTTTCACGTGTTTTACTTTAATGAAAACAAAGGAAGTGAGGAACTGAAGATAAGTTGCCATTTGTTAAGTTGCGAGGAAATTTAAAATATCTATCCTGACGATTTTCACTCGAAGAACATAATTTATTAGATAGTCCCTTTAATCCTCTACCAAACGCCAAATTTTCGACTGTCCCAAATTGAAATAGTTTGCAGACGACATACTAAAACTTGATCAAATTGAAAAACTATCTTATCATAGGGCAAAAATCATTGTGGGAAAAGGAGAGATTGCTCGTTAAGAGTACTTTCTCCTTTTCTCACAATGTTTTCCAGAGTCTTCTGCAACAAATTTGTTAAATGTAGTTATTGTTTGGATATCGGTTAATGTGATTTAGGTTGGTTTGCATATGCACAAAGAGATCTCCGAGTGGCAAGCTGGCATCTTGTCTTATTGTCAACAACCTACCTTTATAAAGATCTTCTTGGTTTCGTGCAATTTTGACACAACGTCTGCCTTTGGGAGATGTGTCGTGTTTGACTCTTGGATAGCTGGTAAAATTGTAATACGAAATAAATGAAGAAAGTGTTAGTCACAACCAATGCCTCTTATGACAAATGATCCAAACAAAATCATCAAAGCAAAATGTCATTTTCTTTTCTGCCTAAACGTTCAAATTGGATATACATTAAGATTCCACGAAAAAGAATGTATCTATTCACTTATCCATCAATGCTGATTCATTTTCAACATCTGTTCGTTTAATTCTTTAGTAAATTTTAGTAAAAGTTCACGTGTCAGTTAAGGCTTTAGGACAAGCTTGGCAATACGTATAATTGAATTTGCCGCCCCTTGAACCTTTCTTTTCTATACTAGTTTTGCTATTTGTTAAAACGGTTCAATGTATGTCCTCGGCTGTAACAGAATTGGGGAAAGGTTTTCTAGAATCAATTGAGCTTTCCCTAATGAGGTGATGGATACTACCACATCAATCTCATTACCAAATCATTAGGCAGGTCGTCTAGTTCTATCCAAGATTAAACATAATTTGTCTAGACGCATGTCGGATGTCGGTCAAGAAATCACGAAAATGAAGCCACGTGTGGTCATTTTTTTCACCTAGTCAAGGACCCTCCATAAAATATCATGTACTGACCCCCTTACCCCCTACACCTAAAAAATCAAACAAACAATGACAAAGCATCTATAACAATATAAAGCAATCATCAATACTAATAATCGTTAATATGTTTTTAAACAACGGGACTATTCTTTTTAAATCCATTCATTCATGGTGTTTCAACCGTCGTTTTGTGATTGTCTCAGAAACTGCATAGTGCAAAAGAATGAAATTATGTGCATGTGAAAATGTATTACCCTTTCCATGTTATTATTTCTTTCTGCCATCCGTAATGATGTATGCAATTCTAAGAAAACTCAGTTTTGATTTACATAAAACTTGTAAAACACGTAAGTTGAAAACGCTATGATATAACCAATTCTGTCGACAAGAGTGCTGCATCATTCCTTATAACAACGAGAAAAGGCGTCTTTCAAATAAACGTTGTAAGCATCCTTCTCAAAAATACCCCACTTGGATGCATCTAAAGCAGAAGATAGAGACAAACATTGTTACAAAAGGAGAAACTTCTTGAAACAAACAATTCACCCGATTCGTCAAAAAAGGTTTTACTCAATAACTAAAAGAGAATGTTCTCTTAAATGTTTTATAATTATATTTTTTGTAGCCAATACTCCTGATCGGTTTCAAAGTGATGAACTCAATTTAGCAATATTGCAACCACATTTGCAACAACAATAATGTAATTGCAGCTCTAATTGTACCATATAGTGAAATGCAAGTTGTTTTCTGATAGCATTACATTAATAGATCACGTGTTTCTAATAGTCTGAAATCTTCAGTCATAATACAGTTTTGTTGCGGGTCTGTTTGAATAGTCTCACTCATATTAAAACATCATTTATTGCCATTCTCGGTTTAGAAGAGAATTAACTTGTGGTTACATGATGCATTGATTGACAGCCCATGCGTGTTGGTTACATAGAGTAAACTGACATTGGTTTAACAGAGATCTAGCCCCAGAATAGTGTAGAATTGTGTTGCCACGGACTTGGGACACCTTCTATACCACTGATTGATTTAGACCTTACACCAAATTTTCGACGGCCCCAATTTGAAAGAGTTTGCAGACGATACTTCAAAATGTGATAAAATCGAAAAAAAGTCCTCTTATTAGGCAGAAAACACGTGATTAGCAATTTCTCTCTTTCCCACAATGTTTTCCTAAGTCGTCTGCAACAAACTGGACAAATGTCGTTATTGTTTGGTAATGGGTTAAAATGGTTTATTGCAATTAACGTTTTTATTGCAAAAATGTCAGAGAGCAGCATCCGCATTTTGAGTAACTGTTGACGTCTTTATATCCGTTGGTTATTGCACCACAGGAAACTACCGTTGTTCTGAAAATACCAAACAACTACTAGGCAGCGCTTTAGGACATGTATAGCACACTCGCTTGGGGTCAACTAAATCGTTTAACCTTGCAATTCATCACCATTATGGAAAAATTCTAAAGAACGATTTGACGTCACGTTTTTCATTCAGTGAAACAATTACACGACAATCTAACTTTACATAATCGGTGTCTTGCAGACATTTTGCGTATGAATCATTTAAAGCGCCAAATTCGTCCTCAAAAGATAGCTGATGGCTGATCATCGGCATTTCCGTATGTTGTAACAGGATGAAATATGTTAAACACCATATCAACCACACCATATCAACCCAATTTGTTAACCCTTTACCAAATACCAAATTTTCGACTGTCCCAAATTTATAGAGTTTGCAGACGACGTTTCAAAATATGATGAACTTGGGAAATTCTCTTCTGAAGGGACGGAAACCATTGTGGGGAAAGGAGAAATTGCTCTTAACGAGCACTTTCTCCTTTCCCCACAATGTTTTCTAGAGTCACCTGCAACAAACTGGTTAAATGTCGTTATTGTTTGGTAATGGGTTAAGACGGCTTTTTCCAAATCACCGGCTCACAGCGAATGTAAACTATCACATTTAGCATTTGTATCATTTAAACGAAAAGAGATATAGACTCGTAAAAACTAGTTAACACTACGATATCATTTCGATTAAAGAGAATTCTGTCTGTCAACAGTAGAATTGATGTCACCTTTAGCTCTTTAACATTCTTTAAAACGAAAGAAACAAAAAAAAAGGCACAACGAATTTTATATGAATTGTTAATGAGGCCCGGTTTATTATTTCAGTGTGAAAAGTCCGCAGCGAATGCCATATTGTCTAGGATTATACTGGAAACTTATCAAGAAGGCATGGATGAGTGCACTTTCGCTAAAATATGTTTTAAATATGACGGTAAAAAGACTGTCTCAAAGCTGTGCCAAAAGGAAGAGAAAACAATAAAGCACTTCAGGTATTGAAGGTGCGGCCATAACTCTTATCCGACATGCTCTTTGATAGAAGGAAGTCATTTAAAAGACATTTCTTTTATGTCTAGATAAAGGAGTACGTTATTCATTTTTAGAATAAACTACACATATCTTCATTCGACTGTTCAAGAAACTGGGGTTATGCAGCAGGAAATAACAAAATTAATCATCAGCCAATCAATCAGGAAACGTGAGTTTGGCCGGCTTCAATCATTGTAGAATTAGAGTATTAATTCAAGTATATATGTGGACAAAGGGTCAATTTCGAAAGGAAAGAACAAACGCTAAACATGATTTTGATTGTCACATACGTGAATTGTAAATAAGCTAATCGTTTAAAGGCCCATTAAAGGAGATTAATGCTATACCAAACTACATTATTGGGTAAACTTTCGGACAGATTCAAATAGTTATTACCAGAAAAATCCATCAGCACAATTGAAATGCGAAAGTAAACCAGAAAAAAAACAGATTAGCAAGTTTTATAATTCAGATTTCCTGATTCTTCACCTCTGACATTAACAGTTGATGCACACATTTTTGAACCGGCCAATCAGAATTCGTTGTTTTGAATATGTAAACAAACAGATTGTTGATAAACATGATTAAATTGGAGACAACTATTTTGCAAGCACAAAATAACTTATTTTAAATATGTCTATTAAATAGGGTCTCAATGCATTCTTAAACTAATTCTCATGACTTTTATGAACATAATAAAAGACCTCCATATATATTTTCAGTAATTTATTTGTACTCATCTCCTTTGATGTTCCTTTAAAAGCGAGTTTAGATAACAATTAATAGTTTGTAGTTATTTTAAGAGGTTCATTATTCATATCGGTAAGTGGCTTGTGTTGTGATCTTGGTTTAAACTTATATATTTTACATCAATTGTGACAGAAGCTGTATGATAATCAAATCCACTCTCAATGTCTGCTTCCTGGATACGAAACTAGTACTCTAGCCTATATGTGGGGATGTCCGAACTATTTTCACATCGCCTGACAGGGATCGAACAGAGGACCGTTGGTACAAGAGGCCAACGCTCTACAACTGTCGCCCACACGTCGGGTACTTGAAAATGGATGGGATGGGATCGATTCAAACAAAAAAGAGCCCAACGATTAAATGTGGAATTTTACCAAGTCTTGGAGAATATCTCAATCAACTGGAAGGTTTTTCCACAACACAAAAGCTAAGAAAGTGTATTGGTTTTAATATGAGCCTGCGTGGTAATTGTACTCCGTTGATTTTTTCCACAGATGATTTTTTCAAAACCATTCAGATAAAAGTAATTTCAATATCTTTATCATGTGTTTTCAGTGCAAGCCGTTTAAAACTTGACATTCAATATACGAACCTTGTCCTCTGCCGGTGTTGATGGGCTTTAACCTGACACTGCAAACTCACGTGATTGCACGGTAAACAGGATCATTCAAAGTAATTGAAAAATAAAATGATAAAACAAGAAGAGAAAGAGGAAATAAAAACGATGGTAAAAATGAAATCCAATATAAATGACACTATTGAATCATGATAGTAAAGTTACCATACACTTAAGCAATTGAAAGCACTTATCGAAATCACAAGGGCATTGACATGTACCACAGCAATATGGGCGGAAACATTAGTTATCCGTGTTTTAATCAAAGTTTAGTAAGCACCCACTTAACCTCGCGTGTGGAGTCCGTAAGCATACCTACCCGAGAAACATGAGGATTACAACGGAGTTTATTCATGTTTCACCATACTCGTCTATTTCGAACAAAGTACAAAGTACAAATGGCTTTAACAGAAACATTTTGGCGCGATGTAAAACCATGGAATGCAAATTTACAGAGATGTTAAACAAATGGTGCCGTTTGTTGGTCATAAAATCCGTTGATGATTTTCGTATTACAACTAGTATTATTACTTACAGATTATTAATACTATCTGCACATATTTGTGGTATGAGGTACAATGAAATGAAATAAAAAATATATGAATATCTACCAGCCTACTAGGTAGGGATGTTTTGATGAAATTGTATGGTTGCATAGTATGAAAGATAATGTAATCATAAACAATCGTCCTTTACCAATCAATTCACACGAGTAACCAGTATAATTGGATAGGTTTTATGATTTTCAATTTCTTATAATGTATACTGCTTGAGCAAAGAGTTGAAGTTGAACATTCTTTGTTCGCGAGCTCAATACCACAGGGGCGCTTGTTCGATCGACTGCAGCTTTAGTTGGAAGTGTTTCCATTAGAAATTCGAATATCTTTTAATGTCGTTTCTTCTGACGGCATCATATAGTATTACTTTATAAGAAACAATGCCGAGGGCATTTTTAAACAATGCCCAATTAGTATTATTAATTGCTGAACGCAACCGTATTAATCCGCTGGTTTCAGTCACTATAAATTGACCGGTTCCCTTATTTCTTTCTTCTAATTGATGGAGTGTCTCCACCCTTTATGACCTGTAGGCGACAATGTGCAATAAAAGTATCAGTGCTTAATGTGTTTGTTATGATCCTTGTTGTTATAATATCAAAAATGCTCTTCTCACCATGAATTGCAACCCCGTGACTCACACTTTAACGTTACAATGCAGTGCAAGCTACATCCTCCGTTAATCAAGTGCGCATTATCGATGCAATTTGACCTCTCTCCATTAAGATACTACTACCGTCTCTCTGGTTAACCCTTTACCAAACAATAACGACATTTGACGACTTTGTTGCGGATGACTTTAGAAAACATTGTGGGAAAAGGAGAAATTGCTCGTGACAATTTCCCTTTTCTCACAAGGTTTTCTGCTCTTTCTGAAGAATATTGTTCAATTTCATTACATTTTGAAATGTCGTCTGCAAACTGGGACAGACTAAAATTTGTTGTTTGGGAAAGAGTTAAATATGTTGTGCATTGTCTAGACATATCTATCCGGTATAATATTGCCATGATTCCGAAGAAAATTTCAATTTAAGATCTGCTCCAGCAACATGTTTCTCATTACGAATACATTGGTATTGGTAGTTTTGCCATTTATATTGCATTGGTCGGTTTTATCACAACGCAACCGATATCATTATTCTAAATTATTGCCGTCTTTTGATAACAAACGTTTGATTGAGCCTCTTTAGCAAGATTTACTTGGCATTTATTGGTGGCAACAGTGAACCATAAACATTTAGTTTTGTTCGAATAGTAAAGGCTACTGTCATATATCTACTATTTTCAATATTGAATAAATATCGTTATCATGGGCGAATTCAGTGAATGACTTGGAAAAAAAGACCTTTAGTACTGGTAGGCAATGTCACGAGCATCAATAAGTACAGCAGAATGTCCTTTGGCAGACCACATTTCCTAGGTTAGGTCATCCAGAAAATCTGTTCTATAATACGCTGTACATCAATAAGTAGAAGTAGAAAAAGTCACCAATCGCTGTTATCTAAATTGAACTGAGGCGTTATCTCATATACAAGTAAAGCCAACTTATAATTTGTATTTTAATTTCATACTTTCATATTTCAATATCACATGGGACATTGTTTAATTGCATATCTTTTAGATATTATTGATTATTGGGTGTGCGGCTGATCCTCTATGGACTGCAAGAGGGTCAGAAAAATTCATATACAGTCAAGACATAGCCGGAGCTCTTTATTAATGTAACTTTCCCCTAAAACCTTTATTACTTCCGCTCTCGATTGATTCTCGATTTAAAAACGATTACAAATAAAGATTTATTCCGAGGAGCCTTCAAACTTCAGACCCGGTATTACGTTATAATTACACATTACATGCTCCTAAATATTACATCGGTTCTTTGTAATCAATGTTGAGTCTTGTAAAAAATACTGATGGCGTTTACAAAACAGTGCAGATAACGCATTTTAAAATAACTGTTAATATGATAACGAAACAGACATTTCTGCTGAAAACGTTTAAACATGTGCATTCGTTGTAAAGATAGCACAAGTTAAAGAAATGTTTCCATAGACTAAAAAACAATTCACGGAACCATCAATATAACAAAGGCATTGAGCAGAACGAGGCGAGTGTAAAGGACTTTCCAGTTCTTATTTATGTCTCATATTCACTCAAAAGTCTTTTAATTGTACACATATGTCAGTTTGACATCGTTTTGAGTCAAGCCAATTACAAATTAACATAGTTGATTTCATAGTACTGACCAATAGCAAATGCAGGTTTCCTTTTCACCAAGAAGATAATTGAATTAATCTAATTGAAACATATCGTTTCATAACATACAAACATCGTTCGCCTGTACCTTTAATTTGGTCGAGTTAGACAGTTCATCGCTCCCAATTTGCCGCCATGAACCGTTCTGCGGTCAGCACTTAAACCCTTGTCAGACGCCTAGCGTCATCATTTCCGGCTACTATTGAATGAGTTTCCGCTTTACCTCCAATTTCTCAGCCAAGCCAGCATGGCATGACGTACAAACGCATGAATGAATTAATCCAAACCATTTTTGCCTGATTGAATGTTCATGTTTATTTTGTAAAGTTTTGTAACAATAACGTATGTTGTAAGTAACTGATGAATTACCAAACGTTTATTATCTGAAGAATCTACTTCAATAGTGCTTAAAGTCAAGTACGTAGTTTTTATATAATCTGAATTTTCAACTCGTTATCTGTGATGATAAGTGTTATATAATGATGCCTGCTGTCATTTCGAACATGCATCAGTCCGTTAAGTGCTTAGGGGTCAAACTTCATTACTAGCGCTCCGCAAAACGAGATTTCTGCGATCTGTCGTGAAACCCATGCTGTTAACTTCACGTTGCAGATGTTATAATACCTACAACTAAAACGCAAACACGAAAAGAGGAGAACTCTTTCAACATCAGTAAGTGCTTCATTACATATCAATAGCTTCTTCCCACACTATCAAAAATTGACCATAAACCATGCTTTCGTAAGCGTAACATTTGGCTTCTATTGCTATAAAGTTTAACCTACCATAATGCAATATATAAGAAAAAGGAATCGTATCTAACAACAATGCTTCCGTTTTACTTTTGATTTTTAATTTACTGTTTCGACATCAGTTATGTCTCCATTATTGCCTAGAAGTTTCTTAACATATTTTTAAGAAATCAACCGTGAATCTTTCTTTTGGTAGCGTGGCAGTCGGCTTTTTCTTCGCAAATTCAGTTTGACCTACCAGAAAGTAATTCATAAGTGAAAGGGGTTGTATTTAACAACACAGCTTCCGTTTTCGATTGATTTTCGATTAACAAGGCATTCAACTAGCAATATCATTGGATATATTCATTAGGTCTACGTAATACTGATTTTATCGTCATTTGATCGCGCAGTACATGGAGGTAATATTGTCCTTCCGTGGAGCGATATAGAAAGAGAATGTCGCGACGTCTCAATTAAACACTGGAACAAATATTGGCTGTATCATCTCCGACTTGCTGTTCACTGATCTAATAAGCCAAATGTTCGACTGTCCCAAATTGACAAGGTTTGCAGACGACATTTCAAAACGTGATGGGATTTGGAAGTAATGTTTTGATAGAGTAGAAAACATTGTGGGAAAAGGAGAAATTGCTCGTCACGAGTAATTTCTCCTTTTCCCACAGTGTTTTCCAGAGACGTCTGCAACAAAGTGGTTAAATATCGTTATTGTTTGGTAATGGGTTTAACAAGACCCATCGTTATCTAACGCCTCTTAGAAGATTTTGTTTTTATCATTTAAATTTTATGTATCTATGATAACATTTTGTCGAGAATATATCAACTTCTAATTGGGAACATCCACTCAATAAATCAAGTGACAATTACGCTTTTAACGTTTAAAACGTCACTTCTTTGACGTTGCAGTAACTACTGTTGTATTGTCCTACAAATACAATTATGTAGCGCAAAAACGTTTTTATTTGATTTACAGTTGCGCCACACAACAGGCCACACAAAGACATCTCTTCGCGGTTACATGTACTACCATTTTCTCTGCTTATTTTTTGTTTCTGTTTTCTCTTTTTGGATTCTCGTAGTGGCTGATTTGAGTTGTTTCCTTTTCCGGCTTTTCCGTTTTCGTATCAGCCATTTTTGAAAATCATTTCATAACTGTCAAATCTACTTACGGCGTTGACTTTTATAAATGTTCACTACACCTTTTACTATTTCGCCATTTTGAACAATCGTTTCCCTAGTATATCTATATTCATTTTATCTTTCTTTTTTTGTTGAAAAACACAAATTAATACTCGGAGCAGATGTTTTCTAAACTATAAACTATGTCAACCACGATGCCGTCAAAGTCGAATCAAGGTAATCTGACACCTGCCTAGCCTAGAGTATCTGACCCAGTTATACAATCATCCCATGCGTTGGATTCAGGCGAATTTAACTTAACGCATATGGGAATGTGCACGTTTTTCTTAATTAAATCCAAATGGAACAACTGCGATATATGAACAAAATCAAATTTCCGTCACAGTACATGTACAAGTAAGAAACAGATTTGATAAAATTGGACAAAAAGAATAAACAGCCCGTAAATATTCACTGTCTATTCCTTTGGTTGTTTTTCATGACTTCGATTGCCGACACACATTAGAAAGATATTGTTTAGTCAATGATCAATACAAACTCAGTGGTAAATTTCAGGTGTTTTGAGACAACATGAATATTGAAAAACACAGAAATCGAGGGGAGATTCTAAGAATCTGTATTAGCTTTTAACACATGATGTTTTTTGCGTAGGCATTTGCCTATGGAAAACTAACGAGCACTTCGCCTGCTAGTTCCATATTTATCTTTTGGAAAGCAATTGAGTCAACCAGGTTTGAAAGCGTCCACACTACGTCACTTTGTTTTTCCTTTTTCGACTATAGAATGGGCTAAAGAAGGTGTTCTGATATCAGTTTTATAGCTTCGTCTAAATGCAATCGATGATCAAGATAACCTTAATATTGCTTTAAAACATGTCTTTATCCCGTACATGGTGGTCCAAGGATAGCTCAGCAAAGTGTACGAGCTGAATCATAATCCTGCCATCCCTTACTTGGTCTGGTATAGAGGTAGCGTCAACCTCTTTTGTGAGGTTGTCGGTCTGATATCCAAAATACACCACAAACATTAATACCAGTCATTACTTTCTTTCCTAAAGTTCTTGGTAACGGGGAAAGCAAGACAAATTGGAAGGGTAAATACAGGAAGTGTTGGTTCGGATCTAGAAAGAGATGCCATGTACCAATAGGTTGATACAGCCTTTTCTTATAATGTTCACTTTGTTCTTTTTGTTTCACATGAGCAACGTAAATTCCTGTTCGGATGACCTGTTGATCTATTTTCATAGATGTTTAATGCAAGAGTCATTGGGAAATCATTGAACTCTATAAGTGCCTCATTAATACTTTACAAAAACTTTGATTTTCATATCTAGCAGAAAACCATTGTAATTACGTCTTCACACCTACAATTTAGGCTTGGTATTACAATTATACTGCATATTAGAAAGTTATTTCGGGAAACGTATGCTATAAACTAATAACACGTTTGACAATACAATGACAAAACATATTTTCTTTCTATGCATCTCATAGTATTAACCCTTTCTATCCTAGGTAGTTTTCAAAAATGGATTTTTGTGTCGTCTGCATTCTCAAACCTTAAATATCTGCTTAATTTTGATGAGGAAAGATACTCTGAAATGTATGTTTGTCTCTCTCTTATCTCTCCCTCATCTCTCCAATTCTCTTTCTCATTCCCTTTTCTTTTGCCATTTTTTTCGTGAGTTTTCAGTTGTTGTTCTTCCAAATGTGCTAGGAAAATGGAATACATGTAAAGCGGACACTGCTTTTAGGGGGATGGGTTTTCTTGAAATTTCGAAAATATAACGTTACCAAAAATGTTCTATGTACGAGGGGATAGCGTGTTTTACGAGATCGTGTTTCTACATATCGTAGTTACAGTCGTTACATAACATTGACGTCACGTCAAGCTGAATACCTCTATTGAGAATGTTGAGAATGTGGTGCATGTGTCATGACACATCAGAGAGTGCATTATGCACACGTTATAATTCCAGACACCCATTAACGCTATACCCCGCTGGTTTCCGAAGATGCACACGTCCTATTAGGCGCGGATTGCAGGTCAGTGTCCCTTGAAAAAACGACGCCTGCACGCAAATGAATTTCAACTCACGTTACTCATACAATGGTCGTCAGACAGGCCTTCTCGGTAAAATAAACTACGTCTTATGTGTATCTAATGTCATCATGCCATTATTAAGTCATTTGATACTTAACCTGATGCTAATACAAAGTACATATACCAATACCATGTGTCGTGCACTGACATGGTTGTTTATCTAAAAACAAAACACAAAGCAAAAAAAAACTCTTCAGAACAAATATTGATTACAAGAGTTCAGTTATATAAAAGCACTCCGTATAATTTGCATATCGTAATTCCATCCATCGACATTTCGAATCACATGGTGCCATTACGATAATGAAAAGTTGAATGCAAATGATGAGGGCAGGAATAGCATATTATGGCTCTCTTCAAGATAAGCACCTACTGGTTCCAAATGCCTTTATAAGTCTTTACAAGGCAGTCTAAGCATATTCATTTTGCAAATGTTTGGTCAAACAAGACCACAAAAGGACGTATTTGCCTCTGCTTTCTGTAAAGTGTCGGTATTACAAATTGATATGATGACTCATGATTTGTCTATTCTATTTGAAAGGACCAGGCTACCGTTTTACTAAACACCTGAAGGAGAACAATTGCGTTTATTAAAATTGATAAACATGGATAAAATCTTAAATGAAGGTACCATTTTGCAATGCAACACGTCAATGGAAGCGTCTCAGAGAGACGATTCCATTGACGTGTTTCTTTGCAATAATGCTTAGCATACTGTTGAAATAACAAGGAATGTTGTTTTGAACGTACGCACTTGTTTAACATAAAATCTTGAGTAAAGCGTCACTCAGGCTTTTAAGTGCATACCTAACCGTAACGTCCAAAAAAGCAAAGGGTTACTGAACGGAAATTGTGAGAACGATTGAAAGTCATTAATGTTGGTATTTCTACACTTCAATTCCTCCGTTTCTTAAACTAGTTTTATCTATTGCTTTCAATATGTTACCATCTAAAAGTTCTATCATTGATAATGTTAAATAATATAGGTCATGTTTAGCGTTAGTTTTGCAGATTGTGGTTTTTTATGGGAAATGTACGAAGGATTACCTAAATTCCATCCAATAAAACAAAACGTAGTTTGCATATTTTATGAAATCCGTTGGGAATTAGGAACAAATCAATGGTGCTATTTTCCATTTTTCGTAAAGACTCGTTTATGAGGGTGTGTGATGATAACATGAGAAAATTAATTGAAACACCAATTCGAAAAGACATGTTCGAAGGAAGTTGCAGTTTAATATTCACCCTTGACCTCAAACCGTTCCCATGTGTATGTATATTTAAATGTATTCACATCGTTTTTTGCGCGCTTAACAGTCGATCCTGAAATAATTTTACAATTCTACATGGTAGCTCTTTCTCGACAAGACAAGTCTAAAAATTATTTTGCATTGCACCAAACATGCCTAACATAAACATGCCTAAAGTGCTTAAAGGAAGCTACGCAAAGGATTCTAAAAGTGTTTACAGATCACGCACCAATCCCTCGAAGAAAAAACAAAAATCGATCACCATTTCTCACAATGACCAAGCTTTTTTTTTTTTTAAATTGTGCTCACTTTGTATTAATTCTCAATTCAAAAACACTATTTTTTGAATTCCCGTTTTGAACACATATGAATGAAGTAATACTACACCTTATTGATATCATCCAAATGATGAACCTGAGATTATGGAAATAATATGTAATATACTGTTTGTTGGAAGTGTTTGTGAATTATTAAAAAACGGTCATGTTTTTATGATTTGAGAGTGAAAGAAAGAACAATTGCCTACGTCAATTTCTATGGGAACAACGCTTAAGGATGTTCTCTCATAACACATGCTTTATTGCTGGTGTAAAAATAAGGTTTTCATATTCCAACAGGCTTGTGAACAATTTGTTTCTTTTTATAAGGGCGTTGGCTTTAAAAATATTAATATAAAGTATTACATAAAACTAGTTGTCATATTCAACAGATAGCGGTGATTAACCCTTTACCAAACGCCATATCTTTTACTGTCCCAAATTGAATGAGTTTGCAGACGACATTTCAAAATGTGATAAAATTGAAAATTAATATTCTGATAGTTATGAGCAATTTCTCCTTTTCCCACAATGTTTTTCCAGAGTCATTAACTTTGTACATAGAATATAAGAGTCGGCTATTCCATGGGTTGCACTAAGATGGACACCCATTAATCGACGACCAAGAGACATACCCAAATAAGCCTGACGTAGAACAGTTGTGAAATAAATGAGGAAGGGAAACTTGAACTGGGACCAAGTACAAACATGGCGAACAAGTACGGGCGAACTCTGGTCATCGCAAATCAGCGCGATGAGTCCTGGATAGATAAAATCTGCAAATGTTCTTAAATCAAAGTAACACCAGGAAAAACGATTATAAAAGTGGCAAGGACTAAAAAATGAAAACATATTTATTTTATAATTTTGAACAAAAACCATCACGACATATCTAGCCATGTGCTGCAATGGTTTTTCAAAATGTCATGTAGCCAAACTGAGGCACAACGGAGTGAAGGTTCGTGTATATTTTATGGTGCTGGAATCGACTTCATGCCTATGCAAACAGGTAAGATCCAGACCAGTCGCCAATTAATTGGCGGCTGTCCTGCGATCTAACCTGTTTGCCACGTTGGGAATCTTTCCTCAGCTAGATTAAGCAGATATGTAAGGTTTTGGAAAGCAGACGACACAAAAATCTACTTTTAAAATAATTCCCAGCGTTATAAGGGTTAGGTCACCCACATGAAAACCTCTCGTGTCCCGTTACACTTTTATGATTCCGACATCTTCACTGATTCTCTTTTTATTGGTAGTTATATTCATGTAGTGGAGACCATTATTGTGTGTCTGTCGTAGTATATACGATTTTATTTAATATATCGGTGATAACTCCGGTCTTATTAACAATACCTTTTATACAGATCAAATCACACAAGGCAGAACAAAATTCCGTTTTACCATGCTATCAAATACGACTTTGGTTAGGCTAGATGGTTTTGTGATGTAACCTTAGGATGCTCGATAATTTTCTAAAAAATATATATTTTTGTGTCGCTCGCTAGTTTTTCAAAACCTTAGATATTTGCTTAATTTTGATAGGGAAAGATACTCAGACTAACAAACAAGTTTGATCGCAGGCCAGTCGCCAATTTACTTGGAGACTGGCATGATCTAATCTGCTTGCATGAAAATGAAGTCGGTTCCAGCGCTATAAGGGAGAATCGTTCCCTCATTCATAAATCAAAACGATTTGAACAGGTTCAGTCACGCGCCCTCCAATGTTCGTCTACTTCTCCAAAATTAGCAGAATTTAAGAGGTAGCCTTGGGCGCTTCTGAAAAGCAGGAAAATGCTGTGAATTATTGAACACGGTAAGTTGCGTTGACACATTTTCGATTATAATTCAATTTTAACACAAAATATCGAAAATCTAGGAATACTATGCTTCGGGCAATTGTTCAAAATATCCGTAGATCATACAGCTTGCATATCTGAACTTTGTTTGTAAAGGCAAGAGCTTTTCTTCCGTTGCACAGATATCCAAGAAACGGTGGTTTCCGCGTGAATTTGCCTTCTAACCAAACATATAGTAGCTTATGGGCCATTATTCATACTAACGATGCTGCTACACACCATATTGTTCAAGATGTCCCAATAATAATTGAGTACTTTATGGCTGATTTTCCTAACAAGCAGCAGGTGAAGGTCATGAGAGGCAGGTTGGGACAGGAAGGGCAGACGGTGGTTTCTGATTATCGAAATTGTTCGAAGTGGCTTTTCTTTGAAAAATGTTAAACGGCGACATGTTACCGGTCCGTAAATTGCACTAGTTACAGGATAGAATCCATCTTTTCGATACAATACAGCACATTTTTTAAACTAAATGTACCATTACATTGCTCATAAAACCCACATCGAGTATACATTACAGAAATATCGTTTTTTGTTTTTTTAAAACTTTCGTAGATAGGTTAGACATCACTTCACTGGACCCCGGCGAGTAAGTATCAATTCCAAACACAGTTAAAATCGTATTAACAAATTGCGATTTGCCACTGTTTGATACATCGTTATTCCATTTAGTCTCTGTTTTAGTAATACTTTTAGTAATGTCATGATCTACGCTTTTAAAGTTTATCTCTCAAGGAAATTGTCCTGGGGATATCAGTTATCAGTTATATACATCATATTTAGAAATATACATTAAAAACGTGGAACTGTATCAAAATACTTGATCAGTTTTCAAGCACTCTGTCTTAACCAATCCCCTCATATGGGAATTTACCCATTACCAAACGATAGTTTGTTGCAGACGACTCTGGAAAACATTGTGGGGAAAAGGACAAATTGCTCTTAACGAGCAATATTTCATTTACCCACAATGTTTTCTGCCCTCCAGAAGGTTATTTTCAATTTCATCACATTTTGAAATGCTGTCTGCAAACTCTTTCAATTTGGGACAGTCGAAAATTTGGCGTTTGGTAAAGGGTTAAGGCATGCCCGGGTTGGAATCAGCAGTATGCTATGATAAATAAAAGTGCTTCGTCATAGAAGAGAACATTTTAAAATCAAATAGTTCAGCAAGCGTCACCTTAACGAAGCATTCAAGGTTATATGCGATATGTCTCAAAAGCTATGCCATATTAAGGACATGTTCTAGAGTTTTATAACAAAATAATCGTTTCATAGAATTTCCTGAATTTTTGATATGTTATTTAGAATTTTATGCAAAAATGAAAAGAAAAGTGCAGGTCGACGAGTTAGTTTTTTTTGTAAAATGAGAGTTTCCATGGTAAACGTTTGTAAACATACATGAATTCATACATTCAATACTTTATTGTTCAATGTTGTTTTGAATTATTACAATATTAACAATTTTTGAAATCCAAATCAGTTTTTCAAATTTTTGTATTCAATAAAAAACAATGAAAATTGGTATGTATATTACAGAGAAATGAAGATATTTCAAAATTCCTTTCATAGAATTTTCTTATTTTTCAGTATGTGAAGTAAAATTCAATCTTGAAATACAAAATGCAAAAAAAGTATATGCTGACGAGTTAGTCTTTCTGTAAAATGACAGTTTCCATGGAAACCGTATTTGAAAAATATTTATAAAAACGACAAAAATAACTTTTAACTTGAAAAATAAAAGCTGGGGGCTTACTATGCTTGAAAAATATATAATAATCTTTATAACCTATTATAATTTTATGGATAATATGATTATTCTTTGAAAATAATTGCATTCAGTAAATTTCATCCGAATACAAATGTTTATCCGACTTCTATGCAAGTACCTCTTCGGTAACAGATGTATTTACTCCCGTGGATGCGCAGATGAAGTGCGCAGTAAAAACTACCAAGAACGTCCTTAAGTCATTGTATTCATATTCTAAAGAATTTAAACGATGTTATATTGCTTCCAGTGGTTATCCTTCAGTGTGTATCTTATAACAGCACAGCAGCTGTACAGTTTTTAAGAAAATGATTTTCAAATTTCCTCACATCTGTGACAAAGTACATTTGAGGTAGAGAACAAATCCATTAATGTATTTGATAGAGATATTTGTGTTAAAAACATCACTTGCAATTTCATTCGCTTTTAATAATTGTTAAAGGAGTGGTCTGCTTAAAAGCGTATTTATCAAAATACGGATATCAGCGTAATACGATAACGATATAATTCCCTGTGGAAGATATCGTTTCCGTAAAAAAGCAGTCTACGAATAAGTGTCTTAAAAGACCGTTTTCCTATTTTAGTCACATACTGTCTGTCGTAAATTATCTCTATTCGTGTCTTGCACATTCAGACGTGGTGATAAGTATAGGGTCTATAATGAATTGAGATAATCCCGACAGTAAATATAAAATCTTTAATTGATATGATATTCAATATTTACATGTATACACCAATGGATTTCAAGACTATTGAAATTGGAAATGATCATTTGGATTCCTTTTTGCACTAATGTCCTCAAACTTGGTAATAAACAGCAAATACTTGCGTTAAATCATTTAGTCGTAAAATGCTATTTATGGAACCAAATGGCCGCGACTATGACGGATCAGGTATTTATGCCTTTTTACCCTACTTTTGCCAATGATAGCCAAATTCTGTTTCCCCCATGTGTTGACCATCAACTTTTCGGTTCTGATGGTACAGTATATGATAACCCATTCTTTATAACGGCGCTACGTCTGACACTGGACAGAGAAATCGCAGTCGAACACCTACTGTTGTGGACATACGCGACTGTCGATTGGGCATTTTCTGATGAGTGTTAGATATAACGACACCAGAACCGGAAAGTTATGGGTCAACTCATACGGGGTACACAATGCCGCTATCATTGGCCAAAGTAAGTGAAAATGCAAAAATACCTGTGGCGCGGCCATCTTGTTCGGACATTATATCGTAAACACTGGTCACGTGATGCTCCGTCTGGTAAGTCATTCAAGGGACTAAACGTTTTGGCAGTCTGTTGTTGTCCCCTATCCCACACTGTAAGGGTCATGATAAGCGACGTATACATCATGTTTACTTTTTATTTGGCCCTCAACCTATAAAATGCTGGGTAATTTTCTAAATTATAGGTTTCTGTGTTGTCTGCTTACCAAAACCTTAAACATCTGCTTAATTCGAATGAGGAAAGATACTCAGAGTAGCAAACAGGTTAGATCGCAGGCAAGCCGCCAATTTACTTGGTAGCTGGCCTGGATCTTATCTGTCTGCATAAGCATGACGTCGGTTCCAGTACTATAAGGGTTTCAGCTCTTGAGGGGTAAACACTTCTAGGCACTTATGAAAAAGTCCTGATACATTTATTCCTTTAAACGAACAAAGTAAAACGAGGCAGAAATGTATGCTGTGAAACAACTAACAGCTTAGTACGGTCAAAAGAACCTTTCTGAATGACTTGTGTCCTGTACTGTGAAAGCTTTAGACTCAATAAATCTAATGCATTGTTTATGAGCGGTCGCTTTAACCAAGAATGACTTTACGCCCTTTATTGTGGACCACATTATTCATGTGACTAAACCCTAATAGTGCTGGAAGCGACTTCCTGCTTATACAAATAGGTCAGATCCAGGCGAGCCACCAAGTAAATTGGCGGCTCGCCAGTGATCTAATCTGTTTGCTACTCTGAGTATCTTTCCTCAACATAATTAAGCAGATAACTAAGGTTTCGGAAAGCGGACGACACAAAAAGGATATTTTTTATAAAATAGCCAAACATTCTAGGGATTGAATAGTCAGTGAACCAAAGAGACGAAATTCTTAGTAATCCTAAACTGCTGATCTCCGTTCCAGATGTAAAACTAATACTGGCCGATAATGTCATATTTCTAGTCCAATAGAGGGAATCATGTGACGTTTCTCCTGTAATAAAACAGCTTTCCTTGCCGACTTTCCCGATACACGCCTGTTCAAATGGAGCCGGGCAGTACAGTTCAGAGAGAAGGAATTTATTTACAATACCGTAATGAACGCACCATGAGTCCTTATGTATGATCTTCTACGAGAAACATTCGGAGGACAATTTCATTTGAGACGTACGGTTGGTTTATTCCGGCCACAATCTTAGGATGTTCTATTTAATCTTGGTTTAAATAACACATTTCTATCACAGGTAAGAATTTACTCATAGGAGTTTATCATATGAAACTTATATAGTTAGACAAAGTTAAATGGTAATATTGATAAAAACAATTAAGGCTACAGAATAATTTGCTAAGCACCAAGATCTTTGATGATAGCGTCTTGAAACGTACGGGTCCCCAGTTGAAAAAATCTTTTAAATCGTTTGACTAAGATTGTGTGGGTTTCGAAACGATGATTTGCTTTATGACTAGTTAATAATTGTTTTTAAAGAGTGAAAACAGTTTGTTAGTTCAAAACCTGTTAACCAGAATTTTCGAGTGTATACAATTTTCATGCATAGGCGTAAATGCATTCGTGATATATTTTGTCTCTTGAATGTTAACTTCTTGTGCACTGATGAGCCTATGGCTTTATGTATCAATTAAAGTATATCTTTATCTTTATTAAATCCGATCGGATACGTTGTATTTCATCCACGGAACTGCGATGGGATTAGCTTATATCCCAAATTGTCTCTATAGGACGATGGTTTTCAAATTATATCTAGATTTATTAAAACTAAGATGTAAATTTTGAAGGGCAAACATAAAACTTAGACCCAATGATCACTGCTTATGTTTGGCTAATAACGTCTTTTCATTCAGCATTAAATTTGGCATCGACAGAGAATTGTTGAAATCAAATTGAACTCAGTATTTTTTTTCTTTTCCCATAATGTTGTCATCCCTATCAGAAGATTATCTTCCAATTTCATCACATTTTGAAATGTCATCTGCAAACTCTTTCAATTTGGGACAGTCGAAAACGTAACTTTTAGTAAAGGTTAAACTTCCCAGGCGATTATGCGTGCGGAATATTGTGATGCTGGGCTTCCATATCGAAAGAATAACCCATCAAATCAAACCCAACCCGATTTATATATCTGCTCAAACGCATCGGAGGATTTTAGGCTTTCACAACTACCACAGTGATACAGAGGGATAAAGTTTTGATTTTATGTGACGAATGTTTTATTTTCTTCACAGTTTACAAAGTGAACAAACTATACAGTGTGTAAAGATATGTGAGCAAATTAGCATACATATAACAGTGGGTAGTGTAGTTGTTTGGGATGTGTTTAACATTTAGAATGAGAGCTTGAACATTCTTGTTAAGCCAAGTGAAAACAAAAATGAAAAAGTTATATCCAAAGAGATAGTGACTTGGGTAGTCTCATTATTAACTGTTTAGCAGACAATATCCTGTTAAAAGGCAAACTACTAATTCACGAGGGTATGATGGCATTAAAATGAAGAAATCTGCACTAGCAGCATTGGCGTCGCTCTGCACGTTAGAATTAACTACGAAAACGAAGGCACAATGAAAGGCTAGGGTGGTAATGAATCATTGATTAATCAATGGGTAGAGTTGACGTCGTTTAGTATTTCAACCAGTAGGTTCATTCCCAAAACCCATCATATGTGATTAAAGGAAACAAAGCAAATGCTTTAATCAGTGTATTTCATCTTGACCAAATGAATATTAGAAAGCAAGGAATCTGACGGATTTTATAAACAGTCCACTACAAGGGCCATTGTCGGAAAATAGTCTATTGTTCAAAGGAAAGTCAGTTAGTTATTCTCATGACATTTTAATAGAATGGCCAATAGTTCAAGAATTCAATATTTCGACAAATCCTCCTATAATGGAAATATGTCGTTTCCAAACTGAACGCAAAAGCAAACGTGTATGAACATTACACTAATTAATTCAATTTTGGATGAATACCATTTTGTCACAAGCATTTTTTTTCTGTAAGTAAGGGCGGCTTTTCAGCTCGCCTGCTGCAGAGGCGATAAAGCAAGGTGTAATATAAAATGCTCAGAAAAAAACAATAAACCACGCTAAATGAATTGTTTCGTTTTTTCAATTATTTGATAGGTAGAGTAAGTACATGATATGTTCGTGATGAAACAATGTTTCATTACATGAAATGATGTATATAGAGAAAAAAAATTGAACGCACTCATGTATGTATTCGCCACATGTATTCCTTATAGTGCTAGAACCGACTACATGCTAATGCAAACAGGTAATATCAAGGCCAGCGGCCAAGTAAATTGTCGACCGGTCTGTGATTTAATCTGTTTGCTACTCTGGCTATCTTTCCTCAACACAATTAGGCAGATATTTTTGGTTTGGCGAAGCAAACAACACAAAAATATATTTTAGAAGAGTATGCAGCATGCAACGAGTTAAACAAGACACGATCTCGCTATTTTTTCAGAAGGGCGAAGCCATTTATATGGTTAATGTAAAACCTATATACTGGCTCCGCTACATGGCCAAATATATGTCAAGTTGTCAGAAAATCATTCGAATACATTTCACAAACATTAAAGGCAGAAGTATGTCCGAAATGTTGCGGGGGCATAAAACAGGTATCATCTGAGAGCTATACTATGCGAACCTTTTGGAACTAATTTGGTGACGTCATGAATACTTAATTTATCTAAATGCATTAAAAACCTGATTATTTTGTCGGTAATCTTTTCAAGAATCGAATTATTATTCAATTTTCTTGGCATACTTGGTTTGGAACTCACGTTTTCCCGCCGTAATAGGAACATAATTTCAGCCAGGGGCCTTTCTAAGTTTTATTCGGCAAATCAGAACATACATGCTTTTGGTCATAGCACTTGAGTAGACTATGCAAACAAACTATATATACAAGCGCAATTTATCTACACGAATATTCAAACAATCTACATATACACTCATATCAATCTACATACTGCCAAACAAACTTATTGACTCTCGCAGAAGAAAGGTGCATGCTGTATTATACACTAACTAAGGCGTTAGTATTGCGTTATTCAAAAATGTAAAATTCTAAGAATCGCCTTTCACCCTTAAGAGGACGTTATGTTAATAAAGATATACATAAAATTTTATAAGCCGTTATATATTTCAAAAGTACTACATCCTTATAGTTGAAAACAAAATCAGCTATTCGTCCTATTGGAACAATAGTTTCAACCAAATACCATATACACATTGAATTGTTTTAATTATTCTCATCGGCTGTTGATTCTTTCGAGTTGGGTGATTGTGAAGCGTTGTCTGAATGTTCAATACATATCAAATAACCCTTTATGGTGCTGCGAGGACTATGATGATGGAAATATTTTCGGAAAGGTTTCGAAATGTGTGAATGGTCCTAATTGAACCATTTAGTGCTGTAACCGACTTCATGCTTATGCAAACAGGTAAGATCCAGGCCAGCCGTCAAGTAGATTAGCGGCTTGTCTGAGATCTTACATGTTTGCTAATCTGGGTATCGTTCCTCATCAAGATTAAGCAGATATGAAGGTTTTGGGAAACAGACGACATAAAGATTTATTTTAGGATACTACCACACATTTTAAGTTTTAAAACATGAGTAGACGACAAAGGAACGAACTCTCTTCACGAGATTGGATAGAACCCATTATGATGAGATTACGAGCAATTTCTCATCTTGTCACAATGGGTTGGTTTCTTAAGTTGTTAGATGAAGGTAGGTCAAATTATAGTAAACTGGAGCAACGTTTAAAACGTCAACTTATAAACGTGTGGCAATCAGTAATGAGTCCGCTATAATGGTAACTCGGGTGATCCAACATGTTACTGTGTAACGACGAATAAAAATGTCTATGTCTGGATCATTCGGACCACTATAACCCTTAGAATGCTGGGAAATTTTCTATAAACAGCATGTGTGTCCCTTACTTTCCACAACCTGAAATATCTGCTTTATTCAGATACGGAAAGCTACTCAGAGAAGCAAACAGGTTAGATCACAGGCCAGCCGCCAATTTACTTGGCGGCTGGCCTGGATCTAACCTGTTTGCATACGCATAACCGTTTAGTCGCACTAAAAAGGTAAATGGAGGATTTGGACAAGAAAGTGTAAGCGATAGCGTGACGTAATTGAGAACAGAGTAATACCTAGAATGGCTGGACCTATTTTGGGACATTATTTTGGCACACATTCGGCGCGAGTAATGATGCCTCGGTGAAAGAATGAAGAACTGTTTCATTTTTAGAATAAATCGATAAAAACTTCATTCATTATTGATTAAAACATGAATAATGTAATGACTTGATAGTGTAAAATATTCCATGTCGCCTAGTGTCGCAAATATGACAAGTTTATCCCTTATGGTGCTGGAACCGACTTCATGCTAATAGAAACAGTTTAGATCCAGGTAGGTTTGGTAAAGCAGACGACACACAAATATATTTTTAGAAAGTAACCAGCATTCTCTTAAGTATCTTTCCTCATCGAAATTAATCTTACATTCATTTTGGAAAGCAGGTGACATCAAACTCTACTTCTAGAAAATAACACAGCATTCTTAGGATTAAGGCATGAACAATTTCAATGACCCTCGTCATATGACTAAAGTACTGTTGAAAACATCACATTCCTTTATTTGACCATGAACCTTAAAGTCAAGGAACTTGGCTCGATTTTAGGTCAATCTTGTTAGTCCTGTTGTAGAGTTCAGACAGAGGTTGTCATTACAAAAACCTGTCACCAATTGCCTCCAGGGCTGTGCGTAGTGCGGAAGATCCAATCGTAGACATTCCATTCCATGTGAAATAGAATTACAGCAAAGAATATCCGAATTTAACCTTAGAGTGCTGGGTAATTTTCTAGAAGTATTGTTGTGTCGTCTGCTTTCCAAAACCTTAAGCATCTGCTTAATCTTGTTGAGGAAAGATACTCCAAGAAGCAAACAAGTTAAATCACAGGCCAGTCGCAAATTTACTTGGCGGCTAGCCTAGATCTAATCCTTTTGAATAAGCATGAAGACGATCCCAGCACTGCGAGGGTTAAACTGTGCATGACATTGGGAAATCATTTCATCTGTCACTTAGCCGCTTGGGGGTAATTATTCAAGCGTCTAGAATGTGATAAGGATTCCGTTCCAGTCGTACCGATGGTCTTTCCTGAATGAACGAGTATTCCTATAATCCAATTGCCGATGTTTGATCGAATCTACGAATCTATCATGAATAAAACATGTCCCAATTTGTTGAACTGTCTACTGCAAATTCGGTTCTAGCTATTAATATGTGTGTTGGAAATGGCTTGATAAATTGATGTGTTCCCGAAAAAGTTTTTTTTTTTGTCAAATCGTCATCCAGAAACGAAGACCAGTGATTTTTCATAAAAATATTGAGTTTATCAAACATTGAATAGTAAGGTCTCATTGTAGATTGTAATGAAACAGCGTTTAAGAAAATAATTATTTTCAATCTTTGAAATTTTGTTAAACAATAAATCGAGGGTACAAGACTATAGTAAGAGCTTCACAAACATGAAGCACATACTGTTGCATTGTACAATCGGAATATGAGCAATTTCTGACCTTGTTTTTAAATGAGTATGTCGAAATAATTCATTGGATATTTTCTTTTTTCGTCTTTTTTTTTCAAACTCATTTTTCAATTCAATTTAATTTCATCAAGTATAAACTAGCAAAAGCATATTGATAGCCATTGCAAAATTAATATATAAACATCATACTACATGCAACAATTCAGCAAGAGTTTTCCAGAGAAGTATAAGATAAAAAAAATAATTAAGTGAAGTTCTACCTAAATCATTTTCCAACAGCAAACAGTAATCTTACACGATTGCATGCTAATTAATATATTGCATCGTTGCAAAGCAACGGCTAATTCCAGCTTCGAGTAACTCGATTTTCATTAATTGCAAGGCTTGCACTTTTTTCAAAGAATCCTGAAACAGGTTGTTTGTTTGTTTTGCACCCATCTCGTCGGTTCGTACGAGATAGATTTACAAGATTGTAAAGTACTTTCTTTATAAGCGACCTAAGCTAAAGTAGGATGACTGTTTATAAGAAATCCCAAAAAGCGTTCATTGTAAGTTTATCGTATGTCCTTTAGACACACGAAACACCAACCAGAGTATTGCATTGAACCCTCAAAACTCAAAATTTGGGAACATTGCAAAGACAGCGTAAAATCCAATGTGACACCCACACCTTTCATTGGTGGATCTGTTATGTACATTTATCATAAGCTAAAACGAGTTCACCTTTATGAGGAGTTTGATTGTAATATCATCATGCACCAACTCTTCTTCTTCTTGCTCAAGTACAGGGCTCGCTCTGGAACATCGACGCACTGGTGAACTATTTACAAGGTGACGGTGAGACGGGGTCGCCGTGAAAGGTTTAAAATGGCTAAGTATTTTTCTATACAGACCTGCGTTTGTCGAGGAAAGGGCAATAAAACATTCACGTCAGTAAGATATGAAAATATTCTTCATGGTACATATACAATCAAACGTTGAAATTAAACGCAGTATTATTGATATGTGTCACATGTTATTTTTTATGATTTAATGTATAAACTCTTTTTGTATATAAACCCTAGAAAGGTAGATCTTTTTACGAAAAGCCTTTTCTGGTTTTAATGATTTGTTATATTCATATATGTATATAGACCCTGTGATTAGACCAAATACATTCCCTACAATTATAATGAAGTCGATGATTAAGTTTTATTCCCCGGACATCATTAAAGGATTATATGTCGGAAAACAATCAATTTCTCCTTTTGCCACAACTCTATTGAGAATACAGTGTGGCAAATGAGAAATTGCTTATCGCAGGCAATTTCTCCTTTTGCCAAAATGCTTTTTTAATATTCGTCTGCGGCAATACACAAAACTGCGGCGTGTTGTGGTAATGTGAAAACTGAAAATGCAAGTGCGTGACATGACGATGAAATGAAGAGGAATGCATGAGAAAGTTATGTTTAGAGTTCAGATCGAGATTCAATCCATTAATTTCCGGAAAATGGAATTAGCCTTTTTTTTTTAAACCTTTGCACTGCAATATAAACGACGCGGAAGTAACTTTCAGTGTCTTCTCTAAGATTGAGAAAGGTTTGCCGCAAACTAGGCCCCTCAGTTTGAAATCAGCTTCAAACTGCGGGAAAACGCTAGATCTTAGATGTACTTAGCCTCTTAAATATGGATGAAAAAGCATGTATTAACCCTTATAGTGATGGAACTGACTTCATGCTAATGCAAACTGGTTAGATCCAGGACAGCCGCCAAGTAAATTTGCGGCTGTCTGTGATCTCACCTGTTTGCTACTCCGAGTATCTTTCCACATCATAAATTAAAATCAAGCAGGTATTTATAGTTTTGAAAAGCAGACGACAATTAGATCTATTTTTAGAAAATTACCCTGCATTCTATCGGTCTCAAAAAGCTCATCTCTATAACACACCATCAAACATAGGATTGGTCATTGGTTTCTAACGTATCCTACGGTACTGCAGGTTTGTATGTATTATGGGGTTTAGGGTAAATGAACAGGAAAGAACCGACTTTTATTTAGGAGTGTACAAAGTGTATCTTCAACATATATAAAATACAACTTGATGTCAACGTGCGAAATATATAATGATTGTTACAAGAAGTTATTATGAAAGGTAAACAAATAGAATACTAATTTTGTTATCGTTAAAGGTAAACAAATAGAATACTAATTTTGTTATCGTTAAAGGTAAACAAATAGAATACTAATTTTGTTATCGTTAAAGGGAAACAAATAGAATACTAATTTTGTTATCGTTAAAGGTAAACAAATAGAATACTAATTTTGTTATCGTTAAAGGTAAACAAACAGAATACTAATTTTGTTATCGTTAAAGGTAAACAAATAGAATACTAATTTTGTTATCGTTAAAGGTAAACATATAGAATACTAATTTGTTATCGTTAGTAAACAAATAGAATACTAATTTTGTTATCGTTAAAAGGTAAACAAATAGAATACTAATTTTGTTATCGTTAAAGGTAAACAAATAGAATACTACAACTAATTTTGTTATCGTTAAAGGTAAACAAATAGAATACTAATTTTGTTATCGTTAAAGGTAAACAAATAGAATACTAATTTTGTTATCGTTAAAGGTAAACAAATAGAACGTTAATAAACAAAAGAATAGAATTTTGTTATCGTTAAAGGTAAACAAATAGAATACTAATTTTGTTATCGTTAAAGGGAAACAAATAGAATACTAATTTTGTTATCGTTAAAGGTAAACAAATAGAATACTAATTTTGTTATCGTTAAAGGTAAACAAACAGAATACTAATTTTGTTATCGTTAAAGGTAAACAAATAGAATACTAATTTTGTTATCGTTAAAGGTAAACATATACATTTCTATGAGTAAGTATTGAAAAGAATCCTTTTTGCAACAGCTTCTTTAACCCATTACCAAAAAACAACTACATTTGACCAGTTTATTGTTAGACTACTCCGGAAAACATTGTTGGAAAATGAGAAATCGTCCATAACGAGCAATTTTCTCCTTTTCTCACAATATATTCTGCCCTATCAGAAGATTGTTTTTCAATTTCATCACATTTTGAAATGTCGTCTGCAAACTCTTTCAATTTGGGACAGTCGGAAATTTGGTGTTTGGTAAAGGGTTTATAAACAAACAAAGAGCGCATTGACTTTTATCACGTCGGTACTTCTGTGATTCGAGTTCATGGTGACAATCCCTAAGACAAGTTAAATGTCTTCACAACGGAATTGTCGAAGTGAACATTTGGCCAATAAACCATTGGCGCCGGATATTCAAATACGTTAATGAAGTTTGTAACAAAAGATAACGCAAACAACATATGATGTACTCAACGCAGAAAAGACTTTCCCCGCCTCAGCGAGGAATTCTCGCAAATAAAAATCAGTTTTAAGCAAATTGTGCGTAGCAATGATAATTAACTTCACAAACCAAATCCGTACTCATCGTTCCAATCCTCAATTCGCCACGTGTGTTGCCTTGTGTCGTTGTTAAGTACAGAACTTTATATAAAACGTCGGTTGTTGTTTTTCGTTTGACAGGTTGGACAAGTTTCCCGGACACTAAAAACAGGTGCATTCGTAAATGGCCATTTCGAAACATATTCTTTTGTCAATTTACTTCGGTCATTCTCGGAATACATCGGTCTGAGCCGGAACTTTTTGTATTAAACCGGATACCCCACCGGATACCCGACCGGTTTATGCCGAGAACAACCGACGTTAGCCGATGACAGAATGAGTTTCAATATGGAGGACACTGAGTATTCTACCTTAAAGGTTCATGAAAGGAGACTTATGCTATATCAAACTATAGTTTATCGTAAACCTTTGGTTAGATTCTAATAGTTATCATCAAAAAAAAACTATCAACCTAACTTGAACACGAAAACCAACAAGAAATAACCCAGATTAGCCAGTTTAATAATTCAGATTGCCGATTCTTCACCTCGGACCTGGTCATGTGATACAAATACTTCCTAAACAACCGATCAGAATTCGTTACTTAAGATATGTAAACAAACAAATTGTTGATATATATGATTGAATTGGAGACAACTATATTTCAAGCAAAAAATAACTTATTTTAGATGCTTTTATTAAAAAGAGTCTCACAGCATTCATAAATTTAATGTCATGACATTTATTAACATGATAAAAGAACTCAATATATTTTTGCAGTAGGGTATTTGTACTCATGTCTTTTCATGTGCCTTTAATGTTCATTTCAAACGTATTGGGTATGGCTCATCGTGAATCGGATTTATTTATTTATTGTGCAAACTACACAAATCTCACGAAGGCGCCATTTTACGGACTGTAACAGCTGTTAGATAACACCGTATATAGAACCGGAAATGAAAACAACGATGGGCCCAGACGTATAAATCTTCTATTCGTCCAGGGACAATGAATGAAAGCTTCCTCATAAAGTGCTCGATAGAAGTACAGATACGTCTTATTTAATCAACTTTCTGAAGATGAGAAAGTGACATTTAGAGTATGACATTGAAAGGAACTCATATTGACAAAGGGAATCTCTCAAAAAGTGAAAAAATATGATGATTTTTATTGTCACAACCTTCATTTGCAGTTAAGATGAAAAGCAAATATATAAATATATAAACAAAAAATCCTTCATTTGAAGTTAGATAAAAAAGGAAATTTATAGATATAATCATAAAAAGTTCCACAGTTCTTCGGACGTAAATTCGCTTACGAAGTATGCAAAGATGTTCAAGTGCACCCCTGCAATTTCCATGAGTTTTAGTGCTGCGAAAGCACTTTTACCGGAACTGCGTTTATACAAGCAACGTTGATTCTAAGAACGAACTAGTCTTTGTTAGTTTGATTTGGACAAAGCGTCTGTTTTAACAGATCTCAAGTATGTTACAGACACAAGGATCAAACCTGGAACTTTCGGTTGCAGGTCTACATTACAAACGACATTGCTACCTCAAATCCCTCGCATGCGGCTCACATCGTGTGGTATGAGATCTGTACTACTTTAACCCATTACCAAACAATAACTACATTTGACCACTTTGTTGCAGACGACTTAAGAAAACATTGTGGGAAAAGGAGAAATTGCTCGTAACGAGCAATTTCTCCTATTCCCACACTGTTTTCTACCCTTTCAGAATTCCATTTTCCAATTTCATCACCTTTTGAAATGTCGTCTGCAAACTCTTTCAATATGGGACAGTTGATAATCTGGCCTTTGGTAAAGGGTTAAGAAGTTAAGAAGTACTTTAGAGGAAGTAGGTGAGACACGAAGAACGGAATGTGACAGCTTGTTCCTTTTTTTGCCAATCACATACTAAACCAAACGCCTGAGGTCTGATTTGTGTTCTCCTGGCAAGATGACATTTCCTGAGTCCCATTAAAGTGCAAACTAAAGGTGTTTCGATCAAAGAAGCAGACATTCTTTATATATGTGAAAGAACTCGTTTTTTCATATGTGAAAGAACTCGTTTTCTTCATATGTGAAATAACTCATTTTTTCATATGTAAAAGAACTCGTTTTGTTTATATGTGAAAGAACTCTGTTTTTCATATGTGAAAGAACTCGTTTTCCCTATGTACAAGAACTCGTTTTTTCATATTTAAAAAAAAAAATCACATTACCCTCTCTGTCTTTGTTCCATCTACTCCATCTACTTTTTCAGGGTTAAGCAATGAGCCAGTTTGGAAAGGCACGAACTCCTCATGAAAGCATTGTGGCGAAAGGAGTTTTTACTGTGATAAAGTACTTTTAAAAGAAGTTTGATTATTTCGTCTTGAAAAATCAGTTTTTTGACATCGATGGAATAAACGTATTTATTGAGAGTAATATTCATATACAGTTTTATAACAGGTCACTGTTGGTTATCTCCCCTGGTTATAAAGTTATTCATTACAAAAAGTTCAAATGGATATAACAAGACTCTTGAGTTGAGTTCTCTTTGGAAGATGGTTTGTTCTAATGAGTATGAAGTCAACGTTTCATAGTTTTTCAGATTTCCATTCTTTAATTATAAGTGGTGATCTAATTAAGAAAGGATTGAATGAGCCTTAGTGTGGGGGTAAAATATGTGTCACGAATGATGTATTCATATGCTGTAAGTATGCTTAGCGTAGGTTCGATCGAAATTCATCGATTATTGGTCATCTTTTAGAATGAATAGAATCAACTTAATTCATGCACTCTCTTTATTTCTTTAATCCGGAGTCATAAATTTACAAATGATGTTTCAGTAACACTGGTTGTAGAACATCACATTTTTTTTTCGCAAAGCGTTGATTTTCGAAAGTAACATATCATGTTCTACTTAGGCAACAGAGCAAACGATATTTGCGCAAACAACAACAGCAACACCACCACCATCACCAACAACAACAACAAAAACAACAAAATCAGATACGAGTCCCAAGCCGTGTCTGTAAGCAGCTTATCACGCTGGAACATAACACATACATGCGTAATGGGCTTATTAAAATAAGTAACAATAATGTTTTTGTTCCAGTTCTTCATAAAATTAATCATTTTAGAATAAGCCTGTAATATCTCAAATTCCTCTAATAAATATACGATAGCTTCTTATATTGAATCAGGGTTTGCAAACGTATATCTTTACAAATGTCTTGTATATTTACGTGCATCGTAGGACGTTGCTAAGTTTGTATTGGGTATTTTGTTCTTGTAAGTTCTTAGTTCGTTGTCTTAATGTTTCAGAAAAGCACTGAGTTTTGTTCTCCAAACAGAAGTTGAAGAATATTCTATACAGTCTTTTTTGTCATAACTTTTCCGTCCTGGTATATCATTAACTGTGATTATTACGTTTTCAAAACATTCCTTTTTGAATATAGTTTTAATGAAAGGTTTCGCGGATATAGTCAAATTCTAATTAGTACTATTATGCACCTAATGATGCAGCGTGCAGATGGTTTGGAAAACAATTTATTCTAACGTGGTAAGATGTCTAGAAGATATGTTCATAACATGTGCAGGAGAAAAGGATTTCAAAGGCGAAACATTGTGTGAAGAAAGCCCTCGTAAGTACCTCAGTAGAGCAACCCTGCGGTATGTGGGCCTCCCTGGTTTTGAATGGACATATGCTGTCGTATATAATGTAGTTTTGAATGGACATATGCTGTTGTAAATAATGTAGTTTTGAATGGACATATGCTGTTGTAAATAATGTAGTTTTGAATGGACATATGCTGTTGTTAATAATGTAGTTTTGAATGGACATATGCTGTTGTAAATAATGTAGTTTTGAATGGACATATGCTGTTGTAAATAATGTAGTTTTGAATGGACATATGCTGTTGTAAATAATGTAGTTTTGAATGGACATATGCTGTTGTAAATAATGTAGTTCTGAATCGACATATGCTGTTGTAAATAATGTAGTTTTGAATGGACATATGCTGTTGTAAATAATGTAGTTTTGAATGGACATATGCTGTTGTTAATAATGTAGTTTTGAATGGACATATGCTGTTGTTAATAATGTAGTTTTGAATGGACATATGCTGTTGTAAATAATGTAGTTTTGAATGGACATATGCTGTCGTATATAATGTAGTTTTGAATGGACATATGCTGTTGTTAATAATGTAGTTTTGAATGGACATATGCTGTTGTAAATAATGTAGTTTTGAATGGACATATGCTGTTGTAAATAATGTAGTTTTGAATGGACATATGCTGTTGTTAATAATGTAGTTTTGAATGGACATATGCTGTTGTAAATAATGTAGTTTTGAATGGACATATGCTGTTGTAAATAATGTAGTTTTGAATGGACATATGCTGTTGTAAATAATGTAGTTCTGAATCGACATATGCTGTTGTAAATAATGTAGTTTTGAATGGACATATGCTGTTGTAAATAATGTAGTTTTGAATGGACATATGCTGTTGTTAATAATGTAGTTTTGAATGGACATATGCTGTTGTTAATAATGTAGTTTTGAATGGACATATGCTGTTGTAAATAATGTAGTTTTGAATGGACATATGCTGTCGTATATAATGTAGTTTTGAATGGACATATGCTGTTGTTAATAATGTAGTTTTGAATGGACATATGCTGTTGTAAATAATGTAGTTTTGAATGGACATATGCTGTTGTAAATAATGTAGTTTTGAATGGACATATGCTGTTGTAAATAATGTAGTTCTGAATCGACATATGCTGTTGTAAATAATGTAGTTTTGAATGGACATATGCTGTTGTAAATAATGTAGTTTTGAATGGACATATGCTGTTGTAAATAACGTAGTTTTGAATGGACATATGCTGTTGTAAATAATGTAGTTTTGAATGGACATATGCTGTTGTAAATAATGTAGTTTTGAATGGACATATGCTGTTGTAAATAATGTAGTATTGAATGGACATATGCTGTTGTAAATAATGTAGTTTTGAATGGACATATGCTGTTGTAAATAATATAGTTTTGAATGGACATATGCTGTTGTAAATAATGTAGTTTTGAATGGACATATGCTGTTGTAAATAATGTAGTTTTGAATGGACATATGCTGTTGTAAATAATGTAGTTTTGTATGGACTTATGCTGTTGTAAATAATGTAGTTTTGAATGGACATATGCTGATTTACTATCACGTTGAAATGACTAACGCACTCTTAATAAAGACTTAACAACTCATTCAAACGAGTAAGTTGGCTAATTTGATGATATTTTGTTTTTCATTTTATCATTACTGGAAGTAGGTGAAATAAGTGGCCATAGTGTAAGAATTTTACATAAGAAAGCCTTTATTATTACCACAATGAACCTACTTCCTGCATCTTTATCTATACTATGGCAAAAGCACCATTGTCCATATTATGTTATGTTAAAAGAATAATGAATTGCATAACGAGTTGCAAAAAAACCCGAACGCATGTCTTCACTACGCTACCATTACTATGTCTAGTGATTAGGTTTTGTTAATGATACTCTAATCACTTCTATGCTACCGTAATGTTTCTAGTAATTATGCCTGTTTAATGAGACTCTAATTATTATATCGATAATTACAGCCAGTGTTTCCTATCCACTGCAGACCAGAGTCTGCCTCATTTGCCTCCTCATATAGAATAGTAGCATAGGTCCAAACTGAAATCTTCTCACAGAAAAATATCACCAGTAGTATACCTATTGATTTATGATATCATTTTGAAAACATTCTGGAAATAAATTGCTCATTAATGCGAACCTCTTCACCTAGTATGCTTGCGAATTATCGAGTTTCTATTTGACACTTGTTTGGAAAAGTTTGAGCCTACTCAGCAATAAGACGCCATCATATGAGTCAGAAAATTGGGATACTTTGATGAATTAAGGGAGTGATATCCTATCCTTAACAACCTAGTAAACCCTGATCGACTTACCAATTCAATTTCAAATTTTTTCATTCCGCAGAATGACATCGAAGATGAATTTCACGTTATTTGTGTCTGTATTTGTTTTGATAAACAACGGAAATAGTATTTGAAGAAACTTTAATATAACAACAAACCACATATGTTTGGATTTATTGAACTATTGATATCAACGGATAAAAATACACTATTTAGAGTTGCAAAGTACGCAAAGGAAGCCTTTCACTTAAAAATACAATTTTATAGTTTTTTTTCTTTTCTTTTGAATTCATTCTCATGACATGTATCTTTTTTTGTCAAACACAATGTGATATATTTGTATTTCATGCTATGTATGTATGATGATGTACTATGTACAAGTCGTGAAATAAAAATCTGTTCTGTTCTTCTGTTCTTAATAATAGCACTTTTACGATTTGAGATTGGGATTGTTTCAAATCGATCTATCAAGACAACCTAACTTTGTTTATGACTTACCCTAAGGCGATGTTATTTTAGTCGTGGTATAAAACATTGCTAATAACCTCTAGTAATAGACGGATAGAACAAAATGATGTATATTAACGGTTTCATGTTCTCAATTTAGACTGTGGTTATTATCTAATTGACGCCTGCGGCACGTTGGTATTGAATTGAACCCTTAGAATGCTAGGTAGTTTTCTAAAAAGTTGTAAAGATTGTTATCAAGTAAGTAACAATAAGCAAGCCAACTATAACACATACTGTTATATAAAGCAAACTGGGATCAGATACTAACGATTGACACGACTTTAAGCCCTTATAGTGTTGGACCTGTCTTCATGCTTATATAAACAGGTTAGAACCAGACCAGTCGCCATGTAAATTGGCGACTGGCCTTTGATCTTACCTGTTTGGTACTTTGAGTAACTTTCCTCATCTACTAAAAAGATATTTAAGGAATGGGAAATGAGACAACACACAACTTTATTTTTAGAAAATTAAGGCAATCTAAGGGTTAGATCCAAACGTGTTCCAAATGTTTTGAAATCTACCGCATATAGATTGTACATAGTTAGATATCTTGATGCTTCCTGAATTAATTAAGCTTTCAATAATAACTTTTAAATGAGTGTCGTACAACATACACAATATGTATTGTTTCAACGTCATTTTATTTTGACTTTCAAACTCTCTCGTCTTTTAAAAAGCATCTTTAAACCTCTTCATGAAGTATACGAACTGATTCTAATACTCCGATATATTAAAAACTGTCTCGAATATTATGAAGCCTTAACCTGATATATAATATCACTCGTGACGAGTCATTCTTGATCTTTGCACTATCATATTGTCTTACAATACACAAATAAGATTATGATATGATTACTGTAAAAGTTTTGCCTGATGTATAATTGGGAAACGAAAAGTAGAGCATACGTATCGCGGTCACTAGACCTTATGTCGTCCATTTTGTATTAGTACATAAACTGTTCTCACCAGGTATTACATTAACGGACTACTTTTAGAAAGCAATATTCCTAGATAATAGCCCTAAAGTATCCCCAGTAAATAGCTTTTACCAATACCTCTACCTTCATTACATCTAATTTGCCCCATTTAATGCAATAGACTTGAAAAAATCCGTGCATATGAAACATTTTTCCCAATGAGAACATTATCTTATTGTCATAATTGTATACATAAAAGATGATGAAGAAAGTATATTTTGGCATGTGTTTTATTGTCTGTTAACGCTTCTGATTCCTAATTTCAAATATCTATAGAACTTTAACAACACACTTATCTATGCGTGTTATATTATCGGTTTCAGATTGTCAACGAAAATACTTGTTTCAGTCAATTCTGATATCGGGCTATACAAGGGTCTCTGTGGCCTGGTGGTAAGAGTACAGACATTGAAAACATATTGCTCCTCTCCGCGTGGGTTCAAATCCCGGTGACGGTATTTGGCTTTTCATGAGAGACAGTGTCCTGATTTACTTACGAAGCGCCGATGCTTCTACCCTGCTGGTCAGTCCCTATTCGGCAGTTAAATATGGAATCATAAATAGCTGCAGATAGTATCATAAATGAAATAATGTTGACACGATATAAAACCCATGTAAATAGGGTTTGTGGTCAAATTGTGATATAGCGGACGCACTTTTTTAAGCTCATCAAACAAAGGAAATCAAATTAAATTCCATGATTTGTAAGAGGCATGGTCACCATAGGGAGCCGGATTGTATCTCGAGCATGGGTTGTTCGTTTCGCTTTCAGAATGAAACTCTTTGTCAGTATGTGTCATTGTCTACGAGTGTTTATATAACACATAGGCACGCTCTTCTACACGCGAGCGCTGGGAAACGATTATACAAGCCCTTTATTTCATCCCTTTACCAAAAGCCAAATTTTCGACTGTCCCAAATTGAAAGAGTTTGCAGACGACATGTTATGAACGGGAAATAGGAGAAATTGCTCGTTAAGACCAATTTCTCTTTTCACACAATGTTTTTGCAAAGTTGTCTGCAACAAACTATAGTCATAATTCGTTATTGTTTGGTAATGGATTAAGAAAGCCTAAACAGAAATCGTTGTAGATCAAGGTAGCGTTTTATTAAGCAACAAATGAAAAATCTTACGCTTAGAAGTTGCGTATATTTCAAAACAATTTTTTTCTTAACTGCAATACTGAGGAAGGAAATATTGTAAAGTAACACGTCATTAGAATCGTATCTTTGAAACGCATCCAATGACATGTCACGGTACAATATTGTACCATAGTTTAAGATGATACCAGAACATATCGAGATTGATATACGCCTACACGGCATTTTGTGAAAAAATGTGTGAATTCATCACGTGGTTTGTTCAAAATTATAACAATGTAACAAAAGGAGAATTTAGAGCTGCTATTTTATTGGCACTCTTTCAAATTATATAATACACGATACATTGTATGGTTATTTATATGGTCTAGTCGAGGTACTTTAACGTTCAAGCACTCCCTATATCTTAGGATAATGTTGGATTGTCGGTAAAACGGGACACTGTTTGAATCTGTAGATCCTGTATTTGTGTTTGTATTCATGTTAACAAGTGCTCAATATGTTAAAGAAATAGTGGTCATCTGAGAGCTAAAGAAAACTAGTTTTTATGACAATTAGCAGTTTAAGGTTACCTCAGCTTACAAATATGTGAGCTTTTTGTTTACTCCCAAGCTCTCCTGGTTTTCTGCTGATCAAACGTTAGCATCACAAGCAATAAAAGGCTACTTAATCAATATACATATATCAGAGATTATTCGCGTACTTTTCTTGTAAAGATTTTTTCAAAGATATTTTCAAATTGTTTAACTCTATGATTGAGCCAATTATGTGCTATGTAGCACATGTTTGGGGACATACATACTCTGAATTTCAAATTTTACAACACTTATTCAAAATCAAATAGTAAAACGAATGATATGATAGTGTTATGTGAATGTGGATGCGGAAAGATTCCCTTATATACAGGTTTTCATACGTTTTGTATCAAAATTGGTGTTAATTGGTGGAAGCTTTTGACGATGCCAAGTCACAGATAACCACGACATTTCTATGTTATGTTAGAATAATTAGATGGCGTAGGCCGTAAACATGGGCAACAAATGTTAAAACATTATCATCTTATATTGCTTTTATCAGGATATCGGTGACATTAACAAAAATTGTAACAACAAAATGTTATGAAACTAGTAAAAACATAAAAACAAGTTAGATAACCCGCCCAGCAAATAGGCAATAAAAGCATCGAAAAAAGTATCAAACCTACAACCGGAGATTAAGGGGTAATGAACAAGACTGAACATGGGGGATGGGGGGTGGGGGGGGTGGCTTTGTTGTAGGAAAATACGATACAGTTTCGGTCGTCTATTAGATTGCACTCCGCAATAAACCTGCTGTTATAAAATGGTAATGACGCCCTGTCTAGCTCGGAATTATTCCAGACGTAAGTAATACCGGCATTTACAATTGACAAATTGACATTTTATTCAAGTACTCTAAGGCTTAGACCCATTATGCAGTGACTTAATGCCACCTTAATGTCATGTTGTATAAGACACTTACGTTATTTATATATATTGGGTAAAAACACAAATAGAATATTAATCATGAAGATGAATGGATTTGAAATATAACCCTTATAGCGCTGGTACCGACTTCATACTTATGCAAACAGGTTGGATCCAGTCCAGCTACCAAGGAACCTGTTAGCTACTTTAAGTATATTTCCTCATCAAACGTATGCAGATAACTAAGGTCTTGGAAAGCAGACAGCACAAAAATCTGTTTTTAGAAAATTACCAATCATTGTAAGGGATAAACATGTTTGAATTACAGTTAATTACTAAATTAATAATAAGTCACCATACGTCCTTTTACACAGAGGCCATGTTGATTTCCAATACGAATACGAAATACTCAGACGATATCTTACAAAGTTTCTTGTTATTACAATTAACAAACAATTTTTACAAGGTAAAAATGAACGATGTCGATTCATTTTTAACGTCCAACATTAAGATATATTATTGTGTACCAAAACATCCTTTGTTATTCCGGATATCAATCTTAAATATAGTGATATGTTTGTAGAATCCCTTTAGCATTTACGTCCATCACATAGTAATCATGGGAAATGGAGTGTCAACATATACACCACACAATACTATTTGCCTCGAAACCTGTTGGAGTTAAAGTTATTCGATTTGAATCTTTTAATGATTCACTTAATCAGCTTTATATTTCATTCTTACGTAAGACTCTTTAATATGCAGCGGAAGTTTGGGACAAATTGAATGCTTTCAAATAAGACTCTTCGGAGAAAATACAGCGCGGAGCTACACATATTGCCATTTGAAATACAGTTATTCTCACGGCATAAGAAGATCGTACATTTTTTGGAAAATGCTCTCTACCTTAACATTTTTTATAGTGTAAACTAAAATCTTATCAGTATAAAATAAAACGTTTTCCTGGTCTACGTTTTGATTAGAATAATACATTTTCTGATATACTAATCTTGTTCAAAATTGTCCTGATATATAAATGGCGGATTGATATATTTCAGAATATCTTTTCTTTTTTTCGTATTGTTTCGCATGGTTATACGAATTTCCTCCTTCGTTAGTAATTTGATCAATGTAAAAAATATGTGTTTGCGTCTGAAAAATTGATAATATCTTATGAATATGTCTATTTGGCAAATACAGCAAAGATTGTTGCCAACATGTAGACAAGTTGGAGGTGTAAAGAAACAACGCCACTGAAATTAACAAATACCATGTGTTCCTAATAAAACCAAATGAACGAAGAAAGGAGCTAGAAAATGAAGGACACATGTTTTAAAACTGAAAAATGAATGAAAAAATGTTGACCTTAGTCTTATATTTGTAAACATTGACGGCATCATGTAGAGATTTAACAAAAAGAGAATTAAGATATCACTTCTTTTCAATTGTTGTTGGATAGTCATTATTATGACATTGACTTCCTCATCTAAAGGTATATTAGTTGATCCGATATAATTTTGATATCCCAAAAGCAATTTTTCGTTGTAAAATGATTCTGACATTTGGAAGAAAAGTGTTCCATTGTATGCATAAAACAACAATTGTAGCGCTTTAATGATACACTTTAAAGGCATCAAAAGTGCTTCGAATTGGTCATTAACATTTAAGTTTTGAAACAGGTTTGGTTCAACAAAATAAAAGCTACGTTATTTGAACCTCTAATTGAACATTGTAGCATACTTTCTATTTTTATTTCTAACATAACACTGGAATAAATGGAAACACAGCATCAACTGTGTAAGAAGATATTTAAGTACTTGTGGTCAAACCTACTTAACCCTTTCCCAAACAACAACCTATTGACTGTCTAAAATTGATAGAGTTTGCAGACGACATTTCAAAATGTGATGAAATTGGAAAATAATCTTCTGATATGGCAAAAAACATTGTGGGAAAAGGAGAAATTGCTCGTTACGAGCAATTTCTCCTTTTCCCACAATGTTTTCTTAAGCCGTCTGCAACAAAGTGGTCAAATGTCGTTATTGTTTGGGAAAGGGTTAACCCTATATTGGCTTCTAAGAAATATCAAGACGAACATTTGGATGTTTTGTCTCTAAGAACCCATCGGGAATTTTATGTTTTATCAGATTTGGCAGGTAGAGAGTTTGACGTGACAAAATTTAAATCAAATAATTGTTAATTCACATTTATAAATTGGTTACATCATCTTAAAAGATAGTACCAAATCCCCTGTTTTATAATACCTCCCTTCTATGCATTTGCTGTAGAAATTTTAGAAACCATTCTCATAAAAAAACTTGGGTTCTGCATATATTATCAATGTATTCTTTGGCTACGATGATTTAGATAGCATATCATAAATATTTTTTTATGATTCTTTTTACACATCGTCTATGGGAATTGATTGAGTTATCTATAAACATGGTTGTTTTGGATTTGTTATGAGCGCCGATTAAAATTGACTCAAAATTGCATACCTTCAAAGCATATCAGAACAACTGTTAAAGGATTTTGATTGGCTAATTCAAATGTGGTCAAGCTTTGACGCTTGCACGTTTTCTCGTGATAATAAAACATAGAAATGAATATCATTTTTGAAAAAGGAATTATTTCTTATTCTTTTCAGTAAGCAATGGTCGAGTTTTGATTCGGAGAAGATTTCATATCTTACTATCTATTTCCTGTGTCATTCTAAACACCAAAGTGTTAACACATTTATTAGAACAACAATTATTGAAGCAGGTGGGGTTTCTTGTTCCAAGTTGGCGCAGGTGTCAACAGTAAGTCTAGCAATACCCCGAGGGAGGGGGAGTCCTTAGACAAAACCTGAAACTGTCACTTGTGGCGGATAACAAAACAATCATACACAACAGATTCTCTTTACCCTTTACCAAACGCCAAATTTCCGACTGTCCCAAATTGAAAGAGTTTGCAGATGACATTTAAAAATGTGGTGAAATTGAAAAATAGTCTTCTGATAGGGCTGAAAACAGTGTCGGAAAAGGAGAACTTGCTCGTTAAGAGCAATTTTTCCTTTTCCGACACGGTTTTCAAGAGCAGTCCGCAACCAACTGGTTAAATGTAGTTATCGTTCAGTAATGGGTATACACATTACCACCTAAAGCCACATTTTGGCGTCTTGCAGTAGACGATTTTCAAAAAGCGTTGTGACAAAAGCAGAAATTGCTTGTTACAAGCAATTTCTCCTTTTGCAACAATGCTTTTTCAATCTTTTCACATATTACGATAGGACAACTTAAATGTTTTTCACATGTTTACGAACCTTTTCTTAAGCCTTCTGCTTCAAGTACAAAAAATATAATCTCTAGTTTGTAAAGATTTAACAAATAACAAGATCAAAGAATCTAAACGGTAGACATTGTGTAATAAGAACACACTTACAGGATATTAAACCTTTTCTCAATAATTCCTCAAGCTGATGCTTCGTCTGCAGAAGTCCATCCTTGTTACTAGGGTTCTATTCAGTAAACTGAAGACAGCAAAACGTGTTTCTCGCTTCTTTAATATTTAGCTTTATCTGTGTTTGTTTTCAATTAAAACGAGTCCCACCCAAAGTCCTATATACGGTATTTGCTGACAACAGACAAACATTTGACTAAGCACTATTTTGTGTTTACAGTATAAAGCTAGAGATATTAATCCCGATTTTCTAGACATAAAACACCAAACAATAACAACAACATGGCGTATATCTGATATGGATATTGTTTTGATTGTTGATCCAAAATACAGCACGAAATACCGGTTTAAAGCTGATATAACAAAAATAGGCATTTGTGCTGCTTAGCTTGGTGAAGATTTACGGTTTAAACATTTTCCAGGAAAGTTCTTTCATCTAGAAATTGTTCCTCTCTATTTCTGGAAATTACTTAACGAACCCGTTTAGGCGTTTCTATCATCAATATTTCCCCGACGTTACATCTTACGTTTCCTCATGACTGTATGTATGAGACAGCTCCGACAACATTTGTTCAGAGGCGGGTGACACAAAGAACTATTGAGATAACTCGGATTATTGTATAATGTGTGCGATACATGGAAACATGGAAATAACTCGGGTACGTTCTTGAGGGGTGTGAAACATGGAAATATTGATAAGACTCGGGTTTATTCTTGGGGCGTGTGACACATATACCCATTGGGATAAGTCGGTTTAATTTGTATGGCGTGGGGTATATCCACATATTGATATAAATCTGGTAACTTCCATGGGCGTGTGATTCATGGAAATATTGACATAACTCGATTAAATTTGAAAGGCGTATATCACATAGAAACACGGGGAAAACTCAAATAAGTTATTTGGACATGTAACACATATAGTCGTTTTGAACACTCGGGCACATTTGAAAGTCGTGTGACACACAGAAACATGCGATAAATCCTGTAAATTTTTGGACCATGTGGCACATTGAACCATTAAGACTACACTGGTTAGGCCCTTTAACAAACGCCAAATTTTCGAGTGCCAAAATTCAAAGCGTTTGCAGACGACATTTCAAAATGTGATGAAATTCGAAAATAATCTTCTGATAGGGCAGAAAAATTGTGGGAAGAAGTAATTGCTCGCTCCAAAATTGCTTCCCACAATGTGTTCCAGAGTCGTCTGCAACAAAGTGGTCAAATGTCGTTATTGTTTGGTAATGGGCAAAGAGACGGATCGCCGAATTAAAACAAAGTCTTAAACATATTTGATTAAAACATATCAAATCATAATGAATTAAAAAGCACAGAACTTTAACCGACTAGGAAAAGCTATTTAATGAACCTTTTATATCAAATAAACTCCTGTTTGTCTAGGCGATACGACGTAGAAATGTATATGTGTTAACGTGTTAAGGTTTAAGTTTTGTATCGAAGGTTAGATGTTAAGCATAATGCCTATATGGAATTAGTATTTTTTCCTTCGCGTTTCGAAAACATCGGTGATTAGCCAATTTAGTTCGATGTTATAAGAACGAAAATCGAGAAAAAAGAAAAAAGGAAAACTGAATTATTTTAGGTCTAATTACATTAGGAGTGGTTTATTCCCACAAAGTTAACACGGTATGAATGATTAATGGCGTACACGCAGATATTCAGAGGGATTCACTACTTCTGCGCAGTTAAACTAAAAGGTTTCATTTTTTATGGATGACTATGTAAATATCGTATAACCATTTGTATGGAGTAAACAGTCGCAAACTGTATTCACCACGTCTGAATGTAATTGAAGGTGTGCCATTTTGCAACGCGTTGGAATAGCAGCAAGGAATAAGATTATGCTAAATATAGATTCGTTATTCAAAGCATACTCATACTCTCTCTCTCTCTCTCTCTCTCTCTCTCTCTCTCTCTCTCTCTCTCTCTCTCTCTCTCTCTCTCTCTCTCTCTCTCTCTCTCTCTCTCTCTCTCTCTCGCTCTCTCCTCTCTCTCTCTCTCTCTCTCTCTCTCTCTCTCTCTCTCTCTCTCTCTCTCTCTCTCTCTCTCTCTCTCTCTCTCTCTCTCTCTCTCTCTCTCTCTCTCTCTCTCTCTCTCTCTCTCTCTCTCTCTCTCTCTCCTCTCTCTCTCTCTCTCTCTCTCTCTCTCTCTCTCTCTCTCTCTCTCTCTCTCTCTCTCTCTCTCTCTCTCTCTCTCTCTCTCTCTCTCTCTCTCTCTCTCTCTCTCTCTCTCTCTCTCTCTCTCTCTCTCTCTCTCTCTCTCTCTCTCTCTTTTCTCTCTCTCTCTCTCTCTCTCTCTCTCTCTCTCTCTCTCTCTCTCTCTCTCTCTCTCTCTCTCTCTCTCTCTCTCTCTCTCTTTTTTTTTAATTGGTTTAAATAAAGTGTTGTTCTGTTTAGTTCTTGTATTGTTTATGATTCAAGTGAAAGCTATGTGCAGTTATCTATCTTTCCACGCCCTGTTCGAACGTCATTCCTTAACGGTCACAAACAGCGGCCTACAAGTAGTCGAGGGTAAGAAGTCATTTCCAACAGAATCGGAGCTGGCCAACACTGACCTGACAAAACATTGCGGAAATTGTCTGTCTGCTCCCGTAACCCGGGCAATATCCGATGATTTGTTCTATTTTACCTCGCTATATAACGGATTAGGCCTGTCATTTGCAGCCTTATACGGTCTGTCCATTTTCTGTTTATCTACCTATTTGGCCGCATTTTTATGATTTTGCACCCATCGATGTCTTCAGAAATTATGTAAGGTTTACTGGACTTGTACTGTGATGACCTTAGATTGGCTGCACCCTTTAGATCTATAAAGCATCTTTATCGGCATCAGAAGTAGAGTTGTAGTAGGGCAAAAGCAAAATCACCGACAATTACAAACATGCACATGTCAACTTTCTTCATCACCACCACTAGTATCACCATTACTATGATCACCACCATGCTTATTATCATGAACGTCATCATCATCACCATAATCCACACAATCATCCTTAATATCATTATCATCACCATCATCATCACCACCAACATCATCACCATTGTCATTACCACCTTTATCGTCACCATTATTACTAATACCATCGTAAATTATACACATGATTATCATAACAATTTCACATTCGCTAACTTTGATTATCATTTCAAATATATGTTAGAGCTTTGCTTTTAAACCAACGAAGTCTTTCTACCATAGAGCCTTTCTAAGTCGATATGGTATCACCACGATATGCAAACAATGTTTCTCTTACAGAGGTATTACGTGCTTGACCAGGGAAAACAAACATTATCTTTGAAACAACTGATCATTGTTGACAACAGCGTTACAGCCTAAACACGCAAATATGTTTGCAAACGGAGTCATCATTTATGCAAAAGTCCGTAAAATGCCAGTTGCACAGCTACTGGCGGAATCTTGCATAAGAATTATATGAAATCATAAAAAATGTTTTAATTCAAACAAAGGGATGAACAATCGTAGACAGACTGTACAATTCGTCATTAATTCAATATTCGGACCACTTAATGGAAATGCATTTACGAAGTGCACCATTACATTATCCTTGAGCTAATTCTCAACTACTTTAGGTAAAGGTACATCCCCTAGCTTAGTTCAACAACTCGAGGGTTCAATGCAAAACTATAATAAGTCATTCACATGCATGAAGCTCTTACTAAAGTCTTACAATGAACCCTTGATATAGTGTTTCAGCACATGTATGATTCAATGCAAAAATATAGTAAGTGCTTCACATACGTGAAGCACTTACTATAGTTTTGCATTGAATCCTCGAACTGTCGTTTAGAACGTAATTCCATCCGTTTATAAAATGACTAAATGTACTCGCATGCGTATGCTTACCTATCAACAATTATGCCAGCTTAATATTGTAGACGGAATTGTAGACGGGAACTTGCAACTTAGTAGATGCTATTACTCCCAGACGGAAACGACTTAAGGGTATGAACACTCTGGCACACAAACCCCCTCTTTTGAAACGGAATAACTTGTCTTCTTTATAAATTCTAAAAGACAGAGAAACGACTTTCTAGTTCGGTAGCCTTAAAAGGTCAATGGGGCAGACAGTAAAGAAATCTAGGTGATTATTTAGGCTTTGATCAACATTTCTTTTATATTGCTTACTATAAGTTCGGCTAGAAAAGTTTCTTGGAATAAAATTGCCCCGCTTATCATGGGATCCCAAGATATTGATAATTGAATTGATAATTAATGTAGTTTTCAACGGAATTTGGGTTATAAGTCGGGACAGTGTACCTATAAATGTTCCTTAAATGCACACACAGCACGTTACCTGAACAATCCTTGGAGTCAGTTTCTATGAACACATAGCCTAGGGTCCAGGCTCTGCGAATACCCAGCCTAGTGCGGGGTCAAAGTCTTAGATATTTTGATTAACCCTTTACCAAACGCCATATTTTCGACTGTCACAAATTGAAAGAGTTCGCGGACGACATTTGAAAATGTGATGAAATTGAATTAAAATCCTCTGATAGGGCAGAAAACATTGTGGGAAAAGGAGAAATCGCTCGTCACGAGCAATTTCTGCTTTTTCCACAGGGTTTTCATAAGTCGTCTGCAACAAAATGGTTAAATGTCGTTATTGTTTAGTAATGGGTTAAGTGCATAGTCGCTTTCCAAATGGTATACTACTAATCGGTTGGGAGATTTCAATAAACCTTGTCCCATTGGGATTATTAGCCAGATGAAATGTCGAGCTTGGCTTTATCCAGGTAACACTAACATGTTCGATATCAAATTAGAACCAATGATTAAGATTTAGGGAAAGAATAACCATGAGCAGCCAATGATGGCACAAAACTGAAATACGTTACGATCAACTGCTTAACCTAATGACACTGTCCATATAAAATAAGGTTGAGAATCAAATGTTAGACGAGAAGTTGGTCATGACGAGCATTGCATAATTTTCTTCGTTAATGATTTCAACATTATTATACTCGTAAACTAGAATCGAAACGCCTCCCTCAGAAATAAGATGATATGTTACCTACGAGGAATGCTTTTTCAGATGATATTTTGATATGTTTTATTCATATTGAGTACCTACAATATAAGATTATCTAAATAGAAAGTGTATAACTGAATGCGAGGTGCTTCAGTATATTTCTTAATTCAGACCTCCTAGTTAGATTGAAGAGCTGAAAGGTTTTGCTAAAGGAAAAACGACTGGAGAATGAATAATTGCTTCCGTCTATTCCCAGGAGTTATAAAACTTGATGCAATCTTAGCTCTCTAACGAAAGAAGATCTTGCGGAAAAGATACTCTATCATTAAAGAAATCAAAAAGGCCTGTCCTCTCATTCGTTTATTTCCTTCTTCGGTGCATTTATCGTTTTTGTCCAGGACATTGGTTGGTGAAAGTAATATCTGTCCTGCAAGATGTTTCGTGTAACATTCTTTATCCTGACAACTTGTGAGATTAAACAATATACAAACTCACATTTTGATTTAAAGGAACTTGTTCACAGATCGGACCATTTGCAAGTAAAACTATAATGTCGTAAAAATGATAATTGTTTTGTATTTCGATCTCAAATTTAATTGAAAATACTATAATCCACTTTATAAAGTTATGTCTTCCTTTGGAACGGGCCAGTCGCTAATGTTATAGAAACTTGTGGCCCAGTCCTTTTGTATTATGATATTATGGTAATTCTTATTGGTCTGTATGTGTTGTATTTATGTATGTTTTGTCTAGCTAAATGTTTTACAGAAATCATGTGAATGTTTTTAGAATTAAACATGATTAAACTAAACATTTTACCTGGTTTTGGTATCTAATTAAAAAGTGACTTAAAAAGTAATAAGATAATGCATCATGCATGCTTTTGATTATTGAAAAGCTTTGTTTGACAAATACTTATTATTATAAGCCAGTATTCAGATTGCTAAACAGCAATATGTGTATAACATTCAATCCCAAAGAATGCCTTAGTAGTGTTTCCTTTCTCGTTTCAGTCACAAATAGCAGCCAAGAAAACCGGAACCATGAACGAAACCGGAAGTATACATATCGATATGAATGGTTCCCTGGACGGGCAGTTAAACAACGAAAGTCTGCCGGGCGAAAGTCTATGCGCTTCCGGCGGTGATTGTCTCCACATCTTTCTCATTCCAGTCATCTGCTTCTTCGGCATCATCGGAAACATCGTCTCCTTCAAGGTGTTCGTATTCACTGGTTTCGGCAGACGATCGTCGGGAATATTTTTGGCCGCGTTAAGCCTATCAGACACCGGCTTTTTACTTTCGCTATTCTTCAGTTGGTTAGGAGGGGGACAACTCGGTGTCTATTTCAAATATTCCATTGTGTACTGCCATTTCATTGTTTACACGCCCTACGTCTGCAGTTTCCTGTCCGTCTGGTGTATAGTGTTACTTATGGTAGAGCGATACATCGTCGTCTGCTATCCATTAAAATTACACATCTGGTGCTCAAGGCGACGCAGCTTCACCACGGTGGTTGTCATGACAGCGTTCTCACTCCTCTTCTACAGCCACACATTCGTCACCTCGGAGATCCGACACAACGAATGTTCCATAGCACCGGACTACATTCACGTTGCCATGGTGTTTGCTTACGTCGACACGGCCGTCACGTTCGTGTTCCCGATTATTGTGGTGCTCATTCTCAACGTTATCATTATCATCAGCATTCGAAAGTTCCGGAAGCGACAGGTTCTGATGGCTTGTTTCTATGACGACAAACTCAAGCGGTCCCCGGCTCGGCTCTTGTCGACGGCGGAGATTCGAATAACCCGGATGTTGATTGTGGTGTCCTCGGTGTTTATCGTGACAAACCTCCCGAGTCACGCCATTCGGATGTACATCATGTTGTTTGGGGTGGATCTACAGTACGGAAACAGTATCATTCAGCAGATCCAACTGTTGTCTAATCTACTCTATTTCTGTAACTTTGCCGTGAACTTTCTGTTGTACAGTTCCACCAGTAAGATATTCCGTAAATTTCTGTGCTTGAAGACCAATCGAAGTTTGTCCAGTACCATTAAGAACGGTCGACAGGCGAGGAAGTGTATGACCAACTCACGGTACCACAATAACTACAAAGTGCTCTATATCAGAAAATCCACCAACGTCTCGTAATCGCGTGATACGAGGACATATGACGATATGCTCATGCTTCACTATTTATAACATATCATTTTTCATCTATTCATTATCAAGTAAAAAAGGAAATGCGACAATCCTGGTACTCAGCACAACCTGATATGGGATTTAGACGGTCAACTGTCATGGGACCCAGCGTTCCATTGATGTATCAGTAGCCTGAAGTCCCTGCCTGTGTGTATACGCACGGGCCCGCCGGGACCCCGGGCTAATATATAAGATGACCAGTCGAGTATTTTATTACAGACGCATGGGCATTGTGTAACAGAAGTACCTTTGAAAGGTCAAGAATGAAGACTTTCATGATAAAATGAGTTTCTTTAATAATTCAGCTGAATTGCAATTATGTTGCTTATGGTTCTAATTTTTGTACAGACTGACTGGGTATAAAATATCAGTAACACAATTCGGACTTTCATAGGAGGTAGCCTTTTGACCGACTTACGGAATTACGATTGGGCAGTTGAGTATAGAGTATTCCTCAACAAGTATAAGACAGACATTGCATGATAACTGACATAATGTCGACGCGATGCAAAACCAATATATGTATTTAAACCGGTCTAAATGGCTCTTTACCCTTTGAATGCTGCGTATTTTTCTAATAACAGATTTTTGTGTCGTCTGCTTTCGAAAACCCTTAAATATCTGCTTAATTCTGACGAGGAAAGATATTCAGAATAGAAAAAAGGTCAGATCACAGACCAGCCGCCAATTTTCATGGCGGTTGGCCTTGATCTAACCTGTTTGCACAATCGTGAAGTCGGCTCCATCACCATGAAGGTTAAATCCGATGTATAAAGTTCCATTCGGTCGTGATTGTTACTCATGTAAAGCGTTGTTGAATAGAACACCGTCACGTACCCCTATTTATTGTTATACTTACGTGGTACTATGTTTCCTGAAGGTATGGTTATATGTTATCTGTGAAAAGTTTTGTTATCTAATTGTTAATAATAAAGTGTAAAACATTGTTGCACATTAAAGAGTCTATGAAATAATTCGGGTATGTTTTTTTTTCTTTATTAATGAAGCGTTTTAATTGGCTTAGAAATTTAGTCATCAGCGCCATAAATCCTCCCTTTTCGAGCATTTTGTTCAAAAGAAAAAAAAATGCACAAATGGTTTATCGGTTTGCCAAGTCTGTAACCAAAATGCGCTACATCTTTAACACACGGATTTAACAAGAGGTGAGAAGTGTTTCAATAGTCTAGTTTTACAACTTTGATAAATCTATTTGGTCATTTTGTTCGAAAAGGCATCCTATTTTTAAAATTGCCAAATCTCAATGTGTGAAATAGCCCTTTTAATAGAGAATCATTCGGAAGAGACTGATTAAAAAAAATATTCAACATATGGGTTGTATGAGTCTTTGTCACTTAACAAAACTTGACCCTTAGAATGCTGGGAAATCTTCAAAAAATATATTTTTATGTCGTCTGCTTTCCAAAACCTTAAATATCTACTAAAATTTTATGAGGTAAGATACTTACAGTAGCCAACAAGTTAGATCATAGGCCAGCCGCCAATTTACTTGGCGGCTGGCCAGGATCCAACCTGTTTGAATGAGCATGAAGTCGGCTCCAGCACTATACGGGTTAACGGTATGTTTTATTGCGCTTTGATGTTAACAGATTGCCATTGCTGTCACGATGCATCAATAAGTCTGTAATAAGTCTGTACACCTGATGCGTCGTAGAAATATTTTTGTTGGGCAATGGGGAAATGTCATAGAGAATTGTGCAAGGAATACCGATTATGTGATCATAACTTTGGCTGCATTGATTATAAGATGTCCACATATTATGATGTAAATCTCTCGCCGCCATGTTGTTTGACTCCTTTCAAAATGGCTTCCCATTACCTCTGAGGTTATTCTAAGAAATGGCCAAGGTAATCCGCATAACGGCGGTTAAGGTTATGTTTCCATACGTTTATGAAACCTTAAATATCTTATTTCTCATAACCTTATAATTAAGAAAACAAAGATTCAACTTTCTTATCTCGAACATAATGACATGATGTGTATAGACCACAAGGAGCTCTAACACAGAGATCTCTTTAGCTTAATAAGCTTTGACAAAATTTGGTTTGTCGAATTCTTTTTCCTTAATGATTTTTGATCCATAGGCAGAATTTAAATTATGTTCACAAATGTTTTTCTCGGGGTATTCAAACTGATCTATTGAAATTGTTTATGTCGAAAAAAAAGAACTTATGCTGCAAAAGCCATGAAAGCTTTGTAACACATTGATACATTGCTCACGTAATATGCATTATACCACTTTACCACAATGTTTTCTTCCAAGATTGTCATAGAGAGTGCATTATTGTCATGTGTTAGGCTGCTTTTTCTTCGATTCAGTCACACATAAAAAGATTACGAGTGAGTGCACACTCATAATATTACGTTATCAGACGGGGAAAGACCAGCTAACATTCGCGGTAAAGAGCTACAGTCAAACTTGTTTTGAGAGGCCGGTCTGTGGAATTAAGAGAATTTGCGGTTTAAGATAGGTTTGCTGCTTACCACAAATTGATGTACATGTACACTATAAATCCAACAATGGAACTTTCTGCAATGCTTGTTTAAGTCAGGCTGGCTACTTGAAATGATTGTTGTTTAACACAAGTTGTGTTAAAGTTGTGTTAAACAACCATCCTTTAAAGCAGCCAACCTGCCTTAAACAACCACTACAGAAAGTCCCATTGTTGGATTTATAGTGGACTGTACCTGCAGACGAATGGTGAGTGCAATTCGGCGTACTTACTACATTCATACAACAATTTACCAAAGGAATGTTTTAATCGCACACAATTTGACAAGATTACCGACATCAAAGTTCAGAGTCTATTTGAGAATGTTTTGCACATAATACCACTACGGATCCTACCATATCAAAACAAATACAGTATACGAGGCACTTTCCATGAGAACTGCAATGGTTGTTTCGTTCTACAGAAGAGTATCTATACCTCGAACTTCTAATTCTTATTGTCGGGTTGAAGTAAAATCGGGCTCCTGAAATAGTTGCTCTTTATTTCCACGACCACATAAACAGAAATCTAAACATCGAAGTCTCTCTCTGTGTAAAACATTTTCATTTGGTCCATTCGCCTTCGAGGTAAAGAGATTCTACTGTACGATATAATGAAATTATGTACTATATTCTGTTCATAAAACGTAGCCTATTAAACAGCTATCATATCCCTCAATTACATATGTTTGAATTACTAAGAACGTATATCTAACAGATTAAACAAAAGGCGAATATAACAACAACAATAATAATAACAACAACAACAACACTAAAAAAGATCTTGCACTTAATAAATACACATTTTGTCACAATGTTCTTTGTCCAGCTAAAAGTGTGAAATCTTATAACACGTTTTTATCATAGAATAATCATACTGTACAATAAAACTAAGGGTGTTACGAAATCCAGTGCTATGGATAACGTTATGAAATAACAGCTGGTTCCAAATAATCCAAAGAGGAAGGTTGTTACGTAAGCTGCTTCCATATGAAGCCATATTAAATTTCGTGAAGAGGGAATTATTTTCTTAATAAGCAGTGTCATCCTTCTTATTAAAAGCATACTAGCGCTCAGAAAAATTGCAAAACTGGCTAATATGAGTTTTAAATTTTGATAGATTATGTTAAAACATAGCGATAAACCACAGGATCATGAAATCATAATGCCTGCCATATTTATCATTATTTTTCAAAGTGTCATTTTCACAAATTGGTTGCCCACAAATTTAACTTCATTGTCTACATCCGAGTAACATCTCAAATAGCAAGGAGCGCTTGGATAAGTGAGTGTCGATCACCTGGTTAGAAAAATCATGTGAAACATATTAAAACACGTTCATTTGTCCAGTATAAACAAGATGAACATTGGAATTGGAGAATTTCTTGGGTTTTATTGGTTCCACAACTTTGATCGGCTGACCTAGTTTTATCGTAAATTGTTAACAAACCTTATATTATTCACTCTTTTAAAAGCATCGTTTGAACATGTTAAAGTCTCAATTCCTCTGTTAAAGGGAATTGAAGTACCTTTAATTTAAGCTTTTATTAGTCTAAAACTTTTACAATTTTAGTGTAAACGAGCGCAAGTATGGCTTTAACTTAACTTCGCTTCACAATATAAGCTGTAAAACAAGCATGAAACCATTGTGACAAAAGGAAGACTTGATTCCAATGAGCAGTACATCCTTTTTCAACAATAGACTTTACCCAAAAATCGTAAAATACGTATTACTTTCTAGCTACATAATATCGTCTGCTTCTGTTTTCAATTTGGGTCAGTCATAAATTTCAATAAAGAGAAAAGGGCGTTAAGCTGGAAACGGTTTTCTCCTCATTTGGATGTCTATTAGCTTCATTTCCCTGATGTCAGTCTTAACCCTTACAATACTGGATAATTTTCAAAAAAATAGATTTATGTGTCGTCTGCTTTCCAAAACCCTAAATCTTTACTTCCTTTTGATAAGAAAAGATACCCAGAGAAGCAAACAAGTTAGATCAAAGGCTAGCCGCCAATTTACTTGGCGGCTGGCCTGGATCTAACCCGTTTGCATAAGCATGCAGTCGGTTCTAGCACTTGAAGGGTTATAAAAAACTGCATGTCTGTGTTACATAAACCGTTTCCTTATTTAACAAGCTAATTATCGTTCAATGAATGAGATCGTTTTTGTATAACCAAACTGTTGGAATTGCGTCTTTGACTGTATTCAAATTATATAGGTCATAGACGGAGCATTTAAGCTGCTCATACTGAAGTTGTGAAAATTGTGATTTTCTATCGATGGTACTCTAAACCGTCGCTGCTCTTTGTTTAACCCTTTACCAAACAATAAATTATCCACTGTCCCAAATTGAAAGAGTTTGCAGATGACATTTCAAAATGTGATAAAATTGGAAAGTGACCTTCTGAATGGGTAGAAAATATTGTGGGAAAAGGAGAAATTACTCGTTACGAGCAATTTTTCATATACCCACAGTGTTTTCCACAATCGTCTGCAAAAAAGTAGTTCAATGTCGTTATTGTTTGGTAATGGGTTAAAACGGTAAAGTAACGTCTTGGGGTGTTGATACTACACAAGGCAACAACACACAATACTAACATGAATGAGGTACTATTCCTGAGATCTTTTATTTGTATAAGTATTTTAAATCAATTTATTTCAAATTGACAAAATTTGATTGGGAAAAAACTGCCCTAAAACGGTTGATCTAGCGACAAATTACCATGTCCTATGTACATGCCAATCACAAAGTACATCTTCAAATCCAATAAAAGACAACATGAAGTAACGACGATTTCGTAACATAGCGTTACATTGTCTCATAAATATAACGTTATTCAAGATGCTGAAAATAATTCATCTTAATTACCAACAGTGAAATCCTACCATAAGTGCATCTCCGCTTTATTTACGACTTTCAATGGTGATTCTGTTGCCATGTTTTATTCTTGTCCTCATCTAGATGTATTATTTGCTTTGGTCCATTACAGTCCAAGCTTAACCAACATTTTCGCTGAAATAAGTTTATAAATCCCCCGCTGGGAGATAAAACAACACAGATATTAATGGAAAGAAACTACAAAAAAAATTCACGGCTTGTGAAATCTCCACCGCATCTCCATGGTGCTGACGACAAAATCGGTTGCACAAAGATCTAAAAGCATAATTCAGCCTTGTTGAATTCAACAGCCTTAAGGTATATTTCAGTTTTGAATTCTTGGAATTTGCTGAGATTTCTCAATTTTTCCTCGCTCAAGAAAATCAAAAATGCATCCTCCCGATACCCCGTTCGCAAAACCAGTAAAATATCATACGATTTGCCATTTATGTCAATGCAGATATATGGTTAAGTAAATAATGATACTCAAAACAACCAAATGGTACAATTTGCTGCACAATGGGTTTGTTTTGAAAGATTATAGCAATACTTAGCTGGTGTTGCGGTTGCGGACGTTGGAATTGCAATTTTGAATTGCATCGGCGAGGAAATCTCAGCCAATTCCTGGGAGAGTAACTCGTTTAAACCCTACAAATTTGCTGCCATACTAGACATTTTCGACATCTTATTTCGTGCAACCCTGTTATCAAATTTCCAATATTAAATCTATGACACCAAAGGCTACAAAAACATGGCAAGTACAAGTACGTGAAAGTCGAGACGTTTAACTATCAGGCGACAAAGAAACTAGCTCACAATTTTGCGACTGTTTAACCAACTTGCCAGCTTAATACCAGATGACTAGCGGTGTTGTAGTCAGTCTGCTGCTTCTGGGCTTTTGGATGACTGAAGCCACTCTGTCCAAGATATCATCGAAGACCTCATGGATCCACCTGTTGAAGTTTCTGAAGGCAACAGGTTCTTGTTATCTGAGTAATGTGTCAAAGGAGGCTAGCGTATTGTCCATAATGCTGTCTGCTTTCTTTAGTTAGTCATGGTCTGGTCCAGCAGCTCCTGATAAATGGTCTTCTCCCTCCAGCTGGTAGGTCAAAATCCCAATTGTCTCCCTACCTCCACCTCAAGGGCTAAGATGTAGTAAAACATCAGGGCGACATACATCATGTCTTCTTCAGATGAATCATGCTCTTGTACACATGTAACTTTTGGATCTTAGTTTTCTTTCATTGTGTTCTGGAGTTAAAGATGCAATGTACTTTGTAGATCGGCTAAATCTTTATACATGCTCTGGATTAAGAACGGCATGCAATCGGCGATCTCGACAGTTCCCAGTGCGTAATAGAGCAAAACAATGCACAATATATCCTGATTAACGTACCAGAGCCTGACTTTAAGCGTCAGGTTCGCACCAATGCTTAATAAAGCGTACAAAACGTTATCAAAACATGAAGAACCGTTGCAAGTTGGGAAAAAGTTCGTCCCGCAAAGCGGCAATCGATTCGTATCAGAGAGCATCATTCTTTGTTAAAGCTTATCAGAGCGTGAGAGATCTCGATATTTTTGGAAAAGAAACGCACATGATGGCGCTTTGTCCGCTGATTTAAAGCGAGGCATTCGTCGCTTGTATGAATTAAGCATAATACAGCAATAATTATGCACACGTACATTTAAGTCAAAAGTCTATTGTGGCGGTTGATGAGAGTTTTTGTCTTCTTGTAATGTGTTTACAGCTTACTAAAATGACACCATTTCAATGAAATATTGTTACTCGAGAAGCGACACAGTTACCTTCTGTAAACCTCCAGGACCTGACCTATTGCTCTTTGGTGTCATTGGGAAAGTCTGAAAATAGTAAAGTCTCTAATAAGCTATAACAAATTGACTTGGATTGTTTGGTTAGTATTTATAATAGAAATTAAAAAAGCCGAATAAGATAAACCTATATCCTTTGAGATAACCAGAACTCCGTAGGAATTGAATAAGAACTGCATTACCAATAAATTGAGAAAAGATACCCCTCTGCTTATAGGTTAAATTTTTGATGAACGGTTAATCAAATATCAACCACCTAATTCAGATCATTACGGCAAAGAGAGCGCCCACGCAGTTCAAAGTACACCCTTCAATGGGTTATTTCCTGCTGGGGATATTATTATGATTATTCCTTGAGACTGTATTAAAACAAGATGGATTTAGTTCTCTTTAATGCGACCTGCGTCTCTTTATTTAGTCTGGGAACCGTTCTCCGATCCATCGAATATATAGAGCGGTATGTTGCACATCTACCAAACAGAAGTCTGGCTGGTAACGGAAGGAAGCAAAACAGCATACTTGCCTTATAGATGAACGTTTGTCGATTCAAACGAATGGTTTGCCGTGGTACGTTTTTTCATTCATAGAAATTGGTCGAAATGATTCAAAATTGAAATTTTAACAATCATTTGATACAAATCAGTGGATATTTAAAGTCTGATAATGACTGACTATCTGTTTCGAAAAATCGTAAAGCAATGATCCACGGGAAACAACTGTGTGATTCTTGTTGTTGTTGTTGTATTTTGGAACGATGCATTCTGACCAATCAAACCGTCCAGACTTTGTAGGCTGTCCGTTGTCTATCTTGTGGAACATAGTTGAGCCAGTTTACTCTTTATGCTCCGCCCTCAATACAACAATAAACCCACAATGCAATATAACAAGTGACGTTATATATTCCGGTTATGGATAGAACCCCGACTACATGGTCCTTTATCATTAATGTATCCGGATATACTATTCATTTTGTCGAAATAAAGCATTTTTCCCGCAATGCTGAACCAAACAGCTCATATTGCCATGTTACACCGGTTATCAATCTGGACCCAGTTGTCCAAACACTTGTTAATTAACTTGGCGACTGGCCTGTGATCTAACCTGTTTGGATAAGCATGAAGTCGGTTCCAGCACTATATTAATATAAGGGTTGAAGAAGAATGAAAATGTAGATGATGAGTTTAATTACGTTTCTTAAAAATATAATACATGGTACATGCTTTTAATGACACCAAGACATGAGATTTAATACCAAAACAGTTTCAAATCGCCACGCCATCAAAATATAAAAATGCTTAGAACAAATACACATTCATCATGCAAACGAGACTAATAGCTTTATGTATACAAAAAGCGTAAGGAATAAGGCTCGGGTGAGAGTAATTTTTCTCTTTTTTTTCAAGCTCCTATAAATAGCACAAATAGCATAGATAATTGGGGACATAAGTATAAATGTTCACCAAATTTAGCAAAAACCCTAGTATTATCTAATTATATCAACGTAATTCCACAGCTAGATGTCCATTACTGTCACTTGGGACGTTATATTTGAAAATAGACGATATTTATGAGATGAAATGATGGACCTATCCATAGCTTTAACCAGTTTGTTTTTTAGTCTATTTCTTTACAATAATTCTAACTTGGGTATTCCTTTTAAAATCTTAATAAATGCTGATATGACATATCTTGTTTAAAGAAGAATCCATCGTTTTTTTTAATGATATAAATCAGTTGGTTGAGTTACAGTTTGGTGTTGTGGGATATTAATAAAATTCAATATGAAGCGGTCTAAAAGTGTTCAATCAATTTCGTCTTCATAACTGCATAGTATTTTAACTGTTCATCTGGCTGCTTCCAGACACAAAGACATATTTCAATTGCGAAAGACGGTTATAAAACTGTATTAACCCCTTACCCCATGATATCCCTTTGACCCTTTTGGTTTTAGAGACCTTCACTTAACAAAATATCACTTTCACCCATTCAGAAACATTCATTATGGTAAGAATGTCGTGGGTCTAAGTATTTTGGAACGTTTGGACAATCAGCTGATTTGTCCGCCTCTGGCTTGGCTCGGAACAATACCCCTCCGGTGTTTCATGAAGTAATTGCACCATGCTGTGTGCGTCTCTCTGCACTGGCCAATTATGAAGCCAAGATATGGATCAAACACATATAGATAATTTTTTGTGGATATAAATGTATAAGGAATCAAACTTAACCAATTTGACAAAAACATACAGCCAGACCAGGCCTCGAACTCTGGACCTCCACAAACAACATGAATGCTCTACCAGTTTAAATATCTGACACAGTTAAACATGTCATACACTAAACCGCTAGTACATACTTCCCAACACAATTGAAATTTGTCTCGAATTTCCTGAGAACAACATTCGTTTGGGGAACGAATCTAGAGTATTCAACGACCAAGATTACCGACCTACCTTGTATACCAAACCCCTACTACATAAGTAGAACATGAATAATTTGATTTTGTCCTTCCCGATTAAACTGACGTACTGTTGAAAACATCGCTTAACCTCAGTTCAAACACCAACCTGACCAAACAAAGCGTCAATCAGCAAACCTGCAAACTAATATACCAACCATCTATCCAGCTAAAGAATCAACCCAACAAACTAATCAACCAACCAACCATTTTCTCTGTGAATTAAGATCGCAGCTTCATGTCTTCGAAGACGCTAGGTTACTCATTTAACCATTACTACGACCTCGAGGCTATTGCATTTAAGAGGCAAATTGAAATGTTATTAGATAACAGTCGATAAGAATTGCAAAGAGGCATTTTCTGTGGTAAACGTCTAGTTCCCTCTAGGAAAAGGCGACATTCCTTTCATGTGCTCTTTTAGTTTATTTTTCTATATGTTGTAGATAATAAGCGGGTGTGCAGCATTTGTAGATTCTGCAGTATGAAAAGAAAATTGTACATTCATCCTCTAAGGCTCAAATGAGAATGTATTACCAGTTCTTCAGTTGAAATTGTCATTCATCCATTAATTAAACAAGCTAACACAATTCATAATGAATTAAACGATAATTGAGCAGGATATATTGCTTATGGTAAGAAGATGTTTTGTAGTAAGACTGTTTCAGTGGATATCTAACAACAATGAGAATTGAATGATTCATTTTTGGGTTAATTTGTAGAGTAGTTCGGGTTGAAAAAAAAAGCCACAGGGCTCCGGTATGGCTCAGTGATGAAGGTGGTTGGTTTGTAATCAGGGGTACCTAGGTTCGATTCAAATCAGTGATGCTGGCCACAAGACTGTTTCAACAGACAAGACAGAGCTTACCATTGTACTAGTAACCCACATGAAACCCACAAACTGTAATTAAAGATGAACGTTAGCATGGTGCTTTGGATATGCATTTATAAAATTTATTGTGAAATAAATATTTCCGAACGGTCCTTTTTTTTCACAATGTACGTTTCCCCGTAGCTTAATAAAAGGCACATGAAAGGATATGAGCACAAATAAATTAATGAAAAAAGTATATACATTTCTTTTATTATGTTCATAAAAGGCATGAACATTTATGAATGCTGTAAGACCCTATCTGAAAAATTCCTTGAACATTGGTGTTTTTGTTCTTGAAATATAGTTGTCTCCAATTCAATAATGTTTATCAACAATCTGTTTGTTGACATATTTCAAATAATGAGTTCTGATTGGTCGGTTCAAGACTTTGTATTTCACATGACCAGGTCAGAGGTGAAGAATCGGGCAATCTGGATTATTAAAGTGGCTGATCCTGATTATTTCCCTTTGGCTTTCACATTTAAGCTGTGCTGATGGGTTTTTGGTGATAACTATTTCAATCTGATCAAAAATTTACCATACAATATAGTTTGATACAGCATTAATCTCCTTTCATGTGCATTTAAGCAGCAAGTAGATTTAATAATAGTCACAATTTGGCAAGTCAATGAACTTGACCGATCGACATAACGCCTCAAAATGAGTATTCACAGTGGATAAACCAATCAAATTGTGTACAAAACTCCGACAAACAAATGCACATGTGCATGATGAAGTTATATTCTCTAACCATAATATCGCAATGGAACCTGCTTCTAAGTATCGACCTCAAATAGTCCACATCGACAAAACAATTTCAATTCAATACCTGTAAACTTCTACAATCTTCTCAATAACATTTCTCACTGCGTTGCACATGGCTGAGAACTTTCTCTTTGTCTGAATTTTAGAAACACAAGAATCAGCATTTCCGAGAGCATCAGAGAACGAGTGGGTGCCGAGCATGGCCTTTAAACCGTCACACAATCCTATGGAAAGTTCTAGAACTTCCAAATATGGAAATATTTACCGGCCTTTTATGATTTTGTACCAGCAGAACTGATTAAAATGATTGTTTATAGCTTATCTAAACCCCACATCCAGAGCAGCAATTCATTTGATGATGTATTTACACAGTAAATCATTTGAATTTCAACATAACATCCCTCTTGGATAGAACTATTCAAAGTTTGTACCAACCCTGTATCTAGAGCTATGGTTCACTGTATTATGTTCACATCAGATGAGATATATTTTGATCCTAATGCACTTAAATTCATGTAAAGCGCCTTTTTGTTTCGACCGGAAGTTGTTAGAGGGAGGTGTACTTTACAAAACCGGTATGCTTATATGTAATGACATCTTTTAGCAAATAAACTTGATGAAACGTTTCCCTTTTTACAATTTTTTTATGCGTTTACAACAGGAGTTTGAAAACTTTGTGACGAAAGGAGAATGTGCTCATCATGAGCAAATTCGCCTTTTGTCAAAGTGATTTCAATGTATGTAATATGTGAAGCTGACATTATGTGCAGTTGGTGCAGACATGCGTTTTAATAAAAAACGACGGGGGTTGTTTAAATCAATTATTGTAGGAGACAATTTAGAACCGATAATCAAATCCAAGAAAAGTTGGAACATTCTTTAAGTGCACACTTGCTACTCCTTAACATTGTTCCACGCGGACCCGTTCAACTATACAAACAAACTGGTCGACAAGTTGTTGCACTAGAAATTCAAAAGAAAAACAACACACACAAAATGTTTGATGCTCTGTTTTAGCGTTCATTTCATATGACCTATTTGCATGAGTTGACCTATCGACAAGACTCCAGCCCTAAAAGTGTGTCAGATATATTCTCACAAAAGATTCTGATATCGTCATGATGATACAATAATATAGTGATGCGTCAAAACGGATCATAAGAAACGAATTGTTTGATAGATACAATAATGAAAAAATGCGCACGACATTTGAATTCTTGTTATTCGAGCGATTGATGTGAAAGCTGTTTCCCTTGTGGTTTTGTGTCAGGATAAGCGTCTTTCGGGGATTGTCTGCAGCACCAAAAATAGACGATTTGAGTGTTTTTAACCCTTAAAGTGCTAGAACCAATTTCATGCTAATGCAAACAGGTTAGATTCAGGCCAGCCGCCAAGTGAATTGGCGGCTGGCCTGAGATCTAACCCGTTTGCTACTCTGAGTATCTTTCCTCATCAAAATTAAGCAGATGTTTGAGGTTTTCGGAAAGCAGACGGCACAAGAATCTGTTTTTTAAGAATATTACCCAGCATTCTTCGAGTTAAAATGTAACGAAACTTCGATCACATGACGATTTCATTATTCATATGGGTTATACACCACGTAAACATGTTAAGTATGTTGCGATTCCCGAGTCATAATGATGGGGCAAGATCCGAAATGTTACTGTGCAAAAGGGCTTGTCAAACCGAGTAGGACCATCGACATTATGTCCGTCAGTCGGGAGAATGACTCTCGTGAAAAACCAAACGCCTTCACCGCTATTCAAACCCAAAACGATAAAGGTCGTGTGATTTAAACTTCTGTACTTTAACCCTTGATGCTGGATCGTCCTTCACGCTTATGCAAACACGTAATATCCAGGCCAGCCGCAAAGTAAATTTGCGACTGGCCTGCGATCTAACCCGTTTGCCACTCTGAGGATCTTTCCTCAACAGATGAAGCAGATTTTTATGGTTTTTGGAAGCATTCCGTTCGATTTACCCTTATGTCAGACAGATTTCTCAATGTCTCTACAGCAGATGCGGTCATTTATCCCTTCAATATATACTATACATGTATATTACCCATGGGTCGGACTTTCTTCATTTACATTAGTTCTTTTTATATATGACCTTATGTAAATGAGCAAAGGCAAAATGCTCTAGCCCATAAAATATTGGATTGAATTGAATTGGTAATCGTTTACGCACTTTTCTTGATTGAGAAAGGGCTAAACATACAACTAACATGCTAATGGTCGATAAATGACTGAGTTGAAAAGAACATTTTATCTAGGATGAATCGATCTTTCATTAGCAATGACAATGGCAATAATATGTCCAAGGCGTTAACTATACAGTTTCTTATCATTAGCCAACTGAAAAATGAGTAATGACTATGATTTCCATTTTGGAATAGCAGTATCAGAATTCAACAGTATAACGTCTTTTATATACTTAAGGCACACACTATCCCATTTATCCATGGCGTCTGTAAACATGAATAATGCAATATAACTCGTTCAGGAGCAAAGCAAGATGTTTTGTGTTTTCCGAAGTACTAAATAAAACTTCATAAAACGTTTGATCCATATCATGTGTATACGAGAGATAATGTATACTTAGTACATATCATGTGTATATGAGAGATAATGTATACTTAGTACATATCATGTGTATATGAGAGATAATGTATACTTAATACATATCATTTGTATATGAGATATAATGCATACTTAGTACATATCATGTGTATATGAGAGATAATGTATACTTAGTACATATCATGTGTATATGAGAGATAATGTATACTTAGTACATATCATTTGTATATGAGATATAATGCATACTTAGTACATATCATGTGTATATGAGAGATAATGTATACTTAGTACATATCATGTGTATATGAGAGATAATGTATACTTAATACATATCATTTGTATATGAGATATAATGCATACTTAGTACATATCATGTGTATATGAGAGATAATGTATACTTAGTACATATCATGTGTATATGAGAGATAATGTATACTTAGTACATATCATGTGTGTATATGAGATATAATGTATACTTAGTACATATCATGTGTACATACTTAGTACATATCATGTGTATATGAGAGATAATGTATACTTAGTACATATCATGTGTATATGAGAGATAATGTATACTTAGTACATATCATGTGTATACGAGAGATAATGTATACTTAGTACATATCATGTGTATACGAGAGGTAATGTATACTTAGTACATATCATGTGTATACGAGAGGTAATGTATACTTAGTACATATCATGTGTATATGAGAGATAATGTATACTTAGTACATATTATGTGTATATGAGAGATAATGTATACTTAGTACATATCATGTGTATATGAGAGATAATGTATACTTAGTACATATCATGTGTATATGAGAGGTGATGCATACTTAGTACATATCATGTGTTTATGAGAGATAATGTATACTTAGTACATATCATGTGTATATGAGAGATAATGTATACTTAGTACATATCATGTGTATATGAGAGATAATGTATACTTAGTACATATCATGTGTATATGAGAGATAATGTATACTTAGTACATATCATGTGTATATGAGAGATAATGCATACTTAGTACATATCATGTGTATATGAGATATAATGTATACTTAGTACATATCATGTGTATATGAGAGGTGATGCATACTTAGTACATATCATGTGTATATGAGAGGTAATGTATACTTAGTACATATCATGTGTATATGAGAGATAATGTATACTTAGTACATATCATGTGTATATGAGAGGTATATGTATACTTAGTACATATCATGTGTATATGAGAGATAATGTATACTTAGTACATATCATGTGTATATGAGAGATAATGTATACTTAGTACATATCATGTGTATATGAGAGATAATGTATACTTAGTACATATCATGTGTATATGAGAGATAATGTGTACTTAGTACATATCATGTGTATATGAGAGATAATGTATACTTAGTACATATCATGTGTATATGAGAGGTGATGTATACTTAGTACATATCATGTGTATATGAGAGGTAATGTATACTTAGTACATATCATGTGTATATGAGAGGTAATGTATACTTAGTACATATCATGTGTATATGAGAGATGATATATACTTAGTACATATCATGTGTATATGAGAGATAATGTATACTTAGTACATATCATGTGTATATGAGAGATAATGTATACTTAGTACATATCATGTGTATATGGGAGGTAATGTATACTTAGTAAATATCATGTATATCTGAGAGATAATGTATACTTAGTACATATCATGTGTATATGAGAGGTGATGCATACTTAGTACATATCATGTGTATATGAGAGATAATGTATACTTAGTACATATCATGTGTATATGAGAGATAATGTATACTTAGTACATATCATGTGTATATGAGAGATAATGTATACTTAGTACATATCATGTGTATATGAGAGGTGATGTATACTTAGTACATATCATGTGTATATGAGAGATAATGTATACTTAGTACATATCATGTGTATATGAGAGATAATGTATACTTAGTACATATCATGTGTATATGAGATATAATGCATACTTAGTACATATCATGTGTATATGAGAGGTAATGTATACTTAGTACATATCATGTGTATATGAGAGATAATGTATACTTAGTACATATCATGTGTATATGAGAGGTGATGTATACTTAGTACATATCATGTGTATATGAGAGATAATGTATACTTAGTACATATTATGTGTTTATGAGAGATAATGTATACTTAGTACACGCGTTTAGACAGCATGTTATTACCATATAATTCCTGTACTACAATTTGTCCATATGTAATGACGTTTTTTGTAATTCCATATGCTGTTCCATTTGGATATTTTCTAGGATATGCCTTTACTTGGTGTTTACATGGTTCAACAAAGTTTCAATGGCATAGTGATACAGGGCTTATAGTGGATGTAGGAAGACACCTAACATACATGCACATAAGATGAGATCGTAAATCGTGATTCCGTTTTGCTTAACTCTTTACCACCTGAGATGACATTTTCAACTTGAATCAAGCGAATTTTGACAAGCTTTGTGAATGTGTGAACATTTCAGTTCTGCTGTTGTGATATGTGAATTGGATGAAAAAGCATCGTGACAAAAGAAGAGATTGCTTGTGACAAGCAATTTCTCCTTTTGCCACGATGCTTTTTGAAAGTCGTCTGTTGCGAGATACAACAATGTGGCGTTAGGTGTTAATGTGTTAAATACCATAAACATGGCTTCAAAGAAACCTGCATAATGCATCTAAACAGCTTTAGAGTGCAGATCTTCTGAGGGTGAATGTCCCTGTCACCTCTAAGGTTATGTATCTGTATTATTATTCGTTACAAGCTATGACACTGCTTAGATAGACCAAATGCATTGCTGATCCGTTACAGGCATATGACAATCCAAAAGCATGAAATCGCTCTTTATCTGTTTTTGACTGTACACTCTTTGATAAGTTGGCACTTCCTAACTTAACTATGCTTTCGATAGCTACGTTTAATTGTAGATCAAACAACAACAGTCTACCCATATAAAACTGCATTGTCTGAACAACATTTTATTTTGACTTTCAACTTTGCTCTTCTGTGAACAAGCACATTTAATGAGCAATTTATCCTTTTTCCAATCATGGGTTCTACCCAATACCATAGATAAAGTGCCTTTATTTTTCTCGTCTACTGTCGCCTTGAATTTGAACAAATCGCAATCTCCAAAATAAGGAAAATATGATAATCAAAACAACCATAAATCAAAAGGACCTCGAATCGTAACATCACACTTAATCCTTTCCCAAACAATAACGATAGTTGACCACTTTGTTCAAGACGACTTTAGAAAACATTGTGGGAAAAGAAGGAATTGCTCGTGACGAGCAATTTTTCCTTTTCCAACAATGATTTCTGTCCTATCAGAAGATTATTTTCCAATTTCATCGCATTTTGAAATGTCGTCTGCAAACTCTTTCAATTTGGGACAGTCGAAAATTTGTTGTTTGGGAAAGGGTTAAGCTGAACCAACTGTACCGAATCTTAGAGGCCTGCTTAGCGATCTGGTTTCACGAACTCGACTTGATTAATGATGCAATCTGACATTCGAGACATTTATCTGTTAAGTGGGGATATAAGGGAGACAATGGACTTTTCGGACATGAAACACGCTGTATGTACTGCACAACTAGCCTCATATTCATGATATTAGTTGGATCATTAGTCATCTATTCTTTGCTGTCCTTACTGGCGGCATTTATGGATTGAGTTGAAGGCTTTAAATATACACATAAGACATTCAAAGAAAATGTATGAAGTTACGAAAAATGTTCTATTCGTGGAATTGTATAAGAATGTAGGAAAGATTGCACCATTACTAAACTTGTGAAACGTCGTTATTGTTTGGTAATGGGTTAACCGACTCAACGTTACAATCAAGAGATCCTTGCATTAGATCACTATTGCTTACCCATTTCGCATTATCACCTCTATATCCAAGATGCAGGACAATCCAACAATCTTAAGTGGGGACATAAAACTTAATTCCTCCGATTTTAATACATGTACTCCATTAGGTTGTCAATACCGATTTACAGACCGAGATAATGCGATAATTGATTTTAATCTATCATTCCCATTGTAATAGATTTCAATTTTTATCGCTCATTGAAATGATTTACTCCTTAAAATTACACACATTTTGACGAGACGACAACAGACGATTTGAGAAACAATTTGAGAAACAATTTGGGGAGGAATGAATACTTACAACAAACATCATTTCTTTTTGTCACACTGGCTTCTTTATTCAAAATATCAAACACCGTAAGTGTTATCTGATTCTGTTTTTTAATTACTTTTTACATTGAAGTAGTCACAAATGTATGTACAGGGGTATAATGAATTATAACTTGATCATCTCTTTATTGATAATATCAAATTATATTTCTATATTCAATTATAATATTCAAGTATATCAAACACGTTTTTATAGAATGTCACTTGCTTTGAGTGCTAAGCATGCTATGGTGTATTCATTTATATATGCTTGAGAAATATAACTATAATGTTTAACTCTGAACTCTCAAGATCAGGGTACTGTACTGTTATATATGCTTGAGAAATATAACTATAATGTTTTACTCTGAACTCGCAAGATCAGGGTACTGTACTGTTTTACCAAACGACATAGGGAAAATATTTGTTTAAGTATGAACTGATATACGTGGATAGTATCCTAAATAAAAGTACAATGTTGTAATACGATGCATCATTTGTGTGTTGCTTCAAATATGATACATGGTATATATCAGTAAACAAAACATACAATCAAAATAATTCTTGAAGAGTAATCATTATAATTGTTTCAATGATTTCAAACATATCAACGTAAAAATAGCATTAGTTTATATTTATCTTACATTTAGGGATAAAGGGTAAGAAGTCTTTAAAGATAAACGAATTCAAATTGAAGGCGAGCTACGTCCTTGACCAATAATGGAGTGTTCAATAACGCACCTCGTCATATTAACTTACATAGGTAAAACGTCTACTTCTTCCTCTATAGGTATGCTTCCCATGGTACCGTTTTACTAAACGACTTAAGGAAAATATCTGCGTAAGTCATAATTAATTAACATATGTAATATCTTAAATGAAAGTACAATATTGCAATGTGACACGTCATTGGAAGCGTCTCGGAGAGACGATTCAAATGATGTATTACTTTGCAATATTGTCTCGCCCAGTATTGAAATAAAGGGAATTGTTGTTTTAGGCTTACGCAAACCTAAGCGTAAACTGTTTAGTAAAACGGCACCCAGGGATATTACATCACGGGCGAGTGACATCATCAAAATGTCTAAAAGCCTCATATTCCCAATCTAAAAGATAAAAACATCATGTGCATCTAGGGTGTGTTTGTCTACAAATGGTATGTGAACTCGTCTACAGATGGGGTCATTCCCATTCCCATGTCCAGGGGGGTGGGGGGGGGTCGTATCTTTATTGAATATTAAAGTCATACAGGAAGTTTTCTGTAAAGCTGTGCCTTGACTTAGCCCATTACCAAACAACAAAATTTCGACTAGCCTAAACTGAAAGAGCTTGCAGACGACATTTCAGAATGTGATGAAATTGAAAAATAAATCTTCTGATACAGCTGCAGGACAGGAAACGTTGTGGGAAAAGGGGAAATTGCTCGTGACGAGCAATTTCTCCTTTTCTCACAATGTTTTCAAGAGTCGTCTGCAATAAACTGGGCAAATGCCGTTATTGTTTGGTAATGGGTTAAGCATGTCTTGTAGGCTCTCGTTAGTAATGTCTCGCCGAGATGATTTCCACAGAATCCCATTGAATATAATCTCTTGCTAAGATTCTGAATTACTATATATGTACACGACATCAAAAAACCGTCTATCCTGGATGTTTTTGAAAGAACACATTTTATTCCTCTCTATTTTGAATTGGTCTTGAGTTTTGTACCTTTATACTTTTATTGAATTATGACGACATTATGCTTAAGAATGTATCGCCAAGACCATTTTATTAGTATATACCAACATACTTGGAACATTTTCTAAGCTGGATCTCTGTAAACCTGTAACCATATTCTTCTTCTTCTTCTTCTTCTTCTTCTTCTTCTTCTTCTTCTTCTTCTTCTTCTTCTTCTTCTTCTTCTTCTTCTTCTTCTTCTTCTTCTTCTTCTTCTTCTTCTTCTTCTTCTTCTTCTTCTTCTTCTTCTTCTTCTTCTTCTTCTTCTTCTTCTTCTTCTTCTTCTTCTTCTTCTTCTTCTTCTTCTTCTTCTTCTTCTTCTTCTTCTTCTTCTTCTTCTTCTTCTTCTTCCTTCTTCTTCTTCTTCTTCTTCTTTCTTCTTCTTCTTCTTCTTCTTCTTCTTCTTCTTCTTCTTCTTCTTCTTCTTCTTCTTCTTCTTCTTCTTCTTCTTCTTCTTCTTCTTCTTCTTCTTCTTCTTCTTCTTCTTCTTCTTCTTCTTCTTCTTCTTCTTCTTCTTCTTCTTCTTCTTCTTCTTCTTCTCTTCCTCCTCCTCCTATTTCCCCTCCTCCTCCTCCACTTCTTCTTATTCAATTAGTCTCTGTATGTACAATAGTACAATATTATGCGTAAGAAATCATTGTTCATTTGTTTCAAGCATCTTGTATAAACAAAAGTACAACGTCTCTAAACTAGATATTTGACAAATAACTTGTTTACGTGTACTCTACTTTATGCCAATCTTGAATATGGTCGTCATTTAATTGAACTGTAGCAATATTTAGCCCACATGTTGTGACAACAGCAATATTTTGTAAGAACTTATGCTCTTAGTCGCACTCATATTTCCTGTTAATGGGCTTTAAATGAGCTAAATGATAGACAAGAAAACGCACAAGACTGATTTTATTCACACCGAGCTACACACGAAAACGGTATAATTATTGCCTTTGATTTGAAATTAATCCAATAACGCTATTGCAACCTGGTCGTTAATCTTGATATAAAGACAACCAACCTTTGTCACATGACGCTATCACAACAGCGCTCTTCAGTACGCAATGTCTCGTAACGAGTTACTTCCATTTTTATAAGAGAGATCACGTAAACTGCTTTGAAAACACTGGTCCGCTGTCAATTGGTTCCATTATGTACTGCAAGATAAAAATTCTGAGCGGCATGATTGGTCAAAACGCAATGCTCCCAAGTACGACAACAACAACAAGAAAGAACAACATACACAGCTGTTTGTGCCACCTGTATCATTGTTTTGCAATAATCTTATCAGACAGCCATTCTTCCGACTTTAATTTATATACACTGATTTGTATCAACCGTTTTGTCAAAACTTCTATTCCAAATCATTTTTACATAATTAAATGGAAATCGTCTCACGGCCAATTGTTTTGTTAACTTTGAATCTGTAAAACTCTCATATCTGTTGAGAAAGTGCTGTTTTTCTTCCTACTGTTTCCAGCCAGAAATCTGCCCGATAGATTTGTACCGCACCGGTCTCTAAATTCGATGGATGACAGATCGGTAGACTGGGAACTGCTCCTATCCTGTCATATAAAAACAAGATGATTTGAAATTTAATTTTGAACTACAAATCAGTGGATAATAAAAGTCTGATAAAGGACTGTCTGCTTCGAAAATAGAAAAGCAATGATTTAGGGGAAACAGTCGTGTCATTCTGGTTGTTGTGGTTGTATTTTGGAACGTTGCATTCTGACCAATCAAATCGGTCAGATTTTGTAGGCTGTCCGTAACTCGGATGATCCAAGCTGTAACTGCGTGAGTAGAGTGAAATATCTACGTCTGGATCATTCGGACTAGGCTGTCCGTTGTCTTTTTTGTGAAACATAGTGAAGTCAGTAGACAGCGGGGAACCAGTTAAAGAGACTGGTTCCCAGTCTAAGTGAGTATGTCGATCTCATTATTTTGTCATTGTAGAATTGGTGCATTCGCACTTAATGGACAGCTGAATATCTTCACGTACGGACTACTTAACACTTTCTTCTAGGAATCTTCAGCTTCACAGCACGAAAACATCCGATTACCTCAGTGCAAAAAAAAATATAATCATAGCTTTTGCTTAACGTCACATGAAAGGGTATGAGTACAAATAAATTTCTGAAAAAATATCCTCTTCGCTTTCTTCTTCGCCCACTTCAACTCGTTCTTACGCGCTATTTTAGATTCGAGCAAGATCAAAATCACATTTAGACAACACTTTATACATGATGTAAATGTTCTAACTATCTAATTTTATTGCATAAATGGGGTTTTGTATGTTAATTAAAAAAAAAAAAGATTGATAAAACTTCAGTAAATAAAGACAACCTTTGATAAAAAAAAAGAAAGAAGAAAAAATTGTATCCCCTATGAAGATGAAGAGAATATCGACATGCTTTAGAGTCGCTTACAGAGTCGCTTATCCGTACTTGTCGGTATGAACTACTTTGATACAGTTTTGGAACCTTATAGTACAATCTATGAATAAACCTCTCTCTAGCTCTGAAAATAACTTGATTGAATTTTCTGCATACTATGCAGCTTGCATTTTATCTATAAAAATAACTATAATAAATAACATTGAGTTGAATGCACAAACAAAATCTATTGCTTAAGTTCAAAAATAAGACATCGTTGTGCAAATATCCTTGGGTACTTTCTTCGTGTTTGTTTCCTAGCCGTTTTAAGCCATTCATTTTAGAAAAGGGTTGGCCAGACATAAAAATGATCGACTTATTATTCTTCAAGATGCCTTTCCGCACAAATTATTCATTTGCCCATCCAGATTACACTTCACAATCAGCTTAGTCTGAAGAAAAAACACTGGTCGACAACGGCTAGAGAATAGCGACAAAGCAATTTTCCAATTGAATAGAAAATGATTTAACCCATTAACAAACAATAACGACATTTAAACACTTGGTTGCAGACGATTCTGGAAAACATTGTGGGAAAATGAGAAATTGATCTTCACGAGCAATTTCTCATTTTCGCCACAATGTTTTCTTTTCCTACCGGAAAATTATTTTCCAACTTTCTCACATTTGGAAATGTAGTCTGCAAACTTTTTCAATTTGAGACAGTCAAAGATTTTGCGTTTGGGAACAGGCTAAAGAATGAAAAATAATAACTGCTTAGAGCAGTGTCGAACTCGTATTTCCTTTCAATAATTGAAATACATTCACATTTGTTGTTTTCTTGTTTCTTGCGGTTTCCAAAACATGACATTCTAAGAAGTAACGCGTTTTTTCGTATGATATCGTATTCATTACAGTGTCTGACCAATTACCGTTACATTTATAACTCAAGGATGAATGAAAGATTCTGTTTGTGGATGCACAACAACAAACTAATCAGGATTTCCGACAGAGAATTACGCAACAAAGGCATAGATAATCATGGGAGTGTAGTGCGTCTTTAGTTTTTGGACTAAGGACGCGTCAGCACCTCAGTCCATTGAATTTACATACCACATTTTGAGGGACGATAGTTTATCGATACACAAACAGCGGTCTGACCCCAATTACTCATTCAACATCCGCCTTCACTGTGCGGACTAATACCTTTTTGTAACAAGGAATGTAGTTCGGATTTACTCGCTTTGTTTTGCTCTATATTATTATAATTGTTGCCTCGTGAGAAATCGTAAAATGTCCAGATGTTCGAAAATAGTCTATCGTTCAGTTTCTGTTCACAGAAATAATAAGTATAGTAATGGTGGTAAAAGGAGCAGCTGTTTTCCTCGAGAAGTTGCCCAAAATCATTTTCAAATGTATCCTCAATCATCTTTCTTTAAACGCACCTTAGTCCTTCAGCGCTATCAGCGCTTTGATTGTATTTGGCGCCATGTCATTTGAAAATCTAGACTAGAAGAATAGGGAATAATACTTATTTACGATATTGCGTAGGAAAAGGAAGTTCTTAATCATACTTAAACAGCAATTACTTTATTGTCCATTGATCACGTGATACAGGCGTACTAAAATAGGACTTTGTGAAGCTTTAAGACTAGGCCTTAGAATACTGGGCATTTCTCTAAAAATATATTTTTGTGTTGTCTACTTTCCAAAACCTTAAAGATCTGCTTAATTTTGAAGAGGAAAGACACTTAGAGTAGCGAACAGGTTTGATCACAGACCATTCGCAAGTTAACTTGGCAGCTGGCATTTGATCTAACCTGTTTGCATAAGCATGAAGTCGGTTTCAGCGCTGTAAGGGTTATCTAAATGAACTTACTCATATGGCTTAAATGTTGTCTGCTTTTGTTACGAAAGCTTCTTCCGTTTCAATGATTCTTCCGTCACGGAATTTAAGTTTGATAAAATTGTTCACAAAAACCAAACATTTTTCTGCATGTGTCCATACCGAGGGTTCAATGCAATACTATAGTAAGTGCTTCATAAATATGAAGCACTTACCACAGTATTGCATTGAACCTTCGATACAACGGTTATATAGCAAATTTCAGTAAATGTTCACTGGTTTGCAAAGGGTTCTGGAACAAGATGAGCAAGACTGACAATTCATTTTCCCACCGTTGGTCACATACGACTGGTGTGACAAATCGAACAAATATAGAACAATATGTATATGATAGAAGCGGGTACTTTCCAAAAATCTACTAAATCGATTGGGTCTTCTTAATCATATTTTAATGCCCAAAATATATAGTCATAGTAAAGAAAATAAGTACAAATTGTAATAAGCAAATTGGTTGAGCTACAAGTTCTGAAACTTAGTTACTAGTACAGCTCTCTCCTTCTGGTATATAAGTTGCGTCGATTGGGTACTTAGACAACAAGGGTGAAGGTCGTTAAACGTTGGGGAAAGACTCCATCGAAATCCATCAACATGGCGTGACTTTAAGGCCAAACCTTCACACCTCGTACATCTTATCGACTAGATAAACAGACAATGCCTTTGTTTAGTTTGTTAATCGAACGTATCCCATCAATCTTGAGTTCGTACTTTTAACAGTTTACAGTCACATTAACGTGTTACAGCGATACCTTATTTCGTGTAGAAGAGAAGACGCTTTCCTTAACCCATTACCAATCAACATCGACATTTTACCAGTTTGTTGCAGATGACTCTGAAAAACATTGTGGGAAAAGGAGATATTGCTCGTAACAAGCGATTTCTCCTTTTCCCACAATTTTATCCGCCCTATCAGAAGATAATCATTTAATTTCATCACATTTTGAAATGTCGTCTGCAAAATCTTCCAGTTTGGGACAGTCGAAAATTCGGCGTCTGGTAAAGAGTTGATAAAGATATAGTGCGACATGCATTGACACAGGAAATACGATCTCTATTCATATATAACAATATGTCCGCGTGATAAGACCATCTACACCTTACGGAGATGGCACAGCGTCTATAATTTCATTTTCAAAATTGAATAGATATCAGTGTGAGTAAAATAGAGGATCACTCGTATTGAGCAATTTTCGCTTGTCTTACAAACAATGTCCGCAACGAAGCATAGCTAAAGAAATCCACTTTGGATTTATAGTCCCCCTGTGGATTTTCGATCCCGGTTCTCTCGGTGACAGTCCAAGACATAACCACTGAGCTCTAGAGTCGGCTCAGTAACGCAGAGGATACATCTTGTCCTGATTGATTGTTGCTATGTTGTCGAGAGTGAGGCAGCTAGGTGACACTTGTTACAATGATATCAACGATCCGTATTTCAACATCGTAAATAGATGAGGAAATAACGAGAACAACATATTGTGATGATTAAAGATCAAGATCAGGAAATCTTAATCGACTCGTCAAACAAACACCTGTATGTAGAATAACATAAAGAGGAAGAAAAAATAAACAAATTAAATACTAATTACATAGTTTAATGTGATCGTTCAGATATCATAGCAGTCCCTTAGTCGAGAAGCATTTTTTTTTCAAAAGTTTGGAGTAAAGATTTCTATAAGGATAACAAAGAAACCCAGCAGCTACAGTGTAGTGATATTCGTATTTAATATATCAAGAAATATTCGTATTCAATATATCAAGAAATGTTTCTTATTTAGTTCCAAGGTTCGACATAGCGCATTCGACGTCGTAAATGCAAAGACTTAAATTTTGAAGAATAAAACAAGCCCAGGGTGAATGGCCTTCTATAGAGGAACGACCATATCTAATTACCGATAGCTTATCGATCAGATATAGACCTGGTATCGGTAATTCGTGTCAAAAGAGTCAGCAATTACTTACATTACTTGGGCCTGTCTCGTAAATATTCCTCCATTAACGTCTACGTTTACAAACTTGGCGTATCCCTTGGATCTCAAAGGTACCATTGTTTGCGTAAATAGAGAGTAAAATAGTTATCTTGAATAGTTCAATAAAGATTTCATAGAAAGGGCTCTTTGTTTATGTCTCTGTTAACGCTTTTCTGGGGTACTCTTTTCGAATTTATGCACCCTTATAGTGCTGGAACAGACTTCATAGTTATGCAAACAGGTTGGATCCAAGCCAGCCGCCAAGTTCCAGCCGCCAAGTTACTTGGTGGCTGGCCTGTGATTTAACTTGTCTGCTGCTCTTAGTATATGCCATCATCAAAATTAAGCAGATATATAAAATTTATTGAAGACGACACAATCTCATCTTATTTCCACTCCCAACAACAAGTTGTTCCGTGAAAATAACAGAGAGGAACAGAATTTCGTTTATGACTTTTGTATTGTAAATCATAATTAAAACATAATGTGTAAATACACAAAGGACACAGTAAATGATGAAACATAGTCACAAATCATAAATACTGGGGCATACAAGTAAAGGTTTAAAACGTTTTGTGGTGATAGAGTACGTTAAGAAAGAAATTGTTTTGTTGACCCATTTCAATGAATAGGAAAGCACCAATACACATATACGATGGTTAAGAAACATTCAGCGCGCATGATATTTTGGAAAAAGTCTTATCACAATATAAAGAAAAGATGATAAATATCAACTTCTTTATCGTCCATTCATATCACATGATAAATATCAACTTCTTTATCGTCCATTCATATCACAACTTTGCTGGTGCCGGCTTGTTATAATGCGTACATGTAAATATGAGAGCAAGCAAGAACACTAACTAATGCAATTCCTAGAAAAGGAAATATGCGAATTGAATTTGATAATTAAGGACAGTATTGCTTAAAATCACAGTAGCGTATTTAATGAATTGTTTTCTCCGTGGATGATTATAACCAGCATGAAGTGTTGTTGAACCTTACCGGAAATGAATTCTCTGATACACAGCGGAACCGGAAATGAAGTTCGATTCCGTGTGTAAAGTTTATGAAGGCTATTGTGTGTAATTAGGTGTATTAGGCAGACAGAACATGTGTGGGATCTCAAATTCCCTCAAACAACTCAATAGAAATAGTACATTGGGTAACAGAAATTTGTTCAGCGCCGTGCGAAAAGTGCCCATCACCAACAACTCGATCCTTACAAGTATATTAACCCTGAGAATGCAGGTTAATTTTCTAAAATTAGACTCTTGTGTCGTTGGCTTTCCAAAACATTAAATATCTGCTTAATTGCATTGAGAAAAGATACCAGAGTAGCAAACATGTTATATCACAGGCCAGCCGCCAATCTACTTGGTGGATCTAACCTGTTTGCATAAGCATGATGTCGGTTCCAGCACTATAAGGGTTAATAGCAATCAGATGGCAGAGTGTTTACTAAAGATTATTGCATGAGTTTTCAATACATATATTTGTCATGTTACTACATTCATCATTCTGTATGTTGTAGAGATAGGGTGAATACCATCATCTTTCAAAAATGAATCCTTTATTAATGACGTTTTCTAGATTGGATACATGCTTTCAAATAAGCAGCTGCAGATATTTGGTTCGACATTGTCTTCTATGCACGCATCATGTCAAGGAAAAATCGTTAGATTTATGTTTGTATAATGGTTTGGGGGCCTCATACATATTATGATAAAAGTTACAAAGCAATTTCTCTTGCTGGTTCAAATGCTAAATTAGCTTCACAGTACCAAAGGAAAATTCGATTCTGAATGATGTCACTCTTCGATATCATATAGTGATTGTCGTTGTATTTTTAACTTCCTTAGAAGCAATAAGATAATATACTTTGTACCAACTATGTTAACATGACTTTGGACTTGTGTAATAAACTATGTTCTGTTCTATTCTGATATCGTGTTTAATAAGGATGAATTCCTACTAAACTCGTCTGAAATCGTATTCTCATATCGTAAATGGTTGAAGCATTTAGTCGGGTTACCAGTGTGTATAAACAAATAGTATGATTGTTTACCCTGTTCGCCATACCGAATATTGTGGGTGATCCAAATGGAAAGGAACAACAATCAATTAAAACAAACTATTTTGTATTATGTTATTTTGTAGAAACCACTGTAACAAAATGATAAATTGCTCGTCAGGAGCAATTTATCCTTTTGTCACAGTGGTTTCTAAAACGTTTTTTAGCACATCTGTCAAAGTTAGATATAATGGAGTAAGTGGCTAATCCTTTAACCAAGCATGTATGTGTTTTCAATATTTGTTCACGTTCTAAGTTGACCTAACACCTTTCTTTAAGTGATTTAAATAATATTATTATTCCCAATTATCGATATCTCGACATAGATCTACCCTCTTTGGGCCGATCCCTTGGATATCCTTAGCTTCAGCCTTAACCCTTAGAATGCTGGGTAATTTTCTAAACATAGATGTTTGTGTCGTCTGCTTTCAAAAACCGTAAACCGTAAATGTCTGCTTAATTTGGTTGAGAAAGATACTCAGCGTAGCAAAAAGGTTATATCACAGACCAGCCGCCAATTGACTTGGCTAGTCGTCTGCTTTCCAAAACCTTAAATATCTGCTTATTTTTTATGAGAAAGATACTCAGCGTAGCAAACATGTTGAATCACCTGGATCTAACCTGTTTGCATAAGCATAAAGTCGGTTTCAGCACTATAAGAGTTAAAAGACAATTTGAAATATAAAGGTATGCTTCTTCTGTGATATTGCGACAAAAGATGAACTTTGTTCTGTCATCCTTTACCAAACGCCAATTTCCGACTGTCTCAAATTTAAAGAGTTTGCAGATAACATTTCAAATTGTGATAAAATTGAAAAAAGAATATCATCTGATAGGGCTTTACGAGCAATTTCTTCTTTCAACCGATATGTTTTTCAGAGTCGTCTGCAACACACTGGTCAAATGTTGTTATTGTTTTCTAATGGGTTAAACCCCAAACAACACTTTATTTCCTTGACTTGGATAATCATTTCATTCATTGTGGTTACATGTTTTACCGGAAGTTCCAAGAAAAAGCCGACCTGCTACAGGTAAAAAGTCAATCTGCTTCACGTGGAAATCCAATCGACCCACGGGGAAAATTATTACGTTGGTACTACACGTCTTGGATAGAAAGTATTAAAGGCGAGGCAAATATAACACTCACATACTAAAACATAAAATACTTTGTTATTTCACAATTTGAATGTAAGCCATTAGATGTGGTATTTATTGATGTTTTAAAGGTGTGTCTTTTATTGCCTTATCTTGTCAGTGGTCAGTTTGTAATAGTGCTGAAGGTGAAAAAAAGAAACCCATTTTAAGAATAGTTTAAAGTCCTGGCAGCGATATTATTAAATTTCATGAGAAGTATTTTTCTAGCTTACGCTCGGAATGTTGGCGTCTTTGTCTGCTAGTATGGGCAGTGATTTAACCCTTTACTATTCACCAAATTTTTAGCCGTCCCAAATTGAAAGAGTTTACAGGCGACATTCCAAAATGTGATAAAATTGGAACATGATATTATAAAATGACATTCCATTTGGGCTATTTGGATGTTCTTTGGTCAATATACTCCTGTTGCAATTCTTTGAATAATGGTTAGAGCAGAAGTAATGGCGATTAAACCCTTTACCACACGCCAAATTTTCGACTGTCCCAAGTTGAAAGAGTTTGCAGACGATATTTCAAAATGTAATGAGATTGAAAAATAGTCTTCTGATAGGGCAGAAATCATTGTGGGAAAATGAGAAATTGCTCGTTACGAGCAATTCCTCCTTTTGCAACCATGTTTTACAGAGTCGTCTGCACCAAAGCGGTCAAATATTTTTATAGTCTTGTAATGGGTTAAACAACTTGCATAATTTGCTAACAACTCTAATTCAAGGCAATTTACACTAATTAGTATACCAATTTACTTTATTTCATATACGATATATGTCATAAATCTTCTATGATTTGTTAAACTACTGGCAATACGCGATTTGCTCACTTCTCAAATTGAAAGCAAAGACAGGCAATGATTTCAGAGCGCTTTCCATTATACATATCGACAGCAAATGTATTTCAATACTAATCATGAACAAGCAACTACTATTTTGTAACAATATTCTCTCAACCTCTACATAATCGTTGCAATTGATTCGAGAGACAATCGAAACCAAACTAGGACCATAATCCTTATATGTCAATTAGGTCCGCCAAAAAAACCCAAAACACAATGGAATTTCTTTTTACAATATGATAGCCATCCGTTCTGGGCTTCAATTTAAAACATACATAAAAATACTAGATTGAGAAATATGTGTTGAACTTTGTAACGGATCGAATATTGAATCACCTGACTTCATTAACAATAGTTGGTGGGGTGATCATAATATTTTGGAACGCAATCCCTTTTTATTGGTTTCTAAAGTATGGGACCATTTTGATGAATATATATATGTAACGTCTTTATGACTTAAAGGCATATAGACCGTAGTTTACGTTTTCGGACAGTTGAAATTTCGGAATCCCTCTGACAAAATTAATATATCCACTTACTTGGTGAATATTGTTTTGCCGTCATAATAACTTTTTATATATTCGACTGTCCATTTCAAGCAAGTATAACTTTTATTTTTTTTTTGTCTGCTCTGAAAACACTTAACAGTATGGAACAAAGATGTAAAAAGGTCGAAATCTCATCGTTACACCTTTAGAGTAAATCGACCTTTTGTTTCTCATCCTTACATTGTAAGACCTATAAAGTAAACAGACCTTTTGTTTCACGGATACCAAGTGTAACATATTCGTTTATTGTTTCATAATCAATGTTCCATGTCGAGAAATGATTCATTATTTCATTTTTACTTTTATAAAGTATATAGTTTATAAAGTTACTATTATTCTATTGGTCATAAACAGTGCATAAAAAGTTGTTAAGTCTGAGGCCCTTAACCCTTAGAATGTTGGATAATTTGCTAAAAATCGATTTTGTGTCGTCTGCTTTCCAACACCTAAAATATCTGCTTAAACCTAATGAGGAAATATACTCAGATTAGCAAACAGGTTCGATCACAGGCAATCCACCAATCTACTTGGCGGCTGGCCTGGATCCAACCTGTTTGCATAAGCATGAAGTCGGTTTCAGCACTATAAGGGTTTACTATTAACTCATATTCATTCAACATCGCTTCTTGACTCATTGTTATTAGTATACATGATAATTGTCCGGTATGACAATGCTTGTTAATGTTGTTTGTTTCGTTGAACTTAAACTTTAAATAAAGAAAGATCAATTTCTTTATACCATGTATGAGGTTTTTCATACATTGAAATCTATCTATATTTATCTGTATTTCGATTCATTGCTTTTAACCCCACCGTGGTTTAGTATTGTACTTTTATAAATTACTCTTTATTGTTGAAAATGGGTTTTGATTAAACAATGATGAAACGTTCATAAAGATTAATCCTATATATCAAAAGCTCTTTACTTAACAATAGCGCAATTTTACGGATTGAATTGATTATTTTTAGATTATCATGAGATGGATGAGAATTTTTTCTCATAAGTTATATCTCCCTTTCTCCAATGGTATTCCCTGTTCCGCATGAGAAAATACTCCCATTTGACACCGATTTCAACTTGTGTTTGCTGACTGCTTGGATTCGGGGCGAACCAAACTAGTGCATATCTACAAACCATCAAACTATTTTGGTCTTAACGAATGTACGAAAATCATTATATAATGATAATTTCTGCTTGTGCGGCAACATTTTTACGCAACCTCATACTTTCAAGAGAAAATCTGTTTATAACAATTAAGAAGTTAGATTCTGAAAATTTGAGATTGAACATAAATTGTTCAAAGGAAAATGGGTTAACCCATTACCAAACAATAACGACACTTAATCACTTTGTTGCTCATAACGAGTAATTTCTCCTCTCCCCACAATGTTTTCTAGCCTATCAGAAGATTATTTTCCAATATCATTACATTTTGAAATGTCGTCTGCAAACTCTTTCAATTATGGACACTCCAATATTTGGCATTTGGTAAAGGGTTAAGTGCCTGTCTAAATACCATTGCGTGACATAATGACCCAGTATGAATAAAAGGTTAGGTATCATTACCATATTGACCCAGTATGAATAAAAGGTTAGGTATCATTACCATATTAACATGGGTTATATGTTGATTATAAGGAGTTGAAAGAATGTATGCTAACTATTCCATTTCTTTGTAGGTAAACCCTTAGAATGCGGGGTAATTTTCTTAACATAGATTTTTATGTTGTCTACTTTCCAAAACCTTCAATAACCGCTTAATTCTAATGAGGGAAGATGGTCATATTAGCAAACAGAATAGATCACAGTCTAGCAGCCAATTTACTTTGCGGCTGGCCTGGATCCAACTGTTTTCATTAGCATGAAGTCGGATCCAGCACTATATGGGTTAAGTTCAATAAATGAGCTTTTAGTCACAAAAGAATTGGACCCAGATTTGCTTGGGTTCTAATGCATCGTAAACAAAATGTACATAACGGATTAGCACGATCTCTTACTCTGTCAAAAGAAGATCTGTTGATTTTAAAACCGATTTTCTTCCGTGATACAATTGAAAATATCAACAGGGCCTGATATTGACCGGCCAAGTTAATAACTTTTTGCGACATTGGTACAGTGGTAGAGTGCCGGCCTCTTGTTCCGAGGGTCAAGGGTTCGATCCCCGTCAGGCGAGGTGATAAAAGTCGTGGCTTACCCAAGAACCGGCGCGAGTACTGCTGTAGTATCCAGGAAGCGGTCATCGAGAGTAGGTTTAATAAACTTCAAGCTACCGTCACAATCAATAAAAAACAAATGAGTTTAATATAATTAAGTTAACAACTTGGTGAGTAGCAAGTCCGAAGTATAACAGTGTTATCTTTGTCTCTGTTTAAAAAGTATATGTAGCAGAAAACAAACGACATTGACAACTTTAAATTGGTTTCGACTGAAAACCACAGAGTGAGTCTCTTTCTTAGAATTGGGAATAAACTGTAATCATCTGTAATCATTTACATATTGGATAACTAACACGAAACTTTTGTATGATTGTCCTGAAGTTTAACGTAGCAAGCCTCCGACTAAATTCCTTTTCAAAATTCATATGAAACACTCATATTGTTTAAACAAAACTTCAGTCTAGGTGGGTTCGAATCGATAACACATCAAACGTAAATTTGTATAACGTTTCCACATAATACATAGCAAAGACCTAGTCATGCCCATTCGTTGAAAACTAATTGAGGAACTAGAAATGTACCAGGGGACGAAAACAGGAAATTAGGTAATATATATCACAATGAGGCTGAGACGGAAGTAGTGGAAACTGTAACCGGAAACAATCTGACCTATCTGATTATTTTTTTCAAGATTCTTAAAAAGTCACCTCGTATTATGTATTTTAATCGTAACTGATTGACATTAAAAACATGATTATAAACTTAACAGAACAGATTCCTAGTTCAAACAAATGCATTTCTTAACACAGCAACGGTTTAAATATGTTCATATGTTCCTTTCTAAAATGCTTTAAACAAACCGCTTAAAGGCTATAACCAAATAAAACAGAGGCAATTTCAAAAATGAATGTTTGGCCAACGATGTGCAAAGATAAACTATCGCATTTATCTGTAATAACCCAACGATGAAAGAAAAATATAGTCGATAGATCTAAAGATACCCAAAGTAACGATGATAGATAAAACCTTATCTTAACCGCTGAAAACCGATAATAATATAATGTGACCTAAACACTCTTTGACAGGAGATAACTACTCTATATAGAACGCGGATAAAAACCTTAATGTAATCTAATATACAATGTTTAGATGATTTAATCTAAACCTAATGTAGCATTTATATTACTTTAGTACCCAGAGAAGGTGTTGATATCGGAAATGGTATATGTATTGGTGAACACCTAAATTGCAATAAAACAAATCATACCTTTGGTCAAGCCGATGGAAAGGGTGTATCATATTGACGACAATCTACGAAAATACTTAACCTTAAGAATGGTGGTTAGATTTCTAAAACGCGATTTTTGTGTCGACTGCTTTCCAAAACCTTAGATATCTGCTTATTTCTGATGAGGAAATATTCTCAGAGTAGCAAACAAGATAGATCACAGGCCAGCCGCCAATTTACTTGGCGGTTGGTCTGTGATCTAACTTTTTCGCATAAGCATGAAGTCGGTTCCGGCACTATAAGGGTTAAACGAATCAATAACAACAAACAGCAATTCAATTAAAACGAGTCACTCCATGAGAAATCAAACCTTCTAGAAACTAATTATGATTCATCCATCTTGACCACCATGAGGCAGATTCGAGGGGTACGGTTTATGCACCATTGGTTTATATTTACCAGGTAGAGTTGAGTGTGTATGAAGGTCGGTTAGCTTGTACGTAGGAACATGTGTATGGTTTGTAGGGTCCCAGGTTCAAGTCCTGGTCTGACTGCATGTTTCTCTCACATTGGTTTCATTGTGGCACCCAATTAGGGGCACAAGAAAGCTGCTTTGTAATGTTCCATGTACAAGCAAAGTCGGTTTTCCATGCATTCGGGACACATTTTGTTTGAGTGGAGTTGCATTTAGCAATGTGTTATATTTACCAGATACAGTTGAAAGGGTTGTTAGTAAGTCGGTTATAAGAGCATTGGCACGGTTTGCAGAGGACCTTGGTTTGAGTCCCGATCTGGAAGTATGTTTTCTAGTCAATTATGCAGATATCAAAAGGTTGTGTTTGAATAAAGACAATTCTTTCATTCATTTTTGAAACCATTTCAAGACTGATCAAAATTCGAATGATCAACATACGTCTTTGGTAAAATATGAAACCTTTCTTTTATGTGACGCTATGTACTGAAAGACAACTTTGCTTTTTGTGAACATGTATTCCTTTCCCACCAATAACGTCTTTATCTTTTAATACTAATTCATCCTTTTGGCGCAATATTTTGCTTCATTGTTGTCTAATGTTGCTCCAATTTGAACCAATTGAATATTTACATATGTGAGATCGTTTAACCTAATACCAAACATCAACGACATTTAACCACTGTGTTGCAGAAGACTCTGGAAAACATTGTGGGAGAATGAGAAATTGCTCGTAACGAACAATTCCTCATTCTCCCACAATGTTTCTGCCCTATCAGAAGATTATTTTCCAATTTCATCACATTCACATTTTGAAATGTCTGCAAACTCTTTCAATTTGGGACAGTCGAAAATTTGGCGTTTGGTGTAGGGTTAAGATACATAACAGGGAAAACGAGTCTGTAACGAAGCAGTAAGCTTGGCATCGTGTTTTCGTGGAGCGGTCCATGGGAATGACGTTAGTCTGGGTACCGCGTTAGTCTCATAAATACCGGACAAACCTTCATTTGACGGGGGCTCTAATTACCTTATAAACGGGTGGGTTTTATTGGGTACACACACAGTTGTGGTGGGACATTGCTGATTTAGAATCGATTGGAATAGCACCTCTGTTCAGGTAGGTAGAGATATTGTATTTTAGATAAGGAGTAGATAAGGTTTGGAGAAAGAGCGCAATAAATATGACAGCGATTTAATTTCGATACTTCCACAAAAACGATTTTTGTCGACTTATGAATTTTGATTTATTAAATGGTACAGTAGTCTTACTTTTTGCAAATAATAGATAAAGTGTTTTATGTCTTTCTAACGGATAAATATACATACTGTAGAACTCATTCATTCGTAGGTTAAGGTAGATTAGGATGGTTTTTCATCAGCAGTTAATTGGAAAAAAACAATTTGAGAACTTGCGTACAATCAGCATAGTTCTTCTTTTAATGATTTCATCCTATCTGATGTAACTCTCTATGGTAGGGGAGGGTTAAAAAGGACATGATGTAAAGATGATTATAGACAATTAAGTGGATTAATAGCAGCGTTTTTATTTCTCATAAAGTTAAAACATAAAAAATATTATTAAAGGTTTTGGGAGACAAATTAACTAAAATCGTTTCATAAAACCTTTCTTGTTGCGTTATATGTGTTTGGTGTATATGTACTTATTAAAAGCCAACCACAGTGACACTGAATGGAATATTCTAGTCTAATACCATATGTCTTTAAATAGGAGAATTCGTTTTATGTTTTCATTTATGAAGTATTTTCTTTTCAATCTCGCTTCTTGTTGCGTAATAACTTATATGTGTTAAGTGTATATGTACTTATTGAAAACCAACCACAGTGACACTGAATGGAATCTTAAAGTCTAATACCATATGTCTTTAAATAGGAGATTTCGTTAAATGTTTTCATTTATGAAGTTTTTTTTTTCAATCTCGTTTCTTGTTGCGTAATAACTAATATGTGTTTAGTGTATACTTACTTATTGAAGGCCAATCACAGTGACACGGAGCGGAATCTTCTACTCTTTGGCTATATGTGTTTTGATAGAAGATTTCGATTAATGTATTCATCTATGAAATATTTTCTTTTAAATATCGTTGTCTTTTATAAAACCTCACATTTTCGTGTTCGATCATGTTTAAGAAATGAGATTTAATCAGTTTATCAGAAGCTACTATATATTGGGTAATATATAAAGCAATACATCAACCTGTAAGTTTTGTATAAGAATTCAATGAAGTCTTCGCAATTTAATTAACCATATATCAAATATCAAAGTCGCAACCAGAATATAAATGGTAAATTAAATTGAGAACCTCACCAGAAACGATGTTTTAAAATTATATTTGGGAAAATGCGTTATAGCAAAGCTGTGAGAAATAGAAGAAGCTATTGTCCCAATCCAATTGTAAAAAAAATAACAATAAAATATGTTTAAACCAAAACCTTAAAGGCACATCAAAGGAGAGGAGTACAAATAAATTACTGAAAAAATGTATGGATTTCTTTTCTAATGTTCATAAAAGTCATGAGAATTAGTTTAGGAATGCATTGAGACCCTATTAATTAGACCCATTTAAGATAAGTTACTTTGTGCTTAAATATAGTTGTCTCCAATTCAATCATGTTTATCAACAACCTGTTTGTTTACATATTCCAAATAACGAATTCTGATTGGTCGGTTCAAAAATATGTGTATCAACTGTCAAGGTCAGAGGTGAAGAATTAGGCAATCAGAATTATAAAACTTGCTAGTCTGGGTTATTTCTGGTTTACTTTCACATTTAAGTTGTGCTGATTGTGTTTTCTGGTGATAACTATTTGGATTTGTCCAAAAGTTTACCAAATAATATAGTTTGATAAAGCATTAATCTCCTTTAATGGGCCTTTAAAACAAGTTACCTATACCAAACTACTTCCGCTCAATCATGGGCTCGCCCACTTTCCGAATAAAGGTAAAGGATTGTATGTAAAGAATTGAGACCCATAAGGCAATGAAGGTATTACTATTGTTTCATGCGTACAACTTCGATACAAAAGACATACTTAGAGATATATGTCTAATTGTGTTAGTTTCTATGCAAATACACACAAGCAAAGTGATTTCTTTTCAAGTTTATTTGAATTAGTTTAGCTCTCATACTGCTAGAACCGACTTCATGCTTATGCAAACAGTTTAGATACAAGCCAGCCGCCAAGTAACTTGGCAACTGGCCTGTGATCTAACCTGTTTGCTACTCTGAGAACCTTTCCTTAACAAGATTAAGCAAATATTCAATGTTTTGGAAAGCAGACGACACCAAAATCTATTTTTAGAAAAATACCCAGGATTCTAAGGGTTTAGTGTATGTCTAGATCGGTGAAGAATTTAGCAGTGGATTAAAGGTGTATTCATCTTGACGGGAATATAGAACTCAAAGTCCATGAAAAATGAAATCTAATTCGAGGTCTGATAGTCTACAAAAGCATCTTTCTATTGTTAGCAAAGGAAAAGAGCGACACAAATTAAAAGCAGTTTTATTATCATTATCTTTTTATTTTTACAAATGTCAGGTTTATTATCTAATAACACAGATTAAGTTCTAGAAACTGATACACGGTGTCGCGTCAATCCTATCAAAGTCTCCATGGTCTTGTGGTAAGAACAGAGCTACAGAACGTAAAATTATAAAAGTATATGGCCTTTTTCAGCGTTGGTTCACATCACTTGCGGCCTTAACCCTTTCCCAAACAATTACGACATTTGACCACTTTATTGCAGATGGCTTTAGAAAACATTGTGGGAAAAGGAGAAATTGCTCGTAACGAGCAATTTTTCCTTTTCCCACAATGTTTTCTTCCTAATAAGAAGATTATTTTCCAACTTCATCACATTTTGAAATATCGTATGTAAACTACTCCAATTTGGGACAGTCAAAATTTTGTTGTTTGGGAAAGTGTTAAATCAATATAATATGTGTATGTGAACATGACTACATACCATGTACTCGTCAAACAAAATACATATTCTGTTCTGTTCTGCTCTTATAATACAGGACGCAAGCCATTGAGACAGGCCCTACTGGAGCTATCTGAATGACTGGCGTCTGTAGCAAGTCGTCAGTTTCCTCATGTACAACGAACCCACATTATTGATTTAAACTTATCTATTCTTCTCGTACATCGATTGTGAAAAAGTTCTTAAACTTAGATTAATCACTCTTGATTGTGCTTCCTGGATACATAATCAGTACTCACGCCGAATTTGGATTCGAACCCACGACCCTCGTGTCCGGAGGCCGACGTTCTACCGCCTAGACCTCTGTCCTCCACACCACATCATTTTACCATGGTCGCTTTTAACAACACTGGCTGTATCTTCGTCAATTATTCGAATTTAAAATCCTGATATGAATGGTGTTGCTTCAATGCTTATAAGTCGCTTGAGACAAGACCGACAGTATTTTTTATAAATCTTTCGTATTTTAAATCCTGATTTAAATCGCATTGAATTGATATTTATTTGTCACTAAACCTCGTTTGATTGATCTAACTTTTGATAATGATTTGTTTGTATGATTATGTCGTGTTACTGACAGCGTTATGTTTTTTTTCATCTCATCACACTACCTCGTTGACAGTTAAACATGACAAGATTGTATGTGTTGATCTGGGGGAAAACCTTCAATATAGAGGTCATGGATAAATCGACAGAACAGAAACATAATTTTATTTTACGATTTGTACATGTATAGTACATCATAATACATACATAGCATGAAAGCCCAATATATCACATGGTGTATGAAAAAAAAGACAAACAAGACCGTAGCATCAGGATTAACTTAAATTAAAAAAAAATGAATCCATTTCTAAGTGAAAAAGGCTCATTTACGCATTTAGCAACTCTAAAACGTTTTCTAAGTATGTGTGTTGATTTCAATAGTTCAATAAATTATAAACATATTTGGTCTGTCATGGTTAAAAATCTTTAAAACATTTTCCCGTTGATTATTTAAACAAATGCAGACACAAATAAAGATCAACGTAAATGTCGGGTTCACATAAAACTTAACAAACTTCCATAAGTGACGATTCATTAACCCTTTCCAAAACAATAACGACATTGACCACTTTGTTGCAGACGACTTTAGAAAACATTGTTGGAAAAGGAGAAATTGCTCGTGACGAGTAATTTTTCCTTTTCCAACAATGTTTTCTGCCCTATCAGAGGATTATTTTCCAATTTCATAACATTTTGAAATGCCGTAGGCAGACTCTTTCAAATTGGGACAGTCGATTATTTGTTGTTTGGGAAAGGGTTAAACAGAGCCGTAAATTTAATTTGCTCTTATCGCGATCGGCACATAAGAACAAACAAACATTTACAGGTGCTGTATTGAACATTTTTTGCCAATAACAAATCGAAAGAAACTTTATTGAAATGGGAGGGATTGTGAACACCTCTTCAATGGTTCTTTATTAATATCCTGGAGACTTTATTAAACTACCGTCGGAATGTCGACAGGATTGGGCATTGGAGAAGGAGTCTCTCACAATGGAGGCTGGGCACTCTGATATTGGAGTAAATATGGGGGTTATTATCGTATTACTATTCTTTATTCATCCTCAAAGAAGATTGCCGTACAAACATAAACATTACAATATAATGAATACATTTATATGCATGACAAACTAAATGATAAAGACGAAAGGAAAAGTGATAACATAAAAGTAGATTACTGACAGCTTCCCAACCCCGTTTATTACCGTACAGAAAAGGTATAGACTATCTGCTTTGCATTTGTTTTGCAGATATTGCGGGTGTTTTTCGTAAACAACGAGCTAAACTTAGAACAACATAAGCTAGTTTTAGTTTAGATACAATCGTCATGTTGGTATTCGGAAAAGTTAAACCGCTTTTGTCACAAACTAAATTTACACTGTTTCAGTCCAGTTCCCTCAAAATTTTCACCCGGACGTCGTTTAAGGTCATTTTTCTTTCAGTATCAATCCATCTTTCACCTTTAACATGATATCCGATGAACTTTATCAATCAATTGCTTGGGAAGAATGACAGGTGACACTGGCAAGGGAATTTAAGGAACTTTGAAAGAAACAATGGACGCAATGAGAATAACTGAAATATTGTTGAAAGTCACGTTAGAGAAGTGTCCGTAAATCATTCTAATAATTGCTGAATACATTCCATTTCTCTATGACTCGAAATAACTGTATCAGTATAACATCCACACAGGCGATAAATGAGAAACTTTTTGGATAAAAAAAATGAAATTGATCTTAAAGAGCAACTTTTCTTTTAGACACAGCAGTTTCTTTCGAGTGATTAAATGAGAGTGCTATTGTCCTGCTTTATAATATGCAGCAGATATGGAGTTCAACCTAAGGGTATCAATAGAATTCTATACAAAGTAAGGGGGTAAATAGTCACCTTTTACTGGGAGCCGGTGGCTAGAATCCATCTTAATCCCGGTCACTGGTCGTGTCCCTTTTCTTGGAACTTTCCCTAACCAGGCAATGGAACACATGAAGAATGGGGTGTGTACTATAAAGAACAATTTTGACTGATTCGATAATTGGTGTCTAGACAGTCATTAGACACGAGAACCGTTCAACTTTATGAACTAAAATTTCCAAATCTGATTCTAATAAGGTTTTTATTTATGTTTTATAAATGGGTTTAATATCGCATCAACATTACTACACTCGTGTTGCGATTCCAGAGCCATACTGATGGATGGAACCCTAAACATAACTGCCTATTTGGGCTGGTAAAGTTGAAGTCAGTCATGACTGCTTGTCATAAAAGTCCAAATCACGTCACCGGGATTTGAACACACGCGGAGAAGGACCATATGGTTTCAAGGGTACCGATTTATCAAATGACTTACGGAAAATGTCTGCCTAAGTCAAAACTTATAAACATGGATAGCATCTTGGATGAAAGTACAATATTGCAATGTGACACGTCATTAGAAACGTCTCGGAGAGACGATTCCAATGAAGTGTTACTTTGCAATGTTGTTAATCTCATTTTTGAACTAAGAGGGAATGTTATTTTTAATTTACGCAAATTCTTAGCATAAACTGTTTAGTAAAATGGTACCCTGGGTACCAGGGATGTCCCTAAAGGCACGTGTAAGGTTACACGTGTTTGAACTTCATGAATAACTTCATTAAACATTGGTGCATGGTACCAGGAAAAAACCAGACTCTTCTTACTTAGTATGCATGGCATGCGCTTTCGCAACGACGTGCATCAGTGTTTAATGACGACGTTCGTTACTTCATTTACTTTTTATTCGGTCCTGTATCTGCCCCAAGTTTAAATAGTTTGCAGACTTTATTTCAAAATGTGATGTAATTGCAAGAAAAACCTTCTGATAGGGCAGAAAACATTGTGGGAGAAGGAGAAGTTGCTCGTTACGAAACCATAACGACGTTTGACCAATTTGTTGCAGACGACTCTGGAAAACACTGTGGGGAAATGAGAACTTGCTCGTAACAAGCAATTTCTCCTTACCCAAAATGTTTTCTAATCTATTAGAAGATTACCTTTCAATTTCATCACATTTTGAAATGTCGTCTGCAAACTCTTTCAATTTGGGACAGTCGAACATTTGGTGTTTGGTAAAGGTTTAATGGCGTTTTCCCATATGGACATGTCAACGTTTAGAACCTGTGGCTCATATTGATGTTTGTAAATGATCCAAATTGAAAATATCATCAGTGGACATTTGTCAACGTATGAAAATCCAACAATTTAAGTTCTTTGGAGAAACTAATCTATTGGTACAAAGGAGAAAATGTTCAATGAAAATAGTTTTTTCTTTTGTCATAACTATTTCTCATTATGTCTGCTATTGGTGTATCAAACAAAATAATATTTATAAGTTCAAAGCGAGATTGTGCAAATAGTAGGAAAAGTCAAGGCACATGTTTGGAAAATATGATAGGTCGGTGCATATTACTATTCATACGTTTTGGGTAAAACCTATCGTAACAAAAGAAGCATTTGCTTATTTCAGGTTAACCAATCGTTTGACATGTCTGTTTCTTTACCCTTATAGTGCTGGAACTGACTTCATACTTATGCAAACAGGTTAAATCCAAGCCAGCCCACAACTAAATTGGTGACTGGTCTGTGATCTAACCCATTTGCTGCCCTGAGTATCTTTCCTCGTCAAAATTAAGAAGCAATTAGGTATTCGAAAGCAGACGACACAAAAATCTATTTCTAGAAAATTACCAAGGATTCTAAGGGTTAACTCGTGTTAAAATGAATGTGTTCAACAAATAAGTATTATGGGGAAAACGGTTAAAGTCCTAATGATATATTGCTACGCAAATATCCTAAGCCATCGGTTAATTTTTTTTCTGTAAAGTAACCGTTGTTTACTCACGTAGCCATGGTTCCACGCTATTTATCAATTGGTTTATAACCATCGGTAAACCCCAATTAATTACCCATAACAGGTTGGGTTATATTTTAAACGTTCACATCAAGAGATAAGTAAACAATGTTTAAGTATGCCCGAGGCTTCTGATTCAACAAGTGTATGTTCAAATGAAACGAAAGTGTCAGAGCAAACACCGTTATGCTTTCTGTCCCTCTGTTTGTTCTTGTTAAAACGTATATATCTTTTACAACTTAAAGATGATTTAAATAAAATCAATTGAAAGGAATGATAAGACATTTGTCATACTCATTTCAAATATATATTCTGTAAAGGAACACTTAGAAAAGCACCAAGTCAATCATTTTGTCCCAATGGTTCCTACCAAATACCTAAAAAAATAATGTTGTTTACGTCATGTCATATTGTACCCCGCATACGATCACCATCAGCCTTCCAGTTCTGGTGGTGTATGATATGCCATGCTTTGTAACAGCGTTACGTATAACACCCGGCAGAGAAATCGCAGTCGACTGGTGATGAAGTAAGGTCATTCGCGCCTGTCGATTGCGATTTCTCTGCAAATTTTTCTGATAGTTAGACGTAACGCTGTTACAAAGCATGGGTTATCAAATATCATCAGAACTTGAAAGTAGATGGTAAACTCACGCAGGGTACACAATGTGGCAATATTTGGCAAAAGTATTTGAAAAAAGGCAAAGAAACCTGTTGCAGCCATCTTGTTAGGACATAAGATCGTAAACACTGATCACGTGATTCATCCACCTTATGGAACCTCCGACCACTTTTTATTAAAGTGAATTAAAGTCCTCTTAAGAAGAACATTTTTATGTAGAATTCCTTCTAATAGGCACTCAATTCATTTTAAATCAGAATTAATATTTACCTAGATTATTGTCGATGATTGCTAACACATAAGCGCACACATTCACTTGAATTTTTCACTTACTTAAACGAACATCCACCGTTCTGATAAACATTAAATATCATATAGTATGACATGATATTATCTATATTTTCTTTTTACAAATGAATTACCAAAATGGCTTTTTTAAAAGGAATCCCAGTAAATATGAAGTTGTGTCCATTTCCCGACGCAAATGTCTGATGCCAGTGGTTTGGTTCTGATAGGACACAGTTTCATCTTGTTACAAGCGGAGGTTGTGTCCGTTTGGAAACATTTCATCGTTATAACTCTAATCTTACGGTAATTGCGCCGAAGCTAAGGCATCCAACAGAAGGGGTTTATAAATGAATATCTACTAAGAAGCCATCTTATAGCATAACCGTTCTGATGAAAACGGCATAACATAAAAATATAAGGGTCTAAACAATAAGCTTCAAAATCTTTTACAGTGATGATACTATTCACCCAATGTCAATCCGTTTTATGACTTCCAATACATTTGGACTTTTAAAAGTACAAAGTAAAACTTTTTGATGCCATGTTGGTGGGTTTCAGATGTGTTTATCATGACGACTTACCTATCGTGATGCTTTTTTATCCGAATTTAGCTATTTCGGAATATAATCAGAAAAGTACTTTAACCAATCCTATAGGACCGGTCTTCTCTGAAATGAGTGATCCCCCTGATTAATTCCGTGATCGTAAACATATATTACAACAGACGCAAATTCATTTGGGCGATAACAACGACCAAAAAGATCTTTATCTAAAGAAGATTTTTTGGAAAAAAAATGGACTTTAAGTTGGAAAAAATATTAATCGCAGATTTCAAACATTTCTCTATTTCCGTAAGAATCTAACAAAGACAAAGATATTCCGATCACATTTACACTTGGTATCTGCCAATTATTGAAACAGGACATATTAAAGCAACTAATCGTTTGAAATTTAAAATAAAGCGTGTGGGAAGTGTGCTTAAAGAGAAAAACTTGTAAAGACTGTGTTTTATGACCTCTTTTTAACTTTCATTTCTAGACTAACTAGGACAAGCTCGTGTCATATTTTCATTGCCTAAACCCTTCACAAAACACCAAATTTTCGACTATCCCAAATTGAAAGAGTTTGCAGACGACATTACAAACATGTGATGAAAATTAAAAAATCATCGTCTAATAGGGCATAAAACTTTGTTGGAAAGGAGAAATTGCTCGTTAAGAGCAATTTCTCCTATTCCCACAATGTTTCCAGAGTCGTCTTCAACAAATGTGTCAAATGTCGTTGATATTTGGTAATGGGTTAATTAAATCATGACAGTACACCAAGAAGGTATGAGTGTCAATAGATCGTTAGGAGTGTGTTCCTAAGCAAACGGGAACGCCATGCCGCGTGTAAGTCAATATATACCAAAACAGGAAATCTTGTAATCAGTGTTTGAAGATTTTTAATTGGTGTAAATCGTTTTCATAAAAAGTCATCCTGACCGCTTCTGAGAGCAATACATATTGCTTTACTTAACGACTTCAGTAAGAATTCAATAAGAAAAAATGGCATGTTTTTTGTTTTTATTTTTTTAATTCTAACTTAAGTCGTTTATAGACGAATATAAGGAAAAGAGATTAAAACATTAATTGAGAAAAATTGAACTTAGTGTGGACTAAAAAAATCTTGCCCACACAATCTAAACTTTTACAATAGTTTAATCTATGTTCTCCAACAAACAACGTAACATAATGGTGTAAGGAATGATGGATTGAAACCCGTAAAATCAAATGAACATATCACTTTCGTCAACGGTCCGTAAGTGAGTTCTTGTTGCCAAGGAAACGTTTGTTAATCAGCGAATATACGCGTGTAAGGTGTTGTCATTGTATGAAATATATGTAATAGAAATAAGACAGACTCCGATACCCACGCACATCATTGTCAAAGTCGAACTTGATTTTCTTTAAACAAGAAAAAGAAAAAAAGATGTATGTATCATACAAAAAAGCTTAGTCCAAATATGTAAACAATCATATATATTATGTCTCACGATAACAAAGGTTGTTATGTTATGTCTTTTTGTCTTCCTAAATAAAAAATAGGAATCGTAAAGCGGACCGAAAAATCATTAATATATCATTAAACCGATAATAACGAACACACCTAATTAATTTAGAAACGTATAGTTATAGTCCCCACTCAAGACAAATACAGTGAATCCTCGTTTATCCGGACCCCGATTATCCGGATGTCTCGCAATCCGAACAAAATTGTAAGGGAACGGAATGATTGGACCAGTTTATTGCACACGATTTTTGAAAACATTGTGGGTAAAGGAGAAATTGCTCGTGACGAGCAATTTCTCCTTTTCCCACAATGTTTTCTGCCATATCAGAAGATTATCTTTGAATTTCATCACGTTTTGATATGTCTTCTGCAAACTCTTTCAATATGGGACGGTCGACAACTTGGCGTTTGCTAAAGGGTTATAACTATACACCGCTCATACAGACCGTTTATGTCTTAATGTGAATAAGAACATGCTCTGCTTCATTTGTCCGGATTATTCGGTAAACCGGACATTTTGTTGGGAACGGACGTGTTCGGATAAACGAGGTTTCACTGTATATCTTTAAAAAATAATGAAGTCACATCATTTTAGAGGACTACTCTACTAGTTCTAAGTATGAGATAACGTACAACTCTATCAAGATTCGAACATGACATCGATTGCGGAAAATATATTGCAACGGATCTGGCGAATTTATGGCTATACAGTTACGCGAATTTCAAATACACTTTGAAAAGAACTGAAAATAGAAACAATTTAAACCCTTGTCCTAGTGGTTAAAATGCGATAGGGACGAATATATTGCTGTTATAAAACGGCGATGCAGAAAGTATTCAATGATTAAAATATAACACAGACCACCGTTGGGTGCGATAGCGCAGAAAAACACGAAAGGAAATTTAAAAAGCACTTCAAAGAGTAGATTTTTCAATAATTTATTGGATTATACAAGGGCAATGTCCTTGATATCGAACGATTAAGTAAAAACCAAATTTGTTAGACACAAGGCCTGTTTCTTATAGACTATCGTTCGTAAAGATAAAGCATTTCGACAAAGAAAAAGCGATGTCCTTTGATATATTGTCGAAGGTCCTTATTTGCTGAGAGTCCTAATTCCGGTGACCTTTGTTTTTATCTCGTATCGCGAGAGATGGTTAGACCTCACGTGCCAACATTTCAGTAAATATTACCAGATCCTGAACGCATCTTTTAACACCGATGAAATCTCAAAATGAGACCTAGATAGCTAAAGCTCTTATAAAATTGTTTGCATTTGTGTTTTTTCATGTTTTCTACTATTACCAAACTATGACCATCTTCGAATTCGTTTTTATAGCCACAGACAAAGATTTTGGTAATTTCAGACTGTCTGCAGTGTCGGTCAACCTTTCCCCTCTAAAAGTAAACCGGAAGTATCGTTTTCTTTCGAAGGCCAACCAAAGATTTTGAAACAATTTTAGTCCTATACCTTACACAATTTTTTCCACGTTTTTTCAAGTGACAACCAAAACTTATACTGATATTTTGCCATCTTTTACACTACTTCTACAAATCAATTGAGGACAATGTCTGCAACCATTGCTGCTATATGGTGTTCTGTTTATTGTTCCTAGAAGGAGGTTTTATTTTTTTCTTCAATGTTGTTATAGAATGAAGAAAAACCTAAGACTTTTTAAAGCATAAATGTGCATATGAATTGGAAATAAGTTTGATATACATTTGTGTGTTGTACAGTGTAAGTTAAAAGAGAAAAAAAGTGTAAAGATTCCCAAAATCTACCAAAACAATCAGTATTGAATTCCTTCGCATTATAGTGTTTGTTTGGGTAGTTTCCCTTGTATGACGTCACCGAAATTAGGTCACATTTTCTAACAGCGACTAGCTTTAACCAGGGTTTGTTTAAAGTACCCTTTCTCCGTCACATTGGCATATTTGTATTAGGGAATGGCTTGGAAGCAAAGGTAAAATATTGCTGTATTACGTAAGGCATAAAAAGCAAGTGCTGCATTTTGTATCTAGTCTTTTTTTAAAGATATCATATCTTTTATCATCGGAATTCGGCCCTTCCAGGATATGCAAATCGTCTTTTCCAAAAGTAAATGTCGTAGTACATTCATTTCGATATAAGAGATAAGACCGTTTAGCCTGGCAGTGACGATCTATGAAACCAGGAGAGACCACACTTCCTTTCTTTAATGAAATGGGATATAGTCAATTGAAATTGACAGTAGCTGTGAGTCCCAAAAAGACAACACACCTTCTTTATCTAAAGGCGCTTCTTAACAGGAGAGAACCTTTGAAAGTCAAAACATACATCGTTGATATTGATGTGGAGTTCGTATTATTGTTTGATATACAATTAAAGGTAGATATTGAAAGCATAATCAATACAGGAAGCGTCAATATATCCAAGTATGTACAGTAAATATACTGTAGGACTCTATGTGACGCTACGCTTTTTGATTAGAATACATGTTAATTCACTGTACACACTTTAGAATGAGAGACTATGAAATAATGCTTCTAGTGACTATTATTCAGTGTGTACCCTAGAACAGTACCGCTATTGTTCAGTTAAAAATGATGATTTTAAATTTCCAATTTCATAAAATCTGTGAGCAAGCACCTTTAAAAGAAAGAGATACAGCCTAAAGTGTGATATTCACAATATATACCCTAAAAGAGACGACATTTATTTCGATTGATTTAAGAAAAAGACAACTTTAGTCCCTTCATTTGAAACAAATGGGATACAGTTTTACAGTCCCGATTAATGTGTCTCCCAGTAAAACCATAGTCCCATCACTCTAATTAAAGAGGTAAAATAATTTGAGACTACAAGGACATACTACATGTAGTTTAAATTGAGAGATCAGGTGATATGCACATTCCTTTTAATCCAACGGCCTCGTAAATTACCTTGAGTTTAGTCTCCTAGTTATTGACACGACGTGCAGTCTGTCTATCAAGGTATGTATAGACTAATACACATCTAAGTGCTAATTGTGCCAGAAAGATTCGTAGAATAACTGTTAACTGTATCCATTTTCAAATTTGGACAACTTTTGTCTTTTAGAAGTGAAAAAAAAAATCTAATCAACACTAACATTTTAGATTAATGATGCCAGATTACGTCATGATAAAGCCATTTCTATCCCTTTTTATCAAGAGTTTCTGGATCCATGTTTTTTTTCTTCTTTTACGTTGATATGTTGCTTTGTCGTAGTTGACAATTACACAACAGTGCGTTTAAGAAAAACATTTCAAAAACAAAGTGAAGTGATAGGAAAAATAGACGAATAGCGGACAAGATCATTTCGAATGCATATATTAAGAGAAATTAACACCATCAAAGCAAGACCAATCCAGCTTCCGTGGCGGTACCGGGTTTTCTAAGCCCCTTCAACCCTAAGAATGCGAAGTAATTTTCTAAAATAATAGATTGTTGTGGTGCCTGTCTTTCAAAACCTTTAATATATGCTTCAGTATCTTTCCCCATCAAAATAAAGCAGATATTTAAGGTTTTGGAAAGCAGACGACTTAAAAAAAATTTTAAAAAAAGATACCCAGTATTCTAAAGGTTAAAAGAACATCATGCAGTATAGCTTAATTTAAGAATGTTTAGTGCATGGAAAGTTAAATTGACTGCTAATAATTAACTAAGCTGATATTTTAACGATGTTTTATCATCATCAATTATCTTGACAATGAGTACCACCTGGGTCTGAAGCATAACGTGGGTGTCTACAGATTATACCAGATGATGCATTACAATACAACTGATATCTGGCCTCGTTATTGGATTGTAATAATGTCTGTTGCAAATCTCTTTGTCTGTCTAATGGAGTTGATATATTAGAGTAAAGTACATCTACTTACATCATTGTAATGTATAACTTTCCTGGTGGGCGACAATGATGCAGCGAAATCAATGGGGGAATCACGTCGTCAAATTTAAGTGGATGGCCACCGAACCATCGATTCGGGTTTTCAAACAGGCCATCTTCCTAATGACTTACTTGTTTTTCATCGGATAACGCCTATCAAAGGGCCGGTCGGAAGCGGTTTTCCTCTGGAGGACCTTATAACTGAGATAGGACATGGAGTTTTTCGCGATTCACGTTTCAGGAATGTTGATACTCGCTGAAACTGCTTCCACCTGGCAATAGTTGTTGTATATACTAGATGCACCATCAGCCTGTAAGAGTTGAAGAAAAGAAAAGAAAAAGAAGCCCATCTTCATTAATTTTCAGTTTTTGGGAATAAATTATTGTAACCAAAGGAGAACTTGTTCGGTCAACGCAGTCATGAAATACCTTCTTTTGTCAGTTCTTTGTCATTACATCAACTTCTTTCAAGCTATGATGCGATACCCGTCTCATAATAATTGAGGAATATCCCAAACCTAACCGCCTATATAGGATAGTCGAGACAGGTTGAACGTTCGTCATTTCGTATGTCAGCAAAGAAGCTACCTCTTATGAAAATCCAAATGCCTTCATCGCGATTCGAACCCACGCAGAGAGGGGCCACGTTAGTTCAAGTTCTGTAGAAAAACCGCTAGCCAACAGAGGCCCTTCAATGACATTACAGCTTCGATTATCCGAGTTAGAGAGAATGCTACATGTATACACTTGTATTTTATCTAATGCACCCTTTAAGCTATCAATAAATCGAATATCTTCTTCAGCATGTCTCAATACATGTAAGTGTCATACATTATAAAGGGTTTAATAAATAAAAGACCGTACAAGTATTTACATGATATAAACGCATGCATAATTTATTACTGTAGACTGTTTATTTATCATGCCGTCGTTGTGTCTTCAATTTGCATTGAAATTAATTTTTAAATCGAAATTCTGTGATCTTTATCGAATTCGATAGTTAGGCACGACTGGTGAATTACGGTTTAACTCTTTACCCCCTGCAGACGACCTTTTTTATTTGAAGCAAACGACTCTAGAAAAGCTTGGTAAACATATGAAGAACATTTCAGTTCGTTCTGCCGCTGTGATATGTGAATAGATTGAAAAATCATTGTGGCAAAAGGAGAAATTTCTTGTGACAAACAATTTCTTCTTTTGCAACTACGCTTTTTGAAAGTCGTATGCTGCAATACGCAAAAGTGTGACTTTAGGAGGTAGTGTGTTAAGCAGATTGTTTAGCAGATCGACCAATACTGTGTCAGCGCTTCTCTTCACTTCAAACATTATCAATAAAGGGGCCGTTTGTGGAAAAGGTATTTCAAGAGGTAAAAAAAGAAGAAATGAATTCCACAAACTATCGCCTTTGTTGCTTCTATAAACCCTTTTTGTTGGTTCTCATCCGAATCGTCATCGAGGAAATGTCTATAATTAGTACACTCGAAAAAGGACTTGTTTTCTAGTTTTTAGATGGTGTGCGATAGAGTTTTACACGCCTCCTCCTTTTTGAGTCTTCATTTAACATGTGTGGTGAATAAGATCAGTCGGGGAGATCACAGGTTGCAAATGTGATGAATGAGCAAGTATTTATGCATTTGTTCAGCAGATTACTTTTGTTTTTCACTATTTTATATACGCCATGTTCCGACGATCAATTTACCAAAATCGCCGTTGAATGTTGGTTCCATTTTGGTAGTGCCGTTCGCTCTGACACTCTGCAGAGTATTTCGAGTCGAGGGATGCGAGTGACAGAAACAATTCATTTGACCGTAAATCACAATTTACTCTTTATCTAGCATAAGCTTATGTAATGTACTCTCTAGGTGACAATTGCATGGAAACTCGATAGGAAGAGAACAAATGCTCATTCAATTGCTTATACCAACAGTATCATATATTCGCAACGAAGGTCTACCTTTACTACCAATAACAATAAAAGTGGCGTCTTTTAACGATGTCGAATTAAGTCGATTAAAAGAAAATAGCGCTCGTAAAGATTATTGGTTATATAAACTTATATTATATTATCCATATGACCTGAAAAGCAAACGTACTTTACAATATTCGCGTAAACAAATCTTTCTCCGAGGTTCGTTTGTTAACAACAATGGACTCTCCTCTGTTTTATATGTCACAAAAGACTGATCTTGGATAACATTTTCACCACAAATTATGTTCGTTTAAAAGCATCCCTTCGGTTCTCAATTATTGCCGGCATTTGTTATTATGAAAATTAAAGGACACAATCATATGTTATCATATGTTGTCATCATTTTATGTAAATGCATTGGTGTCTATTTACAAGTAAACTTTAAGTTAATGAGCAGCTGCGGACAGCGATCAAAATCCCAAAACAGGATCAAAGTACATTGTATAGAGAGGAGACGTTTGGTCTACAAAACCTTTTTTGTTCATAACCCTTTACCAAACAATAACACCAATTTACCACTTTGTTGCAAACGAGCAATTTCTCCTTTTCCATTCATGTTTTCTGCCTTAGAATATTGTTTTTCAATCTCATTACATTCTTAAATGTCGTCTGCAAACTCTTGAATATGTGAGTGTCTAAAATTTGGTATTTGGTAAAGGGTTAAGGGAATGTTTCATAGATATTTCGTTCAGAAATAACTATTCTTCAATTATTCGGCCAATTTTTTTTCATCGAGTGATAACTTTTCAAATTATCAACTTTATATACTTAACTTTTGATCGCTATTTCAATTGTGATCAAATGATTATCATGTAAAATCGTTGAAATGGTATAAATTGGTAGAGTCCTCGGCCGAAGTTTTTATAGTCATATACAAAACACATTGATGGAAGACATTGTCTCAGGGTAGAGAGTCAAGGCACACAGTTCGTCGGTTCAAATTCTGTGAGTAGTGCGCTAGACTTTGCGACGTTTTATAGATCCGTGCTTGGCGCAAGAAGTAGTTATTTAACATGGAAGTAAAATGGAGGATGAATAATGAAAGTTCTAAGAACTTGCTTCATTATCGGAATAGGATACGTTTAATTTAAAACCCTTCGTATTATGTATTTATCCATTTAACCATCTCAAAAAATAGTGTTATTTGTTTGTGATTTACTTCAGATTTCTATTGTTTATTTATATTCATGCATGTAAATGTGTTTGAACTATGGACCTATGGGCCTAAGTTCTAATGAAGTATGTCATGTTATGTTATGTTATGTTACGTTACGTTACGTTATGTCACGTTACGTTATGTAATGTACTGTTATGTACTGTTATGGAATGTAATGTTATGTTATGTTATGCTACGTTACGTTATGTTATGTTATGTTATGTTATGTTATGTTATGTTATGTATCTTATATCCGACAGGTACCACGTGTAAAAAGATTCCAATAACCGGAAATGTCTTGTTCCGACCCACCCGCCATTACAGGCGGTTCCGTGATCACCAGTAGTCCGTATGCGGATGGTTCTGTCGCTGTGTACACGTGTAACACCGGTTACGTCATGTCCGGTACCGCCTTTATCACGTGTTCGACCGGAGCTTGGAGTACGTCACCCAGCTGCGCCGTACAGTACCAGCAGAACATCAACATTACAACAACCCATACAGGTAACCGCCGTTATTGTCTTGATCCGATTTTATTTGTTCGATTTATATTCAATTTTTTCTAATTGATTATTATATTCGAATTGGACATATGTCGGTTATATATTGCCAAATCATAGTGTCCATTGATTGATAAAATGTTTGTTTCATTACTTTATTTGGGATGCATGCGAAAAGTTGTTCGGAAATAACGGTATTAATCTATACTACTCGGCTGAGAAAGTACATTCGAAGACCGACTATTTTGAACATGCACGCCCGTCGGTTGCATTTTCTTTGCCGGGTGCTAGACGTAACACCGTTATAAAGCATAGGTTATCAAATACAACCAGAACCGGAAAAGTGAATGTCAACTTATACGGTGTATACAATATGGCTATCATTGGCAAAACTAGGTAAAAAGCAAAATACCTTGGGCGGCCATCTTGTTCGGACGTTAGATCGTAAACATTGGTCACGTGATTGCCCCGCCTGTTTAAGGGATGGGCCTACTCACGTACCATAACTCTCCAGAGATGTGTTATGAAAATATGATTGTTTGTAAACAATATTTTGGTAAACAGATACTCAGACGATGTGGAAATGGCCTTATAAGCTTGTTTGGTAACTTTTCCGTCTATGACTTTATGACCTAACAGACACACGCATTTTAAGAGAAATAATGTACGGTTTTATAAAAAACCAACGTCATTGTATAGCATTCGTGAATGTATGATAATCAGCTTACAAAGTCTATAGCAGCTTTTTTTTAAAAACAAACGAGGTCAATTTCAATGGAACCAAATAGATTTAAAACTGGGGTTTATGGAACACAAATATCACAAATACTGATTTGATGCTATCAAGTATATATTTAGTTATAAACGATCTGAAATGTCTGAACATGTAATTTAAAGTAACATGAATGTATATAAGAGTTGCTAACTATTTCTAACAAATAGCACTCCAAAGATTGCCGTTCTTGAAAAGATCCTTACAGGCCTAATTTGTCCGTATGTTTTACTTTTGCTTGATCGTTTGCTAATTCAGTTTAAGTTTTCTTAAAGGAAAGTAATGCTCTATATTTCCGTTTGCATATGCTCTTTGACAATAATGCGTCTTGCCCTTCTTTAATCCTAATATTGCTGGGACCGACTTCATGCTTATGCAACAAAGTTGGATCAAGACCAGCCGCTAAGTAAATTCGCGACTGGCCTGTGATCTAACCTGTTTACTACTCTGGATTTCTGTCCTCATCGAAATTAAGCATATATTTATGGTTATGGCGATTAGACGACATAAAAAACTATTTCGTAGAAAAGTATCCAGCATTCTAACGGTTATCTCTATCCCTCTCTCGTTTACCACGTCTATCGCCTGTTTCATCCCTCTCTCGTCTACCACGTCTCTCGCCTGTTTCATCCCTCTCTCGTCTACCACGTCTCTCGCCTGTTTCATCCCTCTCTCGTCTACCACGTCTCTCGCCTGTTTCATCCCTCTCTCGTCTACCACGTCTCTCGCCTGTTTCATCCCTCTCTCGTCTACCACGTCTCTCGCCTGTTTCATCCCTCTCTCGTCTACCACGTCTCTCGCCTGTTTCATCCCTCTCTCGTCTACCACGTCTCTCGCCTGTTTCATCCCTCTCTCGTCTACCACGTCTCTCGCCTGTTTCATCCCTCTCTCGTCTACCACGTCTCTCGCCTGTTTCATCCCTCTCTCGTCTACCACGTCTCTCGCCTGTTTCATTCCTCTCTCGTCTACCACGTCTCTCGCCTGTTTCATCCCTCTCTCGTCTACCACGTCTCTCGCCTGTTTCATCCCTCTCTCGTCTACCCACGTCTCTCGCCTGTTTCATCCCTCTCTCGTCTACCACGTCTCTCGCCTGTTTCATCCCTCTCTCGTCTACCACGTCTCTCGCCTGTTTCATCCCTCTCTCGTCTACCACGTCTCTCGCCTGTTTCATCCCTCTCTCGTCTACCACGTCTCTCGCCTGTTTCATCCCTCTCTCGTCTACCACGTCTCTCGCCTGTTTCATCCCTCTCGTTTACCACGTTTTCATCCCTCTCTACCACGTCTCTCTCCTTTCATCCTCTCTCTCGTCTACCACGTCTCTCGCCTGTTCATCCCTCTCTCGTCCACGTCTCTCGCCTGTTTCATCCCTCTCTCGTCTATCCACGTCTCGCCTGTTTATCCACGTCTCTCGCCTGTTTCATCCCTCTCTCGTCTACCACGTCTCTCACCTGTTTCATCCCTCTCTCGTCTACCACGTCGCCTGTTTCATCCCTCTCTCGTCTACTGTTCTCGCCTGTTTCATCCCTCTCTCGTCTACCACGTCTCTCGCCTGTTTCATCCCTCTCTCGTCTACCACGTCTCTCGCCTGTTTCATCCCTCTCTCGTCTACCACGTCTCTCGCCTGTTTCATCCCTCTCTCGTCTACCACGTCTCTCGCCTGTTTCATCCCTCTCTCGTCTACCACGTCTCTCGCCTGTTTCATCCCTCTCTCGTCTACCACGTCTCTCGCCTGTTTCATCCCTCTCTCGTCTACCACGTCTCTCGCCTGTTTCATCCCTCTCTCGTCTACCACGTCTCTCGCCTGTTTCATCCCTCTCTCGTCTACCACGTCTCTCGCCTGTTTCGGGTCTGGCTCTAATCCTCGTCACATTTCTTCACGTTTCGTCTACGTTTATTCCCGTCTAATATCCGTTAACTCTTTACCACCTGCAGACGACATTCTTTTACCAGAAACCAGAGGACTTTGGAAAAACTTTGTAATTATTTTTTGGTTCTGTTTCTGTCATAACATATGATATGTGAATAGATTGAAGAAAATCATTGAGGCAAAAGGAGAAATTGCTTGTGACAAGCAATTTCTCCTTTTGCAACAATGTTTTTTGAAGGTCTTCTGCTGCAAGACGCAAAATGTGTTACAAACTAGATCAGTGTCACACCTGTCTAGAGCCAAAGCCTCTTCATATCCGTGTACTTCTGAAACCTCCTTATATCCGTGCATCCTAAATCAGTCTAACATAGTATCCCATAAAACTTCTTATTGGCACTGTCTGGCCCGTTCTCCCTTTACTTTCATCTTCCAATTACCCACACATACAGACAAACTTTCTCCTTTGTAGTTTTCTAACATCTCTCTAGCCCAAACATCTTCCACACATATTTGTAGACGTATTTTCTGAATATTAAACCTACCTACCCGAATCTTCCCATGGAAACCTCTAGCAATTACTATTTTCCCACAGTCTTAAAACGCTGCTTGTTCATTTCAGTTTCTGTCCAGAAACTGATTACGTATACACGCTATTCCTTATTTGCCCTCGGATTAGGACTATATATTTCTGATGAGAGAGTAAATTCACAGAAACAAATAGCCTGCAAACTCTGGGACAGTTGTAAATATGGCGTTTGGTTAAGGGTTACAGAGCGACTACAGGCAGCTAATTGATTCTTTATAGTCGCAGCAGTAAACCATGACTTTATCTTTCCTTTTTTCCTGATTTACAGATAACACAGAATTTCCGGACTGGCTTACTTACTTCATAGCGACGGTATTCGTCTTATTGGCCATACTGTTTCTTGTCTGCATTCTCGTCTGCTGTTGTCAGCTGTGTGGGTAAGTACAAATTTGTGCCGAATTGCTTGATTAACCTCTAATCTAAACAAATTAGGTTTATCCCATGAAAACACCTCTGTTAAAATAGGAATGTCGCCATGTTGTTTCTCGCCAGTCTAACGCTACTTTTACTTTCGTTTTCAAATATAGATTTTTGATAAGAAACCTAAAGGTCGTTTGATTTGATTAAGCAAACAGTTATATATCATATAACTCAGAGTAGCAAACGAATTAGATCACAGGCCATCCGCCAACTTACTTGGCGGCTGGCTTGGGTCTGACGTATTTGTACAAGCATGAAGTCGGTTCCAGCACTATAAGGGGTAAGCATAGTCTCCTTCGACGTTATCTTCATCAATCTTTAGTTATATCGCGAAGGTATCCCGTTTGAAGTGCTGGCAAAATCAGTTATGTACGACTATATTATAAAGTATTGTACATTCAAAAAGCATTTCCGCTTGTAGTAGTTATGGAAATTCCACACGTAAACACACAACATTCCGTGAAACGATCATTTCACTCCGCTTTCTTCAGCTATTTCCTCGAAGGATCCTATTGTTTCGAAGTGATTGTCATGTATGTTGATCAAATTATCTTTCAGTTACTATGGTGAAGGTGGTTTGTTTGGTCACCCCCTAGGTTGTGGGTACGTGCGATGTTGTAGCTGTTGCAAGAAAGATGACAATACGTGAGTAAAACATATATCCTGTGTGCCCATTTCTTTCTTTTCTTCTTTTTTACCTCCTTTCTTTCTCTCGGTCTTCTCGATTCTCATCTTCATTCTAATTATTTTATTATTAAAGTTATTGTTCTACTTGTAGTTATTCTTATATGTTCTTCTACGACTTCTTATTCTTCTTCGACTTCTTATTCTTCTTCGACTTCGTTTTATTCTTCTTCGACTTCTTATTCTGCTTCGACTTCTTATTCTTCTTCGACTTCGTTTTATTCTTCTTCGACTTCTTATTCTGCTTCGACTTCTTATTCTTCTTCGACTTCTTTTTATTCTTCTTCGACTTCTTATTCTGCTTCGGCTTCTTATTCTTCTTCGACTTCTTTTTATTCTTCTTCTTCAAACTTAATCTTCTTTGACTTCTTTTTATTTTTTTTCGACATTTTTTCCTTCGACTTCTTATTCTTCTTCGATTTCTTATTTTTCGACTTCTAGTTCTCCTATTCCTATGTTACCTTAACCAGTCCTGTTTTATCATTTTCGTATTTATATTCGTGGAGATGTCTTATGCATTCCGCTGCCTATTCCCCAGCTACAGACCCCGACGGAAACAGTGTACAACGTTCCCCAGACGTTACCACTATGATGAGAATGGACACCGGTTTCACATAGACGATCTGGGGCGGAGGTGTTACTACGAACACAGGAATAAAAACGGAAAGGTCGTCACGGTCACACCGGAAACAGAAAGCACCGTCACAGATGTAAGTAGCGTTTAGTGTAGTCTGGGTTTCCGGCCCGTATGTATTCCCCGCACTAATGCGGATAACAAAAATGTTATATACGGCTCCCTGTTATCGGTTCGTAATTCCGGTTACGTTATTGATAGTTTCTAGATCGCAATTAGAATAACAGTTAATGAACATTGACTGTCTTTCATAAATGTATACCAATGTGCTATTACGAACTATTGAGTTGGCATTTGGCATGCTACGCGCCTAAGATACTCTTAAATTGCATAGTGGATGATAAATTAATTCAATAATGCAATCTGGTTTTATAAAAGTACAAATAGTGCCCGTCCCTACACGAATACATGTGTGCAGATCGCAATGTACAGCGAAGCGTCAACTCATCAATAAAGACATGGGTTTTGTGTTCAGTGAATAAGGGGCGTAAGCGAGACTGAATCACGTACTATTTTTGTCATGGTTATTTCCCTTTAATAAAGATGCATTCTTGCGACATTTTCGTCACCGTTATTAGTTTAATTAAATATGATTGATTGCCAGTTGAACGTATAATACACCATTATCTTAAATATACCGCGTGTGTAAATTAAATACAGGAGAAACCTTTTGCTAAAGGAAATTAAGCCAAATAGAGGTTATTATTTCTTGCATCATATAGTTTTTGAATAACTTACCAGCAAAAGCGGAAAAATGTATACGAAAAGTAACCGAGAATGAAGAAAGAAGGAAACAAATGCCATACTGTTTGCAATGTTTGATTAAAACCATTGTGACGAAAGGAAAAACTGCCTTCCACAAGCTATTTCTTCTCGTCTTTAGTCACAATTATTTCGTTAGGTCTCTGCTTCTGTGTACAGCTTCACTACATACATTACGCTTAAATTGTGCGTACGTTAAAAACCAACATTCATTCTTATTTCAATATTGAGCGAAACAATATTGAAAAGTAGCACATTATTGGAATTGCCTCTGCGAGTCGCTTCCAATGACGTGTCAAATTGCAATAATGTGCTTTCATATAGGATACTATTCGTGTCGATTAGTTTTTGCTTAAGCAAATAGTTTCATTAAGTTGTTTAGTAAAACGTTACCCTGGTCCGTCAAAGAGAGATATTATATGTAGTAAAAGGATAACATTAATAATTATTCTATCTTCTCTCCTCTAGAACACTGTGATAGTGAATGAAACCTGGAACGACCGGACAGTCGGGGAGAAGAAGGTCCAGCCCGCAAAGGAACTGTTGACTTGGAAACCACACATGCACCCCGTCCGGAACATCAATACCAGCACCAAGTGATGATGGCCATCATCACGAATAACAATCAATAATAGTTAATCAGCTAAAGAACGCAAATCATTTTTATGACAACCGGAAATGAAAGGGACTTAGGTCAGAAGTTAAACATTCTTGTTTGAAAATATTTCTACTCTTACTGTCGATGTTTATGTCTTTTATTATTGATTCTAAACGATTCGACGTTCCTGGATTACATTTCTTAACAAATTGTGCTTGAAGTATCGTGAAAAAGACGTTTTCCTCCGAGACGCTTACAATGACGTGTCACTTGGCAATACTGTACTTTTATTAAAGAAACTATCCATACATATGTGTTTTGACTTACGCAAATGTTTTCCTCGAGTCATTTAGTAAAAGAATACTCTGCTTGGCACCTGGGTACCGTTTTAATAAACATGCCATGCTAGGATTTGCATAAACTGATACACACATTTGAAATTAGCAATATAGTAACACATCATTGTAATCGTCTCTCCGGGAGACAATTCATGTTTATCAGATTTAACTTACGCAAACATTTTCCGTTCGACGTTTAGTAGAAAAGTATCCTGCTTCCCTTGTGAATGTTACTTAATTTTCTTTACATAAAGTCTGATCTTAGATTAAACACAGATAACTAACTGCATTACGTAAAGGATGAACATTTCTTAAGAGTTTTCAATATCTTCTGATCATTGTTAATTGTCTTACTTACTAAAATGGATAATCTATTAGTCAGCGCTATGGGGCCTAAACGCTATTCCTAACTTATCGGGTTTATCCAATGAAAACACCTGAAGTAATATGGAAAACGTTATATGGTTTCTCATGAGACCTTTCTGATTGCGCTTTCGTTTTCAAATATAGATCTTAAGTGTGAAATCCAAAATAGACATTTTGTTTGATTGAGGAAACAGTTATATGTATCACAACTCATAATTCTTCCATTATGTATGAGTTTTCAATAATAATAATTGAAAATGATGTTCAACTCTTCCATATAAGTTGAACAACTTAACTTTAACGCTTATAGGAAATGTGATATAAGTCGGGAACGATTTAACCGAACTATTTTTTAACGCTAAATTAACGTACGACTTGCATTTACCAGATCACGGATATACTCGAGTAGTTACAATTGCCAAAAGTATCTCTTTCATTAAATTGAGAAGATTCTGTTATTTTGCAATAAAATCTTTTTACACATTGCTCTGTTTTCTGTAAATAAAACGTTATTTTATTTGTGTATGATTTTGCTTATATTTTCTTTGTCATACCGACCGATAGAACAAAATGAATATCAACGAAAAGGAGCAAACTTAATGAAAGAAAAAGGGTATCATACCTTTTTTTTCATCTTAATGTTTGGACTAAAATGTTGTCCTTCGCAACATTTGAACTCAAATTTGCATCCCGACACCACAGATATTTGTTGATAATCTAAGGAGTTTGTCAGGTAAGGAAAGCGTAGTGAGTCATAAATACTTGGAGGTGCTTGGTCACAGATATGAGGAAATTTGGAAGTCAAAAATAAATGTCTTCAATTATAATGTTATATGGTACACACCGAAGAGTCTTTGTAAACTAGATAAAAACTATACCGTTTTCAATTCTTGAAAGTGAATATATCCAATGAATTAACATGTATTTTAATACAAACGATTCCCGGAAAATATACTGTAGATACTATTTTAAAGATAACCCGGCGCCTCCAATTTGAGATACATTTACGTGGGTTCTAAATTCGAGACAAATATTCTTTACGATGCTTGATTAACTCACAACATTTCATTTCTCTTAAATCACTTGTCGAATGTCGCATTTATGTAGGAAAATAATGAGTAGCATAGATTAAGAATGTTCACGTCTGTTAAGAAAAGGCCATATATATGAAAGTTAGTCTGGCCCTCCATATATCACTGAACAAGGTTGAACCCATCCCTGATTCCAATTTCGCGTAAATTGGTTTTAATTAGGGATGGGAAAGAAATGGTGAAATCACTATTCGAATATTCGGTAACTACTATTTGAATTTATTCGAATATTCGATTTCACAGCTAGTTTTATATCCTTTGTTTAATCCTTAAAATTCGTCGACATCATTAACTTAAAATGCACGTAAATGCGTGTTCCGTGAAAGCCTGAAAGGGTGAGAATAATTTGGGCGTTTCCTTGTCAGAAACAGACAGGATTATCCATTCCTTTGAAATACTAAACTATCCAGAGATACTGTCGGTGTTAACCTGGCTGTAGATGTAGATGTTAACCCTTATAGTGCTGGAACTGACATCATGCTTTATGCAAACAGGTTAGATCCAGGCCACCCGCCAGGTACATCGGCAGCTGGCCTGTGATCTTACCTGTTTGCCACTCTGAGTACCTTTCTTCAACAGAACCAAGCAGATATTTCAGGTTTGGGAAATAAGACAACACAAAAACCTGTCTTTAGAAATGTACCCAGCATTCTAAAGGTTTGTCATTCATTATGGGTTGGTAAGGTGACACAGATGAGAGGAAATTCGGAAGTTAAATATAAATTTCTGTAAAATTGCTCAACAGATGTACTGATATATGATACAAACTGAATAGTAGGCATTGTAAGCAAAATTAGGTCGTTTTTATTTTAGAAAGAAGAACGAGAAAAAGAAGAAGAAGAAAAAAGCCTATACAAATTGTCTTTATCGTCGAGCCGATTCTATTGAGTAGCTATTGAGATACAGGGTTCGAGGGAACATGGCAGATGGTTGATAAAAATTTAAGCTGAACCCCTTCAATCATTCCTTATTTATACGGAAACGGTGTCAATTTAGGTAGCCCAGACAAATAAGCGTTCCATATACATTAATAAAGGTTATCAGTCTAAATAAGCTACGGCAAGAAGCAACAGGGCTGTTAATGAGGCGAGAACATCTCCAATTGTCAGGTCTCGGCCTTACTCTGACAGATTTCCAGGAAACAAGCGAAACGGGACCCCAGACACACGTAGGATTCCACTTTGTACAGCTGGTATCTGTATTTGTTTATAACATGCCTTTCGTTATCGTTCCATTTTTGCCTTTTGTTTCAACCCTTTTCCAAACGCCAAATTTTCGACTGCCCGAAATTGAAAGAGTTTGCAGACGGCATTTTAAAATGTGATGAAATTTAATTCGTCTGCAACAAACTGGTCAAATATCGTTATTGTTTGGTAACGGGTTAAACGAATGAGCTTTTAATCGATTGTGCATATCAAAAAGGTTTTACTCCATCTACCCCTCTCTCACATCGCTCTCTCTATCTCTCTCTCTTTCTCTCGCATACTCTCTTTCTATCTCTCTCTCTCACTCTCTTTCTCTCTTTCTATCTCTCCTCTCTCTCTCTCTCTCTCTCTCTTTCTCTCTCTCTCTCTCTCTCTCTCTCTCTCTCTCTCTCTCTCTCTCTATCTCGCTCTCTCTCTCTTCCTCTCTGCCTCCTTGCTCTCGATCTCAAACCGTCACTCAAACCGTTCGTATACAAACAAATACATATAAACAAAGTCATATATATGTGTATCTAGTTATTTCAAATGATGCTTATTTACATATACTTCATACATATCGGATCGCACAAAGAATGGCGATATTCTATCTTCTAGAACATCACTCAATGTGGCAATCAATACGAATCTATTTCGTAATGTCTCTGTAGTGTGTCTCTACAGTGTGTCTCTACAGTGTGAATCCAATTGAAAACAAGTCCCCTTGTCTCAAGATACGGACAATACCGGCAACCGGACATTGATAGGTATCTGTAGGATCATGCCCCGGGGGTACGGGAGATTGCATCCCGCAGGTAGGGGTAAATTGTTAGTGTGATCTATAATTAAAATATCTAAGATTATGGTCCGATTGTGTCAGCTGCTGTGATTTTCAAAATTGTTCAGATGTAAGTGATAGATAATAATGAAGAGTTTCTGCTTCATACAATAAACTATGATGTTTCTTTTCTACGAAAAGAGGATATAGAATAGTTCGTGGAGGACAGTGGTTAAGCGGTAGAGTGTCAGCCTCCGGAAACGAGGGTCATGGGTTCGAATCCTGTGGATAGCGGGTTCCGCGATCTTTCATTAATCCACTTTCGGCAAGAGTACGGGTTATGATCCAGGAGAAAGAGTCGATAGTGATTCATCCATGTTGTATGAACTTGTTTCACAAGCGATGTGAAATTAATAAGTTTGAACAAATCTAGACTATATTTTTAAATACTGCACGAACAGCATGCTACGCCTCTGCAAAGACATAGATAATCATATCTATGTCTCTGGCCTCTGTATATAGCTAGGATAGCTGCCTTAGCCCAGGTACAAATTCCGATTCCGGGCTTAAACTGTTCATAGGGTCAATTAAGTTCTATTTAAAGGTTTCCCTCAATCATAGTGAGTATGTAATGATTGACATATTGTCGCTAGTGAAGTGAAACCCTGAATTGAATGACGAAACAGTCTAACTTGTGTTAAGCAGCCACCCTTTTAAGCAGCCAACCTGCCTTAAACAGCCACTACAGAAAGTCCCATTGTTAGATTTATAGTGTAAATCAACTTGTGTTTAGCAGCCAACCTGTCTTAAACAGCCAATTTACTCTGTCCCATAGGCTGGCCTCTTATCACAAGTTTGACTGTATATAGCTTGATGATTTCTAGTCCTTTCGCGTTGCTGGAACCGCGTATTTCACAACTTTTGATGTTTTCAAGACGACGCTCGTTGACGTTATAACGATGATATTATTAACCCTTATAATGCTGGGTAATTTTTAAAATAGATTTTTGTGTCGTCTGCTTTCCAAAACCTAAAACATCTGCTTTATTCTGATCAGGAAAGATACTCAGACTAGCAAACAGGTTAGATCACAGGCAAGCCGCCAATTTACTCAGCAGATGGCCTGGATCTAACTTGTTTGCATAAGCATGACATCGGTTCTAGCACTATGAGGATTAAAGTTCAGTTATCGGCCTCTGTTTACTTATAAAAAAAACCCACACCTGAGTAATTATCGAATGGAATCATCAATGCTTCGTACATTACCCATTGGAATTACGCAATATGTGGGTATGTGAATGCCGTTAATATCCGGTACACCAAGGCTTTTGAATCTTGGCATCAAGATCTAACACATATGCAACAAAGTTCTCATACGGAGATGAAATGTGGGGACGTGTGAATATATTCGTCCATTCTAAACATAAACGGTTCCCTAACGATTTCGGAAGTCAAAAGAATAGGACAAAACAGGAGCTTACTTTATAATCATATTTGCCACTTAAGTTTCATCGTCATGAAAAAGAAAATGGCGACAACCTTGTGATTTCTGGGGTCCATTGGCGACCTTTTATCATTCCACATTCGGATTGATCTTAAAATGGATCAAGGAAGCAGAAACGAGAGCGACCATTCTTAGTTGTAAGAACTTGTTTCATAACTGATGCAAAGAAAAGGATAATGATAATAATGATAATCCTACAGCAAACACGAAAAGGGTACATGCAAGTACATATTCGTTTTTGAAATGAAAAAATAGGGCTTATAAAGTAAGCATGTTAACGCACAAAAACAGTTAAGAACAAAACTACACAGGGGTCAATGGCAAACAACGATATCAATCGATTGATGATAGCATCGAGTTCAACTGATCACATGGTACGATAAGCAGACTAGAAATATGTTTTGTATTTTCAGGTTCAAGGGAATTTCACACCTCATATACGGGTGATTGACAAATACGCGATTAGACATGGATGGCATGTTACGAGCCTCTTTTACCCTTTTTTTTTTTCATATCTATCCGTTTCAACCCATTACCAAACAATAACGACATTTTACCACTTTGTTGCAGACGACTTTGGACTACATTGTCGGAAAAGGAAGAAAATGCTTATGAAGAGAGATTTCTCCTTTTTCCACAATGTTTTCTACCTTATCAGGCGATTATTTTCCCAATTTCATTACATTTTGTAATGTAGTCTGCAAACTCTTTCAATTTGGGACTGTCGAAAATTTTGCGTTTGTATAATTTTAAAAAATGCACATGCGGAAGATAGTTTTTTAAGAAACCAATATGACAATAGAAGAAACTGATCAAATTGAGCAATTTCCTCTATTGTCATATTGGTGTTTTACCATTGCTAAAAAATTGTTATTATTTATTTTTTATTATCGTCGTCTGCTTTTGCTTTGAATTTGGACCAGTTATCAGACAACGTTAGAAGGAATCGGCTAATTGATCCGTTAAGTGATTGGTCAATGACAGGGGTGTCTATGGTAACTGTTAAACTGGCGGCTAAACATGAACCTGCCTGACACCTGACGTGATCAAATTGACAAGGAACATTCGTTTCACGGTCTTAGAACGCCAAACGTTTGTGTTGCGTGCGATGGTGTGAAACTACAAGGTTTGTTTGTTTATGTATAACGGGGGTTATTGACTTGAACCATTCGGATTTCTGTTCCAGTGTTTTACCTCTGGGTAGAAATTCCTTGGGTTTTATCCTTGATTGATGCGTGTGAATTCTGAAATACAGGTAAAATATTCAAGCAATACTCTCGATACATGAAAAGGACCATATGTATGCGTTTGTAGTGAATTTATATAAAGCAATAACAAGACCTACCAACATCACCAAGGGGTTCCGATTGCTTTTTGGATAACTCTTTATATTTGACGTCTCAATTTAAACTTAAACCACATTCTATAAAAGCATAAGTCCTATTTCTTTTTTAATTAAAAAAAGTCGACTACAGCCTTGCTTTACGGCATCTAACTAGAAAGGAAGGGTTTATGAGATATTTGTTTATATCCGGTAGATACTGCATGGGGTAGTTTGTACAAAGCATGTGCACGGGTACATCTTCCTTTCGTTCATCTCTAATGTTCATAAAGGCGTAAGCGCTGTAACAAGTTACTTTTCATGTTAGTTCACGTAAATGAATAATTCAGCTTTAGGCATCATTCCACATAACTCACGTACCTTATACTGTACTGACGTCTAGTACTATACATGTATGTGTTCATATAACTCATAAATCTATAACAAGCAATGTCTCCTTGAATCGTAATTTCTATCATTGTAAGACTACGTCTAGCTCAATACTTATTTTAACGACTGTTATTGTCTTATTCGACGATTCATTTTCAGTTCTCACACTTTGATACATATATTAATGTTTTTTTACTATTTCAATATCATTTTCTTATTCTAAAAAAATTAGAAGGTATGTTTAGCACGCTTTTTGGAAGCATACCTATGAAAACTAACATGGGCTACATGTACAACACATTCCCTCTGTCTCTGTCTCTGTCTCTGTCTATGTCTCTGTCTCTCCCCCTCTCCCTCTCCCTCTCCATCTCTCTCTCTCTCTCTCTCTCTCTCTCTCTCTCTCTCTCTCCCCCCCTCTCTCTCCCTCTCTCTCTCTCTCTCTCTCTCTCTCTCTCTCTCTCTCTCTCTCTCTCTCTCTCTCTCTTTCATTCTCTTCTGTTCTCCCTCCGTATCTCTTGTTTACTCTCTCTCTCTCTCTCTCTCTCTCTCTCTCTCTCTCTCTCTCTCTCTCTCTCTCTCTCTCTCTCTCTCTCTCACTCTCTCTCTCCCTCTCTCTCTCTCTCCCTCCCTCCCTCTCTCTCTCTCTCTCTCTCTTTCTCTCTCTCTCTCTCTCTCTCTCTCTCTCTCTCTTCTCTCTTTCTCTCTCTCTCTCTCACTCTCTCTCTCTCTCTCTCTCTCTCTCTTTCTCTCTCTCTCTCTAAGGTAGTTAATTTTGTATGGTTCGTGCAATGTCTATGATCAATCCAGTGTATCAGCCCACTTGGTATGCATTTTGTAAATAAGATATGAAATTAATGTGCATGTTTTACAGAGAATGTAACACACGCCTACAAAACACACACTCGTTTAATTTGCAGCGCTTTATACTACTGAATTCGTTGTATTTTACCCAGTGATTGAGAGACAGAGAATACATCTATTTATAAATCTATATCTCTGATTGCTCCAGCCATTTCTTGCCAAAGAGAATGTTTAAAACAACGGTTGGGAAAAAGAAGCAAGTATTTATTTAAGTAGAGCCCACATGCTTTACAGTTTCGTTTGGTATGAAATGCATCCATTGATGATTCGATATACGCATAGATGAGTACAAACACTAATTCACTTCAATCGCTCAATGAGAAGATATGAAGTTCAACTCAGCGAGACAAAAAAGTTTGTTGCGAGTTATTTGCTCATGCGCCAAATCTCTTTCTTGGGTTGTTGGCTGTGGGTATGTTGGCATGCGTACTTATAATATGCCAAACACGTTTCTATGTGTAGCCTACTTCAGCGAAATTTGTATGATAGAAAAAAAAAAGCAAAACGCAAGAATGTCGTCTAGTGTAAAATACGCATACACCTGGGGAGATATCAGGACTATTAGTGAGAGAAGTAATGAGAGATAAGGCAGATATGTAAAAACTTTCCCACGCCCTGTTTCTTTGTTTTTACCTCTCTAAACCTTTACGTGATGACTCTTTAACAGTCCTGGTAGTAAAAACAGTAACATTGTAAGGCAATGATCGTTTCAAGAATTGTGACAAGCAACTTCTCCTTTTGCCACAGCGCTTTTTGAAAGTCGTCAGCTGCAAGACACAAAAACATGGCGTTATGTGGTAATGTGTTAACTTATGACATGTCGTAATTAGATTATATGGGTTGGAACCAATCTGAACACATCGGGTTTATCCAATGAAAACACCTCTGAAATAATAGGAATGACGCCATATTGTTTCCCGCGAGAATGACGTCACTTTACTTTCGTTTTTAAGAATAGATCCTAAATGTGAATTCTTAAAAGTCGTTAAATTTGATTGAGGAAACAACTATACATGTCGAATCCCGGACATTTGCCCCCCCCCCCGGACATTTGCCACCCCGGACATTTGCCCCCTTTTTGGTATAGGGCGGACATTTTCCCCCTCGTCGTAATGTAGAAGGCGGACATTTGCCCCCTCATATTATTTTTTTTTTCAATTTGCTTGACCTGATCGTTTTACGTTATATTTAAACAGAAATTAAAATGAAAATAATATTTTTATCAATTTTACTCTATTAGCTCTTCCCTCCTAATCCCCTATAGGTGTTAAAATCGAGACAACGAATCAAAAACACACCGATGGCACTTGGCCAATCATGCTCATCCAACCATGAAACTTAATGGATTGATTTTTTTTTTAAACTTACATATTGATCACATCTTTAATCTTATTACCCATTTGTCACTCAAGGCTAACAATAAAAAACCGTTTAACGGTTTAAGCTTAATAGAGCAAAATTGACATGTTAGTCTGATCAAATTATTATTTCCATTTAAATTCCTGTTAAATCATAACGGAATATGATCAGGTCAAGCAAGTTGAAAAAATAATATGAGGGGGCAAATGTCCGCCTTCTACGTTGCGACGAGGGGGCAAATGTCCGCCCTATACCAAAAAGGGGGCAAATGTCCGGGAGGGCAAATGTCCGGGGGGGGGGGGCAAATGTCCGTATACCATACATGTCACAACATCAATTTCGCCATTTGGTATGAGTTACTGATAAAAAATGATTAAAAAGGATGTCCAATACTTCCATACACATTGAACTACTTAACGTGCACGCTTAGAAAATGTGTTCATTGCCGGATGCCGATTTACCCGAAAAATTGTAACCCTACACTTATATCCGAGGTGTATTTCACAGCTCATGGAAATACCCGAGTAGTTCCAATTGGGTTGGAACGGGACTCGAACGTTTTACCACCGATGATCAGCCCAGGAGCGCCAATCGTTTTGTCGGAATACCTCTTGCCAAGATAGTTTAGATCCCTAGCTTGCAATGGATGAATCACAGCCGTAAATTATCTTTAAAATTGTTGACACGGTAGTTAAATCCCGTCAGAAACCGGACCCCACAAGATATATAATAATGTTGGTGGAAATGCATTTCGGTCCCTTGAGCAACAGCGCCATTCTCACTTCAGCATTGTGGATACATAAATAATGCCCCACCTATATCATTGTTTCTCCGCGTATTTTTTCCAGGTAAATCCCAAACGAAACAAAGAGAGGCCACGTGGAATTTCTCGGAAGCGCCAGTACGAGTTCGTAGCATTCAGTTTGCTCGCTACATACCTCCCTCGGTGTTTTACAATATTCTGCATCGCTAACCCCATTCCGTGCGTAAATACAGCGTGCGACTTTAGGACCGTGTGTACACCTAGGCCACAGTGTGCACTGCGCTAGAGACCGATAGCGTATTTAGTGCACAGCGTTTCGAGTGACACAGAGATAGGAGCAGTGTGTAGTGTACTCCGATCTATGTGGACGCGTGTATTTGTTATTTTATCGGCGTGTATGAATTCATACTGAATAGAAATAGACTATCGATGCACTCGATCAATCGATAACTCGGTGATTACAACACACGACTTGATACATAGTCCCATTGACATATGTATGTAGCGGTGTGTTGATGGGACGCTTATTAATTTTGTTTTGTTGAAATTACTACGTGGTACGTGGAAATAAGCGCAAAATGGTTAAGTAATGTGTTGGATATATATGAATTTCATTCAACAAGATTAATAGTATATTTTTAGAGATGACAGGAATTAGATCTAGTGTGTCATTACAAAAAGGAATGATTAAATATGGATTTAGCTATTAATACATCATAACGAGTTCCATGTGTATTCTACTTACTAAATAACCGTCTCACTCTCAGAAACTAATGGAAAGAATCAGGAATGGATTACCATAATGTTCATAACCACGTGTGCCAGTGTCATTAATTAGAGCTATCGTTACATCACCGGTGAAGATCGGCCTGTCGAACCGGATCGACCAACTGGTATCATGGGCGGAACGCTATCCTGTGGGACGGGGAAACAGCATCGGCCTCTAGCAGACGACATCTTGCCGTATGGCACCGTCACGCCCAGTTTAAATGGGGGCGTTGTACATCCGAAACCCACGGATATTCCAACGTCAGGTAAAGTATAAACATGTACTTTATCATGGGTTTAATATCTGTTATCGTTTATATGGTTTGATTGTGACTTGTCCAAATTGGAAGCATCAGCAGACGGTAAATAGATAGTGCATTTGATAACAGTTTCTTTATGCTATTTCTGTACAAACCATTGATAGAATTGCTAGGCACGAACAATATTGTCTGCCCTTTTCACCTTGATTTCAGGTGTCCTCAGATGCTGCTTCTAAGCATCAGAGTGAGACAATAGGAAGATTTGATAGAATGGGTGTTCCTTGTCAAAAACATCCACAAATAACATTGTTTGTAAATTTTGATCGCAAACGATTATTCAACCCTTAGAATGGTGTATGATAATCTTATTTTCTAAAGACAGATTTTTGTGTCGTCTGCTTTCCAAAACCTGAAATATATGTTCACTTTTGTTGAGGAATGATACCTAAACAGCAAACGGGTTCGATCACGGGCAAGCCGCCAATTACTTGGCGGCTGGCTTGGATCTAACCTGTTTTCATAAGCACGAAGTCGGTTCCAGCACTATATAAGGGTTAAAAGATTGTTTGCATAGCTAGGTTGGTACATTTATCTGCTTTCTTGACATACTTCAATAGAGCCCGATTGCGATCAACAACTCTGATAGCTATGTCTTCGTCTTGAACTTCAAAGAACTGGAAGGTTAGATGTCAATCTGTCATTTACTGTCATGCAGATGAGATTATCCGACATGTCTCACATCTATCATTATTTGTTATCAGTCGACATCATTATTTCTTATCAGTCGACAATGGAAACAGGTCCATGGATACAAATAAGATACAACATTTTGGACGGAGGGCTAGAATTTAAAAGAAAACCCTTAAAGCTAGGCTGATAGTGTACAAAACGTCAAATGTTTATATTCAAAGTAATATGTAACAGAAGGCTTGAAACAAGTAAAATTTCAGACTGCTTCATAATGCCTTCAAGATCAGGTATACGAATTCTAACTTTATTGATATAAACTCATCTCAGACAATAGAGTACCTAGACAGATCGTCTGTTGCTTATTATGACGTCATTCTGTCACATGTCGTCTGTAGGGAGGAATTATTGACTAGGGATGAAATTAGTTTGACATGATCATCAGATCTAAAAGCCTATCACCAATGGCCCGTCATCAGATAAAGACATCTGACGATCGATATGTATATTGGCAACATTTACATGGATACACAGCACATAAAATGGTTTTCCGAATCTGATCTCTGATCCATACTATGAATCAAGTCGAGGATTTAGGTATATATATAAATCTAAATGAAGCAAGGAGCGCCAGACGATGTCATTTAAAAGGATAACTTTAATGATTTGAACAAATGTCGATGATAAAAATTTGTTAACAGAAATCATCCCATCTGCAATGGATAGACTAGATATATGTTGTGTTTAGTCTTATATGTGTGTACTGAATAGTCTGACCAACCTTCGTAAGCATACCCTTATGGTAGGGACTTTCCCACGCTAGTTAAGCAAATGTTTTACATTTGATTGTTACTTTAAGGTAAACCAACCAGGACACCTATTGTACATAAGCTGTATTGCACATAAGCGGTTTGTATACGTAATTCAAAGTAAATAAACCCTGCCCTTGTTTCGATGAATCAGTATAAGCTTGACAAGTATTGATTGGAAAGATCCATGAAGACATCATGTATATGTCTTATTTCTACATCCTGGATTTCCATTCTGACACTAAGGTTTCTCAAAAGTCGGGTTTGAACTATATCCTTAATCACCAAATAAGAAACTGCTCGTTCTTAATAAGAAATGTCCGGAGTCCAAGGCATGTGAAAAAAGAAACAAGAGAAAAAGTCCAAGAATGCTGAAAGAAAATAGCGACTGATACAATAGTACACAGTTAAAGTATTCTGCCACAAAGTAGATGTTCTTGACCGCACGTTTTATGACTTATCTAAAGTAATATGATGGGATAAACGTGTATGCTAATACAAGGTTAAACTATTACTAAACATGAATTTATAACACACCTTTAATACCTTTAAATGTTTACACATATTAAAGCTAATACCTGTACATCATATGACCGCGTGACTCTTATCCGATATGTGGACTCTTTTTTACACATTGACACAGGGATTTTTCTTTAAATTCGGAAGAAGCCATAGAACTGCTAATTTTTGGTAAATGTAGCTTTGAAATTCCCAGGACTTTTTCTAGTTCTGTAACAGGGGCAAGTAAAAGGTACCTCCTAATTGGAAAGTTCTTTAAAATCATGCAGTTTTCCTTAAAATGTCTCTGTCATTTTGGTTTCCCAATTTATATGATTCTGCAATTTTATGGATACAAAATATCCCCATTTTTTAGCGAAAAAAGCCTGATTGCTGAATTTGGATACCGATAAGCTGAAGTGATATATACTTTTTCGGAAAGCTGTATTATATTAAAGAAATAAAGCATTGTTGAAATATGACACATATTATCAATGGCTAAATATTACATAGAACATTAGCAATTACTCTTTCATCGATGTGTTCTGAGTATCAGCTATCTACGAAATAATAAAACACGAGAAAGCTGGTCAAGTTGTAAACCTTAACCTTTACCTACAACACCAAAGGTACAAATTGTGACATATACCATCTACTTGTAATAACATGTACATTACATGCTACAAACCAACAAGCTTGTTGAAATAATTGTTTTTGCTAGCAAATAGTTTCTCCTTTTGTCATTTAGTTTAAACGTCATCTTTGTAACAGTCTATGCGACGAATTCGTTATCGTTTGTGGAAAGGCGTTTAAGGCGGCTTAATGCAGATTAGATTGACATTTCTCTCCTAATCCGCTTATCTGTGCGATCCATCTTGATCCATTTAAGATATTATTTGCACCATCCGCACCATGATCAAACAAGTCAATACTTGATATGGCACTAACGCAAGTACTATTGTATCGCTCCAGCCATATGATGAATGGACTAAAGTAATGATAAAATATGGAGCTTTACATTTGGGCTAACTAGTTTGGTCTAGAGAGAGACACAGGTGGGTCGGTGGCTTAGAATGCTGGGTGATTTTCTAAAAATAGATTTTTGTGTTGTCTGCTTTTCAAAAATTCAAATGTCTGCTTTATTTGGATGAGGAAAGATACTCAGAGTAGCAAACATGTCAGATCACAGGCTAACCGCCAATTTACTTGGCGGCTGGCCTGGATCTAACCTGTTTGCATAAGTATGAAGACGGTTACAACACTATAAGGGTTAAGGAACCGAGCCCCACTGTTACGCATGTCTGATGAACCATTTCATGGGAGTTTTCTTTGGCAGGACACCTCAGAGGCATAATCTGGTGAATCCTGGAAAGCCGTAATATAACTTAGAAAAGTGTTGACATGGCGTTTAACCACAACGCAAGAAATGAAATACTTAGAGACTTTGTATGAAAATATCTTGATTTGACCTAGTCTGAATGATCCAGCCATAGATATTCCATTCTACAGTTACAGCTTGGATCATTTACCACATTCGAGAAAGGTCTCCAAGGACAAATTGACGACTTGTGGATAATTACAGACCGAGGTCAACGAAAGTCTGACCATTTAAGTAGTTCATGTTTAAGCGTGGAAAATTGCCGATGTCCATTCGAGACTGTAATTGAACATGATAATTAGGATGGGCACCCCAAAAAGGGCCATGCTCTCTGCTGCTGTAGGTGTATACAATGATCGGACAGCAGGAACGTTCTGGTTGTCTGATCTTTCATTCACCATGGAGACAATTTGCACATATTTATACAATTCTATATTTTCATAGAAAATGTTGATAAATTGTTACGATACAGATCAAATTTTGTCAGACATCAAACTATCGTATTAACGCAAAGCAGTTTCACTGTCAGAATATATTTTGTTTCTATATAAGCAACACATTTCAACAACGACCTTAAATAGGTCAGGTCAAAAAAGTCTTTGTTTTCTTAATTAGACGAATCTGATCAATAGCTACAGTATAGTAAGATATAAGAAGGCAGCAAGAGCTAACCCAGTTTTTTCTTTCTGTGACAGTGAGCGAGCCAGTAACATTGTCTGATAAACTAAGGTTGATTTGACGCAGGTTTGCAATGACAGTGATGTACATTTTTGCATGACCCGCCCTTTTCCTTAGTTACTAGCTGAATTAAGTCTGTAATTCTAGCCTTTTATGCCAATTTCACACGCACGGCCACTTAGTCATGACACGAATATCGGGAGAATCTCTCATCTTTCGACCATTACTTCATTGGTGCTCATCTTATATCACAAAGAGAATGGTGTATGTTTACAGATGTGTAGTTGGTATTGGGAAATAGTTCCAGTTGAGAGGTTTGATGTCATTGCCAACATCATTTGTTTTATAAAACCCGTATGTGTATAGTTACCAGCTAAACCGTCTTGTCATTTGTTTCTTATATCATGATTGCATTTTCCCTTGATCCTGGAAGAGGCATCCATTACCAAGCAAGTTATTTTGGGGATGTTGTGTCGCTGAAATTGCTTATTTTGACACCACTAGGCTGTGTGACTGATTGCTGATTTTGATGAGATTTCCAAAATGATAATTAGCCTTATATACGCCTATATCATATGGCTCAACAGATTCCTGCATATAAGTCTTTCATATCTGGCTTGGTCGTGGCAGTTGTCTTCCCGGACGAAAACTTGAGCATCTGTTGAGTTACACAACCGGAACAGCTATCATGGAAGACTTTTCTGTTAGTGCAAGATATAAGCCATTTGAATCTTCGTAAAACCAGACCATTTCCATGGATAGAGACAAAAAGAGAAAATCATCGTTGCATGTTTATGTTGTTTTTCTTTGTTAAAACTTACAAAGAGGATTCCTGTGTGGCCCAGTTTTTAAGATGGCGTACTCGGGCGTCCTAGGTTCGAGACCCACAGACACACCTTGTTGAATTAAAGAGATATTTGGCAAGTCACTTCAGAGTGCTTGAAGCTCTTTTACAAGGGTCTTGGTGTCACATCTCCATCACACTGTGTCCAATGGTGGGGTGGTCCTTAATTGGGGGCATAACTTAAATTGGACCAATTATGTATAGGCGGATTGAGTGACCCTGGTTTATTGATGGCTAATTGCCTTTCATCCGAGACTTACAAGAGATTTGTACGGATAGTGATAACAGTAACTGTGTCAATTTACACTGTACACACATTTATAGATTTGTCAACACACGGTCTTTATGATACTCTCTCAAGCTACATTTAACAGCCAACAGTATTCAAACAAATTTGAATGTATATATGTATATTAATTTATATTTATAACAAAATTCCCATTCTAAATGATATGATTAACAAAAACATTGAAGGAATTGTATAGACCATCTACAAGCAACCAATAAACTTTGGGTTCGTTTAAATCTTTGATGCCGTTGACGTAAAACTTGTGCTGGGTATTGCCGAGTAGATACGATTGCTAACGGACATGTCCTTCGTCGCCGCCATATTGCCGGGACTCCTTTCAAAATAGTTCCCCTAACCTCCGAGGTTATTTTAAGAAATGGCCGAGGTGTTTCGAATGAGACGGTGTACGTAGAACACATTTTGATCGACACACTCCACCCTCTCCCCTCAACCTTATCAGTGTTTATTGTCCGGACTTGTTTGTGTTTAATTCAGAACCCTTCACCGAGATAAAAACCTACTGATTTATAGGCGTTAAATTGTCCCCAATGTAAACGTTCGAGTGTTTGTTTATGCTATCGAAAGGAGATTACCTGAGCGATAACGCAAACTGTCTGTCTGGTCTTTGTTCAAATGTGAATATGATGACACGTGGTACTGGCATACTGGCATACTTTTGACCACATTCTGGTGCATTCAACGTCTGAAACATTTCTTTCCAACAAACTTAGTTATGGTTTTATTCTGGTGTATTTAACGTCTGAATCATTTCTTTCCAAATATATTTATTATGCATTTTGGCTTTGTTCTGGTGTATTCAACGTCTGAAACATTTCTTTCCAAAGACATACTTAGTTCTGGTTTTATTCTGGAGAATTCGACATTTGAAACATTTTCTTACCAAAGACGAACTTGGTTCTGACTTGATTCTTGGGCTTTCGAGTTGTTTCGACGTCTGAAACACTTATATTGATATCCGGGGCAAACTTTGTTCTGGTCATATGCTGTACTATGAGACTTCTTAGACATGACTTTAACAAAGAAAGACTTGACTCTGGTCATATTCTGAGTAATGTATCGTTTGATACCTTTTACAAGAACTTGCCAGGGATGAACTTAGTTTGGTCTTCGATGCTTCGATAATCGCTTGAAGGACATTACTCATTCATTTAGATACTCATTAGTATGCTGCATTATCAATTTCTCCTTTCACTTGTTTTATTTAGTCGTCGTTGGTATTACAGACTCTATTGCGAATTTTGTCCCATACATTATCCCTTTAATACACGTTTGCCTGCCTAAGGTGTTATGATTAGAAAATAAATCCTTTAGATGATCTGATATGTCATAATCTATGTATTGTCGTTGTTTTATGATCCGTGGGAGATATCAGTAGACGAAACGGATTAAATCAATATAAAGATACTTGTCTTGTTATTACGTATTCGATCTAAAACATATTTACATAATACCGTTCATATTTATGCACGAACTATAACTGTGAACTTTCTGTTACTTTCCAAATATGTGTAAGATACAGTTTAGCACAGGGCTTCAATAACATCTATAACTTTTGACTCGTCCAAATTCAAAATAACTTGTAACGAGAACTTTAAAGAAGAGGACATTCCTTTGTGATTATTCGAGGAAATCATTGTGAAAATATGTGAAAACTGTCAAATAACGTGATATTAAAACGATTTTACGAATTCTTAACGTGTTGTATAGAGACAGATCTACTAATAAAGTAACAATGAATTACGCATCGAAAGTTCATTGCAAGACTACAGTAAGTGCTTTACGAGTACTGAACCATCGCCATGTCCTAACAAAGGAGAAAGTCTATTGGAGAACTATTTCATGAGTTATGCTGTACCACTTCCATAAGATTCGGAGTGGAGAGGGAGCGTTGATCGTCGTTTCTAAACCTATATAACATTGATATACTCAATCACACGACTCGTGTTTGGGAATTCAATGCATCAAAGACGAAACCAAACCCCAAATAGCCTAGCTATCGCTGGAAATACACTAAACGCGACATGGCTAATATATTCTTAAACGTAAATTATGGTCTAAATGGTAGCCATAAAGGATATGGACCCCGGCAGGCTAGTAATAAATGTTAACAAAAGCAATTATCTAGCCACATCTCTTTGATACGGCTTCTTGTCTGTAGTAAACAGTTTTATTAGTCCTGTATAGTTTATTTGATTTAGTAAATCCCCCTGAACATTACTGTTTCGAGACTGCATATCGTTTTACACTGTGGCCACAGTCGAACGACACCAAGCAGTCGCTTTGTTATGGATTAAAATATTGTTTTGAGATAAAAATGTTCTCAAAACGTGTCGAAATATAACAGATCTATAGAATCGTTGATGTCCGATTGTCTAAGAGAAATGGTAAAGTGTTAAACGTGTAAGGAATGAAAGAGAAACTGCAGGAGCGACTTCATTTAACATATGTCGACACTGTCTTGCTTTTATAATGCCATATCAATACATCATCTTAATTTGAATAGTAAACCCTAAGAACGCTGGGGTAATTTTCTAAAAAAGGATTTGTTTGTCGTCTACTTTCCGAAACCGTAATTATCTGATTTATTTTGATAAAGAAAGCTACTCAGAGAAGAAAACAAGTTAGATCACAGGTCAGCCGCCAATTTACTTGACGGCTAGCCTGGATCTAACCTGTTTGCACAAGCATGAAGTCAGTTCCAGCAGTATAAGGGTCAAGGCTTAGTTATTGATTATTAACTTCTTTAACGTTTAATTTTGGCAGCGTCAAGCTATCAGCCTTTCTCCTCATATCGCGAGTTGCTATTAATCCAGCGTAAAAGTAATATCATGCGACAGATACAAGGCAACCAAGACACAGAATATTCTCTGTGAGATGTGGAAACCATTAGGTACAAACCATCCTGTCACTTTATTGTCTTCAATGGTTTCTACAAGTGGCATGTGATGCAAATGTATCGAACTTCTTGCCTAAGTAATCTTAGACATCATATCCCTTTTTTTAACAGAAGGTGCTTTCCATTTTTTCTAACAAAAGTACCGCGCAAAAGTACTGGTGAATTTCCCAGAAATGTTATTTATTCAAACAGAAGTACCGATTACCAAGAAATATTGTTTTCTTCTAACAGAAGTACTGGTGCATTTCCCAGAAATATCGGGTTTTTTATAGACTAAAGAGCTGTTCCGCAATCTAATAAATGGACCTATCTCGTATTTCACATTCATATGTTTTCAGACTTTTAACCACCATTTCTCTTTTGGACATGGAACTCTTTCAAGCCGTAATTTCTCTTCTTTTGACCCATATAAACCTTTGAGGGGAGCCGTTACCACCATTGCTACCAGTCCTGCCAATCATAATTCATTGAGTCATTACTAGTTGTTAGATTCCTGTGAATTTGTAATGACCAAATCGTATGGTGCTGGTTCCTTTAATAAATGTTTTATCGAGAGGAATCTATTCATTTCATGTCCTTACATTTGTATTTTGCCAATATAGATGGGAAGGAACATGGGTAGAATATGTGGTTTCCCGTAACCCCTTGATGTATGCTTATTCGAGGGATTTATGACCCCTTTTACATAGATTTGTTTATGTGGAAATAATGATCTTTAGGGGTTATATCCAGGAATTGGGGGCCATTTTCTGTAATTATGAGTTGGGGGTCAAGAAAATACTTGTAGACTGAATTATCTCTTTTTGCCAAGAGCTCTTTCATTGATCGTAGAACAAACACCTGAAAGATTTGAACATCCTGCTGATAGGTAACATGTCTTTAATCCTTTACCAAACACCAAATGTCTGACTGTCCCAAATTGAAAGAGTTTGCAGACGACATTTCAAAATGTGATGAAATTTGAAAATAACCTTCTGATAGGGTATAAAACATTGTGGGAAAAGGAGAAATTGCTCGTCACGAGCTTTCCGTCGTCTGCAACAAAACTGTTCAATGCTGTTATTGTTTGGTAATGGGTTAAAGAAAGTACATACTCCCGTGGTTGTCGGATGAATAACTTATTATTAGAAATACAGATTATGTATTACCAGCTTTTTCCATACACCCTTTTCATCGAGAAGCGATATGGGGTAAAGCAGAAAGAATCGGAGAAGCAATCATAGACAATTGTCACCTATTAACACCATGAACAGAGCCTTTTATTGCAACAATATGGTCGATAAATGGCTTTGCATCGATTTAAAGTAATCTGTTTAAAATAGGCCCAGAGCTTTGTTACCTGCTATTGACGCAATCAATTTAAGCAGCTCTATCAACTTCAGTTTTTTTCATCGGCTTATCAGTGGTTGTAAATATGTTGAACCCTTTTTTTGGTTTGTACCTTGTATCGCTCTATATTTTTCTTCTCGATCCTCTGATTCTCCCCTCTATTTCTCTATCATTTTTCTTTCCTTTTACAATTTAGTGCATTATGCGTACATGGAATGTATTCATTGTATTCAGTTTTGTTTGTTTTGGAAAATCTTCTTTGAGAAGGAAAAGAATAATAATAACGTGTTATCTATATAACTATAAAATGCACCTTCCCAAATGGGAATATATTTAAAACCATGCAGTTTCCCCTAAAAAGTCAAAGTCCAACCAGCCTAAATGTGCAGGCCTAGGCCACTTCCTAATTCAAGGAAAGTAAAGTTTCGAAGTTATTTTCAATTTTTTTGACATTTTGAACAATGAACGTTGCCTATGTGAGAACTTGCAGCAGGTATCATTTCGATCGCTTTTCTGAGTGAGCGCATGTTTGTGATTTTCAAGAACAAAACTATGGACTTCAAGGATTTACTCATAGTCCATTTTGTCGCAATATTCACCAGCCAAGCACCAGAGTCTAGGGGTATATACACGGTGCAGCATGTTATGCCATGCTCGCAAGAAAGACGAGATTGAAAGTGTTGCTTATGTTGAGTCATTATTCATGAAATACGTTACTTTCTTATGCCCACCGCCTTGCCTACAACTACAGTAACAAAACATTTCCTGTTTGACAAACTAACCCTTTCTCTTAAATTGCCCGCTTAAAAGCACCTACAGGCAGACATTAACCCTCGTAGTGCTGAAACCGACTTCATGCTTATGTAAACAGGTTAGATCCAGACCAGTCGTCAATTTACTTGGTCTGTGATCTAACATATTTGCTACATTGGGTGTCTTTCCTCATCCATTTTAAGAAGATATTTAAGGTTTTGGAAAGCAGACCCAGCATTTTAAGGGTTCAAGAAACTGCTATTGCAAAGGATTGGACATACTAATTTTCACAAGCATGTTTCCTATTATCAATGATTTTAATTTGTTCCACAGATTTTTTTTTCATTTTGCTGTTACTGCCGACTTCTGACATATTCAGTTTGGACCACTTGTAGTTGTCTAATACAGGAAAGGGATGTATAAAGATTACGACATCGCTTGGTCTCGCCTCTTTTAAGTAGCTTGACAAATGAAATATTTCCTTATAGCACCACCCTCCAAATTCATTCAGGGATTGGGTAATTGATTGTCTCTCTAGCAAAAATCACAAATTAACTCATATCAAACCAAGAGTATCTGTCAAACGTACATAAACACTAGTATATTCCCCCAATTCACCAGATGTTTGTGTGTGTTGAATTCAACGCTCATATCGCTTCAACTTGCAGTTACATCCACAAGATTTATTAAGTGACTTTTCGTAATTGAAAGCAATAGTGGACGGCAAATCAAACATATGACAACAACAAGTTATAAGTTCACAACATTCCTATTGGTCGAATGTTCCTAAGTGGTACAGTTCCGTCGAAAGCATAATTTGTAATATCATACAATTAGGTGTGGAGAAACGTATTTATACACATTTTACGTGTATGCTACTTTCACTTCCTATTCTTAATAATTCCTTCGTCATTGGAAGTTGCCGAATGTCAACAAACCACCAACGCTTTTTAATGACGGCTGTATTGTTTAGGTCAGGGTCAGGGCTTTGATATACGTTTAACAAGGCATTATATTGAAATATTTGTCCGTTGGTTTCGAGATATCCCAACATCAGCTTGTTTCAGACTGGGATAAGGACATTTTGGAAGCCAATCGTCCATATAGGCTTATACAAATTCACATAGACTCACATGCGCAGCACTCATAGTATGTTTGTTAGTTAGACATATGAAAGCCGAAGAGCGAACGTGTGAATATTTTATATGCTATTTCCCCCAAGGCGACAACGGTGTGTGTGATATTTGTCTAGAATGGTGACGTAATCAAATAACAATTCTATATGTTGTCACGACCTGTAACCTTACAGCGGGCCCTTCAGATGTCGAAGGATTTTATGAGGCAACCTACCGCGTCAAAATATTAGGTCCGAGTCAGTGCTTTCTAAGATCAACGTGGTTGCAAAGTGAAACGCAATTGCATGGACAAAAGATTTAATAAGGACCTTTTGAATCTTGAAAATTTGTGACAAGGGTTAAATGTAAATACAATCTTACATTACAGCCGTATGAAACTTATTTATGGTAATTAGTTACATTTGAGGAAGTATCGAAAGACAATTATTTCCATAAGCCATTCAGATGAAACAGAATTAATGAAAAACAATGCACAGATACATATTACAAAGCACTATTGTAAACTTACAGCATAGCTTTTTATAGCACTGTTCTAAACCTAAAATAGCATACGTTTATATGGTATTGTCTACGTTAATCGTTTCGCATTTGATCCGCAAGACCAATCTTTGGTAACCAATATCAGATAACAATTTAAATGTTAATTGGTTTGAATTTCGTAAACTATATTTAAAGACGAAACTGGAAGGATGACAAACAACGTAGTGAAACATATAGCATTGTTGTAATCTTATGAAAACAGATTTTTTTTTTATTTACTACGTGAGCGATACACCTTTGAGACGAGAGACAGACCTTTAATTGATCAATATTAGATAACAATTTAATTATTAATTGGTTACTATTGCGTGTTAATTGCTAACCGATTCGTAGCTGAGATATGCCATCTGTCTTGTCAAACGAGGTCAATACTAGGCCATAAACCTGTCAGGTATCTATTGAGTTGTTGTTTAATCATATTTTAATGTCTGGGGTATTTCCTAAAAGCTGGTCAACCGGACTTATTGTACCGATACATAAAAAGGGTGATTCATCCGACCCTTCTAATTACAGGGGTATCTCGCTCATTAGTTGTTTTGCAAAACTTTTTACAGGTATTTTAAATAATAGATTGAAAGATTGGGCCGAGAAAACAGATGCTCTAACAGACGCTCAATTTGGTTTTAAACCTGGTTACAGTACAGCAGATGCAGTCTTTATACTGAATTCTCTTATTGATAAACAGTTTGACAGCAAGAAAAAATTATTTGTTTGTTTTATCGATTTTCGTAAAGCTTATGATCTGATCGACAGGAGCGCTCTTTGGTTTAAGTTGATAAAATCGGGTATCGATGGACAGGTCTTAAAAGTACTCAGGTCGATGTACTCAGAGGTAAAAATGTGTGTTAAGCACATGGGCTCATTATCGGACTATTTCATAAGCGACCTGGGGCTTTTGCAAGGGGAGATAACTTCACCTTTGATGTTTTCACTTTTTATAAATGACATAGAGCTACAATTGCAGAATAATGTTTTTTCTGGTATCACTCTTGAACAATTGAGTATTTATTTGTTAATGTTTGCTGATGACGCAGCGTTGCTAGCAGATTCAGCGGCCAATTTGCAAAAATCTTTAGATAGCTTACATGAATATTGTCTCAAATGGAATTTATCTATAAACACTGGTAAAACTAAAATCGTCGTATTTCGTAAAGGGGGACAACTTGGAGGCGAGTGCAAATGGTTCATCAATGGAGAGGAAATAGAAATTGTCAGTCAATTTAATTATCTCGGTGTCGTCTTCTCCAGTGGTGGGTCATTTGTGCACGCCACCAAAACACTAGCTGGAAAGGGTTTACGAGCAATGTGCTCCCTTCTCAATATTACTAGAGATATGGAAATACCAATAAATATTATGTTTAACCTGTTTGATACATATGTAGCATCTATCCTTAACTATAATTGTGAATCATGGGGTTTTAATATGGCTGAAAATATTGAACGCATTCATCGAAAGTTTTGTAAATGGATGCTGAATGTCAAAATGTCTACTAACTCATTAGCAATTTACTCAGAATTAGGAAGATTCCCACTTTTTATCACAAGACAAATTAGAATTGTTAAATATTGGCTTAAGCTTCACAGCGTTAAATCTTCTAACTGTATTCTTTCAGGGATAGTTGAGTTTCAACGTAAACAAATCGATACAAACTCAAATATTAAAAATTGGTCCAATAAAGTGAAAGCTCTTTTGCAATCGTCTGGATTTGCAGAAATTTGGTTATTTCCGGAATCAGTTTCAATAAATGTATTCATACCATTACTGACAAATAGATTAAGGGATTTATATATCGCTCAATGGCAAACAGGTATTGAACAATACTCTTCTTTGAGCCTATATAGAATTTTTAAAACAGATTTTTCAAGGGCAAAGTACCTCGATATTATAGGGAAAAGGTCAATAAGAAACAAAATCGCTAAGTTAAGGCTATCTTCACATAATCTAATGATAGAAAGTGGTCGTCACAGAAGAATAGAAAGAAGTAATAGAAAATGTGAATTATGTAATTTGAATGACATTGAAGATGAATATCATTTTGTTATAATATGTCCTTATTTTAAGAGAATACGAGATAATTATATTGATACCAGATACTTAGAACGACCAAATGTTTTCAAATTTACTGATCTTCTCAACTCTTCTGATAAACAAACTCTGTTTAACCTTGGACTTTTTTGTAAAAATGCTTTCCAAGAAAGAAACACATTTATGTCTAGACAGAATAGTTAGTTTTATTTATTACTTGGATGTAAGGTCTTTTTCATCCACTCTCATTCAAATATGTACTAATCCTTTTAACCATCTCAAATATATTGTAATTTGTATGTGATTTACTTCATATTTATATTGTTTATTTATGTTCATGCATGTAATTGTAAACGTGTTTGAACTATGGGCCTATGTGCCTAAGTTCTAATAAAATTATGTTATGTTATGTTATGTCTATCAGTCTCCCACAGTGTAATGACACCGAACCCCTTGTCATAACTAATTACTCATAATAAACATATCAACCATGACTTGACACAAGCAGCTTGGCTTGTCTGTATCGTCAAGCACAACGCACCTTGTCATTCAACTGGCAAACTGTCTTGGGAACCAGTGTAACAATACGAGCAATTTCTCATTTTGTCACATTTGTTGTTCACAGCAATTCTTCGAAATTCTGTCTTCTACAATTGAATACCCTTGTCATAACGAATTACTTGCCATACGATAATCTTTTCTGCAATCATTTGCATATTACAAAATAACAGATTTGATTTAAAAAATGTGCGATCCTATAAATTAGTGATGCGTAACATATATAGTGAAGTAATGATGTGGTAAGAAGGTTTTGTCTTCCGGACTTGTCGATCGTTTCAAAAGGAGAAACTGCTCATCCTGAGCATTTTCTCCATTTGTCACACTGTTTTCTTCCCTACATCGCAAGAAAGGAGTTAATTGTTATAATTCTTAATTGGCATATGCATTTCCCATTTAATTTAAACAGGGGCGAATTTCGAAATTATAAAACAGAGTTAAAAACTTCTCTTAGACTAGGACAATAGAACCGGGAGTATCTTTGGTTTAAAGGCCCCTAGTTTCATCAAATTATCATTGTGTGCTATTTTGGACACAAACAGGTGTTCCGAGACATTACAAAGGAATGGGACTCGTTGTTATGTATATAACAGATAATTAAGTAAAACGCCAGGGACTAGTTGTTATTATTATAGCGAACAATTAAGCAGAAAAGCTTGTACTAATTAGTGTGTACATGTGGTTGATATCCGTTTGTATTCGTAACGTTAGCAGAATATAACCACATGTTTAAAACCCTTCACGAGCTTAATGGTGGCTTTACATTTGTCTTTAATTAGATCTTATCAGCAGGGAAAAAAGAAGAAAAAAAGATAAAGAAAAAATGTAATATCCATGCCATGTACTTTGGAATCGCCAATAGATTTTTTTGTCATCGTATTAATCATTTGATGAGTTTCTACACTCTATGGGGATTTTATTTGGATAAATAAATCTGAAATTCTGCTAGGATATAAAGTGTATAGGGAATAGAAAATAAACATGCCTACTGCCCCCTTCATGTCTAGTATTGTTTCGCTTACTGGCTTGTCACGAAAGTGTTTATGAAGAAATAGGTTAATTGATAACTGAGCCAATCTGACATAAGTTGTCAACCCTGGTTAGCTTATCTCGTGCCAGAGAGATAGTTTGGAGTCGAGCACTCATAGATTCCATTGTGTTCCATTGTGTGATACATGTACTTGAGCAAATTCCACAAAATGGGTATTTGTGAATGGTGCAAAGTGTTAGCAGTATGACTGAAAGCGAATTGTAAAAAGTATTTGTTTTTGACATCAGTCAGAAACCATTACAGTATAAGGACATATTGCTTATTATGAACAAGTATACCCCAAGTATGCTATTGTTACGGCTATTTATAAGATTTCTGAGGAAGATGTGGTATTGCGTACATGAGACTTTATTGAGTCAGGTGTTTGCTCATCATGTCTGTATTCATACCATTCTTGTAACACAGGTGACATGATCTTTTTGAAACTATTGTTTATTTATTGTTTACTCGATAAGAGCATATTCTCCTTGTGTAATAACAGTTTCTAACAACGCTTCAGCGAACATTGGTATTTTTCAATCTTCACATTTCTGATGCTTATTTCAATTATAACTTTTCTTACCACATATTGCGCTGCTGTGCGATTGGTTGGTTAACAAAGGTAGGAGATAGGATAATTGCCTTCGTTGTGGATTTTTATTAGGTTGGTTAAATGTACAGTTAATTACAGCCGTTATGAAATAATGAGAATGCGTTGGAGTAACATGCGTTACAGTTTCTCTCACCGAAGAGGCATTCTGTTGATTACAACAGGTTTTCAGTGGAAACGGATAACCGAATTGTTCCATGTATGACAGCGGATAAACACGCATTTTTGTATACGCAACATTGCAGCATATTTAGAACCGGTATACTCTTTCTTAGCCTGGGGTCCCGGCCCATGCGCATACCCCGCATTCGGAGTATACGCATGGGCCGGAGCCCCAGGCTAGCCTTTTTTCTGATTTATTGTCCTGACATACAATTCGATTTCTTAAGCATGGAATTGATAATAGCGTTTTTATAGCGATTAGAGAAATGTTAACTCTTATAGGCTTATATTGCTGGGTATTTTTTTCTTAAAATATATTTTTGTGTCGTCTGCTTTCCTGAAACTTGAATATCTACTTAATTTCTAAAAGGAAATATACTCAGAGTAGCACACAGGTTATATCACAGGCCACCCAGATTTACTTGGCGATTGGACCTTAACTGTTTGCATAAGCATGAAGTCGTTTCGAGCACTATAAGGGTTAAGGAATGGATTGATTTAACTTGTTAACTCAATTTTCATTTACAACAAACGTGCAGACTGGTCTTCTGCTATTTAACGTCAAATTCAACTGCAATCATGATTAGTTATCAAATGATAGACAGATGAACTTTACTGTATCTGTTCAACACAATATTCAATCAAATTAAATGGCTTTCCAACTAAATGCCACTTCCTCTATTTTATGATTATGTTTCAATGGTATTCATTTACAGAAGTAGTATAAAAGCGTGTGTGTGTAGGAGTTGAGGAAGTGGAAATTACAAATCACAAATATAGCCAGATAATTAAATTGTTTTTAATGAAATGCTGACGTATGTTGCACGCATGAAATAACCAATGGGGCTTTCCCATTTCCCCATACTTAGCTAATTCCACAACATGGGAATGGGTGACTGGTCCAAATTTCAGGGAAAGCAGACGACAAGAAAAGCTTAACCCATTACCAAACATTAACGCCATTAAACTACTTTGTTCCAGACGACTCTTGAAAGCTTTGTGGGAAAAGGAGGAATTGCTCGTTTCGAGCAATTTCTCCTTTTCCCATAATGTTTTCTGCCCTTTCAGAAGATTATTTCATCACGTTTTAAAATGTCGTATGCAAGCTTTTTCAACAGACGAGAATTTGGCGTCTGGTAAAGGGTTAAAACAGTTTTGCCGTGATAATCGATAGTCACAAAATGGTGAAAAGGTTCTTTATTTGTTAACAACTGCATTTCGTAACTGGTTTCTCTGAATTCAGCAGCATAACCATCAAAATCATGTTTAATGGAGTAAATGGTTATATATGATATGATATCTGCAGCGTAAACCATATTAACGCCACATCAAAAACCTTCATCTCATGGACCGATAGGCGATACTCATTATGGAGTATCGACTTTTTCTTTTGTAACAAGTTCATTCTGAATTTAGCAGCATATGCACGAAAATGAGGGTTTATTAAGTAAAGGTTTATATGGTATAATCTGCAACGTAAATCATATCGGCGCCACATGAAAACGTGCTCTCACGCACTTACTGAGGTCTGTGTCGAACTTCAGCCGATTGGCGACTGGCGACTGAGTTCGGATTTGTTTCCGAATTCAATATTGGAAAATACTCCTTTTTTTACATCTTGGTAATAGCGGTATTGAGTAGCTGGTATTACCAATATGCCAAGTGAAGAAGTCTGATATCGCGAAATATCTGCAGATTCGATGTTAAACTCTAAAAACCATACTTAGGACTTCATTAACCCTTAGAATGCTGTGTAATTTTCTGATTATAGGTATTTGTGTCGTCTGCTTTCCAAAAACCTAAGATATCTGCTTGATTTTTATGAGGAAAGATACTCAGAGCAGCAAACATGTTAGATCATAGGCCAGCCGCCAATTTACTTTGCGGCTGGCCTGGATCATACCTGTTCGCAGAAGCATGAAGTCGGTTCCAGCTCTATAAGGTTTAACACCATACCATGCCTGACGCTTCTCTAACATATATACGTTCACACGATGCGTGTTTATGGGGGCGTAAGAGAAGAGGTATGTTGAAAAATATTTGATTTCAAATTAGAAAAATAACCAAACTCATATAAGCGAATAGGTTAACAAAATACATATACACATACATACATGCACCATGACAGGTGATCGTTCTCGGCACATATTATTATTCTATTCAATCAAGTCTGCATTATTGAAAACACTCGATAAAGTTTTTATTTTATCACAATGTTTCGATACTATGTGTTTGCAACCTTGGTCTGAAGGGAAGGATTGAGTGTGGTTACACTTTGACATGATATCAAATTGTATAAATAAAACGCCCTACGTTTAAAGTGTTTCTTATCTACAGATACATGTAAGTACGCCGCAAAAGTTAAAAAGATAAACACATTGTATGTAGACTTGTTTCCTTAACCCATTACCAAACAATAACGACATTTGACCAGTTTGTCGCAGACGACCCCTGAAAACTTTGTGGGAAAAGAGGAGACCATTCTTAACGAGAAATTTCTCATTTTCCCACAATGATTCCTGTCCTATCAGATGATAATGATTCAATTCCATCTCATTTTTAGATTCTGTCTGCAAACTCTTTAGATTTGGGACAGTCGAACATTGGCGTTTCGTAAAGGGTTTAGGAGTGTGGGTAAACCGTGTTCTCTCACGATATGTAAATGCAAAATTTATTGTTGATACCACTTAAACATTTTTACTATATTTTAACATGACGTTATCTTTTATTTAAAGTGTTTACCTTTGAAGATTGTAAATATTACCGAGTCACGTCTTTTAATTTTTTGAATATTATCTAAATCTTAAAACTGAACGAGTGCGTTTGATAGCAAAGGTACACTCGGGTACTATTTTACTATATGACTTATGGAAGGAAATATTGAAGCCTGTCAAAACCGATATTCAAGGATATCATCCTAAACAATCGTACAATATTGCGATGTGACACGTAATTGGAGGCGTCTCGGAGAGACGCGTCCAGTGACATGTCACTTTGCAATATTGCTCCATGTTATATCGAAATAAGAGGAAATGATGCTTTAAACTTATGCAAATTTTAAACACACAATGCTAATTAAAGTGTTACACAGCCTGCTGTGTTGAATCAAGGAATATACCAAATGTTCAATACAAGGCTTTAAAGATGCTTATTCAGAGAAGAGAAAAGTTGAAAATCAAAATGAAATGTCGGTAAAACGATACGGGTTTTGTATTGTTGTTTGATATACAAATACAAGAAGGCATTGAATACATTATAAATTCAGGAAGTGTCATTTTATCTAAGTGTGTACAGTTTATATGCGGTTAAACTCAAAGGCGTTATGAACAAGCACATTGAGTAAGTTCATTTTTTTGCAATTAAATCCTTCACCTTGTAACATACTGCAAGCAACTAAGAGGACTAAAACAGCAGAAACAAGTGATTGCTTGTCAGAAGTGTTCTTTACTAGACTTAATTAGAATGCTGTAAGAACAAAAATACCTGCCAACATCTAATGAGTCGATTACGTTGGGGTTGAGTTAGTCCTGATTTCTATTACGTTCTGCCTCATTTACGTTGGCAATCCATTGGCACTTGTATTAATACTTTCAATGACAGAATCGACATTTTCTCTATGCCTTTGTGAGTTAAAATATGTGTTCGCTATAGAACAAACTGAACTTAAAAATGCATCTTATAATTGACATCACGCAAACTTCTATTAAGAAAAGTGTATTTGATGTGCGCAAGATCCCGACAATAAGGGTCGTATGTTCAGCTGATTTACATTGTTTATGTACGATAAAGAAGAGTTAGGCAAAATACACGATGACTAATGGGTCATTGTCACTGGTTATTAGTGAATCGACTGAATGAGTTGTTTGAAACAAGCAATTTGTCTCTGTATTGCATTTGCTGCGTCGTCATATAATAAAGCAAACGTGTCTTTATTTCACTGTACATGTATCTAAGAAATGACTCGGTTCACAAACCAGGAACCAAGCCATTTCGTCTACCATCGCTTCCGGTTAGCGTTATCTACGATAAATCATATGGAGAAAGTGGTAAGAGAAAGGGGAATTAGCTTAGAAGCATGGTAGTTAGTGTTTCATCTTGAAAACCACTTTAAATTGCCGTAAACCAATTCGCTTTGTTCTTTCTTGATGGTGAACTTTAACATATTGGCCGCTACAGACGAAAAGGCGCTCGATCGTATAGATGAGCATCTCGAGAGTTCAGTGCAATACAAACGTGAAACACTTACTTGCGGTAGAATTCCTGGCATAATCCACCATCTTGAAACTCATTGTCTCGTCGGAATCCGAATGTTCTCGGTATACTTCGGTCGGGTCCGGAACTATTCGCATTAAACTGAATATTTCCAGCCCCGATAGATGTATACCGAGAACGACCGAAGTACTCCGACGAAAAGATTTATTTCAAAATGGCGGATTATGGGTATTCTACCTAAAGTATTGCATTGGACATTTGATTTAGAATGATGTTAGTCTTTCTCAGCAATTCTGAACCCGTTTAAGTAGTCGTGGTTTATTTTACCCCATCACTTTATATAGTAAATGGCCCCCAATTCCTGACCCCTAAAGATCATTATTTTCCTTTCTAAACGTATCCTAACATGATGTGCGTAACTTTCTAAATAAACACTCATGTGATATTAGGCGATCTGGTTTGCATCTAAACATGCAGCCGGTTCTTTGTCAGCACGAACCATACATAATGCACTTTGCTTGAGGTTAGAAATTATTTAGCAATACAAACCCTAGACTCTAAAGCTATGAATTAATAACAGATTAACACTGTCTTTAAGTTTGGATTGAACACTCAGATTGCTGATTGGTCGAAACTCTGCTTGATTGGATATTAACCAAACGGAAGTCATAATTATTTGGGTAGCATATTAGTGTGATGTAGAGGTATGCTTAATGCATTCGAGCCAAAAACCCTAGTCCAATTTTCTCATGGATCTTTCCTAATTACACGCTGTATTTACAATCAAAATACATATCGATAGTTCCATGCATTACTGTCTTAAATCGCACTGTGATGGTGAATGATAAACAATACTGTTGTTTCCAACGGTCTGCTCGGCTAATGTATCTATGCCACCGGCTAGAATAATGTACAGATAGGTTTTTCTTTGTCTTTTTTGTATTTTACGCTAGACTGACTCTTAATATAAATCGTGTTTTGCTTGTAAACAAATAATCACTCACCTTATCCTAACCAAATTCAAAAGATTGACACTAGACGAATCATACATGAAGACTTAATGCTTATGAAAACAGGTTCGATCCAGGCTAGCCGCCAAGTAAATTGTATTTTTAGAAAATAACCCAGCATTCTAAGGGTTGATGTGTATTGTGTTTCGCTTGTACATTCTCGTCTTATAATAATCGATTTCAATAGTTTGCCACTAGACGCATAATATATGAAAACTGTGTTTTGAAGAGAAAAAGAAGAAAAGGGGAACCTGTTGATGGTGTTTTATACGTTTGACAAACATTTTTTCCATCACAGAAAAACACATTTTCCCATAATTTGTGCTGGCCCTATTTTGCTTTCGATTTTTATCAGTGACACAGTTCCCTCTAAGAAAATGATTAACAATGTCTTGTATTTCATCAGAAACCTTCAAACTTTCGCCAGAGCGCAATCCGAGAAGCAACATAGAGTGATCATGGATAGCACGGAGGAGGGGGTGGGGGTTACTTTGATGCCACTTTGTCCGAATATCGTTTGGAATGTTTGGAGTGTAGAGGAACCATCATCCATACTATTCCTTATCCCTTTACCAAACACCAAATTTGGGACTATTCCAAATAGAAAGAGTTTACAGACGACATTTCTAAACGTGATGAAATTGAAAAATAATTTTCTGGTAGGGTAGAAAACATTGTGGGAAAAGGTTGAATAACTCATTATGAACAATGTCTCCTTTTCCCTCAATATTTTCTCAAGTTGTCTGCAACAAACTTGTCAAATGTCGTTATTGTTTGGGAAAGGGTTAAATTGAAACGACATGAAACAGGGTTTCTATCCGTTTTGTACAACAAGATGGCAGCTTTTGAGTTGCGATGTGAAATCTCCTTTTGCCACAATGTTTTCAAAAATGAGTTATGACTTCATCTGTAAAAGATGTACAACAGTCGCCTCTAACCACAGACAGATATCCTTGGCATGTTAGGACGAAGATGGTTAATTAAATAGTGGATGATACTGCCATGTTTCCAATAAAATGCGCGTGTACAATTAATTGATAATTGGAATTGATCATTCGCCATTTCCCAGCACTTTTATCTCAAGTTGGACTTCATTAGAGATTTATTTTGTCATTTATCCTTACCTTTTCAAACATCCGATTTGAACAAATAACCGGTATTCGACCGTTCAATGGAATGGGTAGTTCTTCGACATTGAGAACAAATATTTTATGTGAAGGCATCTCTATGGTATGAAATAGATTGTCAGTATATTAAATGGCCATGCCATAAACCATTCTCTGTATTCATTAACTCTTTACCAAAGCCGCCAGATTATTTTCTGTCCCATATTGAATGAGTTTCCAGATAACATTTCAAAATTTGATGACATTGCAAAATACTCTTCTGATAGGGCAGAACACATTGTGGGAAAAGGAGAAATTGCTCGTCGCGAGCAATTTCTCCTTTGCCCACAATGTTTTCAAGAGTTGTCGGCAACAAAGTGGTTCAATGTCGTTATTGTTTTGTAATTGATTAATTAAGGAGCTTGCATTGCCAGCCTTTGTGAACATCCAGGGGTGTTCGACCCTTCCCCCAAATCCCCCCCCCCCCCGAACCCCCGTCCCATTCGTTAGACTAATTGGAAGACAAGCAGATTGGAATGGTTGCAATCAATATCGACCATAAAAAAAATTAGACCATTTTCCTTGAGCCATCGTAAAGCATCACTTGTGATATAGGAAAACTTTCTCTTCACGAGCAGTCACCCTATTTCATAATAACACTACATGTATCTCGAGTACTCTCTGTGCATGAGATGAAATGAGAATAGATAATAATGGAGAGAGAGCCTACGTTTACACGAAGTGCATTATACTTGATTATGGTTGTCGCTTTCACAATATCCCCGAAGGCTTTGAACACTCCTGAATCAATACATTGCTTGATGGATCGGGTGATACGGCAGTATTGTTCAATCGACGTGTTGAGACGAGGACCTGGTCCCATAGCAATTAACGCTATTGCTGTGCAATTACGCACACTGCTAGTATAGCTACATGGTTATTTGTGTGGTAACCAATTTGGAAGTTATGTTTAACATTTGAATTCAAATTACTAGCCGGCGATACAATTCTAAGAGGAGAAATGACAATTAAGCTATGACATTTTGAACGAAGTGTGGATTGCGGTTTTTTTCAATGTGAACATTTTTTTTCTCTTTTATCACAAACACTATTGTATTGAGTTAGACGCCAATACATGGCGCACTTAGAAGCGCACAGCTATTTGATGAAACCAAAAATGCCAATCGTAACTACTCGGGTATTTCCGTGAGCTTATAGAAATACGTTGGATAAACCACATACATGTCTTGATTTATCTAAATATTTTAATGGCGACTAAATGATTGATTTTAACAGACGAAAACCATTTAGCATAAACAATGGTAAAGCTTTCCCTAGGTAATAAGAGACTTGTATCCCAAATTGAAAGATATACTAGATGAATTTTAAAGCTTGAAAAATGGATTTGTCTTTGCATAATTGCGAAGCATTAGAGTCAAACATTTGTCATTTATAAAAGGTTCATGAGTATAGTTTTAACGTAAACCTTTCTCTTTGCAGACATAACTCAACTTCAAGTCGGTAACAATAACAACAACAACGTCATCGGCGATTTGAAGACAAAGACAAATCAAAATGGCGGCTGGAAATTATGGCAAAGGATGTCCCAGCGGAAAACGAAGAAATCCAAGACGAACTTTGAGAAGTATGTCATCTCTGGTCCAATAGAAACTACAATACCATTGCCGGGAAATCTACCGGATGTTGTTGATGGTAAAGCGGAAGTGAAACGTAGTTCCAGTTTGAAGTTGAAGGCTCCACCAAAACCACCGAGATTGTTTATTTTTAGATCCAGTTCTATAAATACACCGAGGTCTTCGTATATCGGTGAATCAGACCGAGACTCGTTTATTCTTTCACAAGCATATAAGAATGGCGGCAATGGTGAGATAACCTTCACCGACACGACTAACAATGCTTCTGTGGGAACCCAACCCAAGGCCGAGGATGAACCAAAGCTTGAACAGACAGTTGAAGCAAACAAAGAAACCAAACCATTCTCACCGGTCCCGCAATTAACCAAACTGAAAACCCAATCATTGCCACACAACCAATCCGTGCCTTTCCAGCAAGAAGTCATCAAACGTGATCGGCTTCGCTCTTCTACGGGGAAAATCAAGATAGTCTCCCCGGAACTTACCCGGAAGTTGTCCTCGCGCATTCGCAAAAAGTCGGGAGAGATTACGTCTGAGGATCGCCACGTGCTGATAATGCAGTGTTCGACGGAACTACTTTGTCAAAAAATAGACCCGTTTGTTATCATAGAAGATCTAGGTAAAGCGAACATTCTCTCGAAAGACGATCTTTCAAACCTAACCGGCCAGCCAGATCGATACGTTATATGTGATAATATTGTTCAAGCCGTGATCAATGGCGATTACCAGTCGTTTCTAGCGTTCAGTGATTTACTCCGCAGTAAAACAGACTACAAATCGGTGGCGTGCGTGTTAGACGCCATGAGAGCAACGTACGATTTGATTTATGAAATTCCAGAGGATCCCTCGGACTCCCCGATTCCCGAGGAAGAGAAATCAGTGTCATTTGACGTAGTTTATCTTAGTTTAGAAACCGGGAAGATCCGGTCTGTGGTGGAACTAGAAAAGCACCGAAGTACGGAGAACAAGCGCTACTCCCGTGACATGCTGTCGTTAACTAGCAAGCGGAACTCTCGGCTTTCATTCCACTCCCTCACTAGTGAAGCGTCGAGCATGTGCAATGAGGACATAATTCACACCGGCGTGCCCATGGTAACCATCAGCTTAGCAGGTCACAGCCTCTGCTCTAAAAGAGCGGAGGGCCTGGCCGAAGTGTTGAGAAATCATGATTGTATTCTAGAGTTGCATATTGGGAAAACCCACATCAAAGGTCCCGACGCAGAGCATATCATGCGGGGTATCTCGGAGAGTGAAAGCTTACGGATTCTTGACATGCGCTTAAATAACATCGGTAATGAGGGGGCGGGACACATAGGTAAATGTCTGATGAGAAATAAATCTCTTCGGCAACTTAATCTATCGTCCACAGGAATCGATGCGGAAGGTTGTAAACTCATAGCGGACTCACTCAGCACCAACACCAATCTTATTGACCTTGACCTTAGCTTTCTGGATATCGGTGACAGCGGTTGCCTGGCACTAAGCGACATGCTCAGACAGAATCGCTGTTTGAAAAAGCTCCGATTGAGAAGTGCAGGGATTTCGTGGATCGGGTGCGGATTTCTGATTGAGAGTATCGAACATGGGAAGACCGTCACCGAGCTCGACCTCAGCCGAAACTTTATCGGTGACGGCGGGATTGGAATGATCATGCAACACCTTAAGGACGATTCGGTCCTGCGTGACCTTAACCTTGAGAACTGTGGGCTCACATCGACGGGCTGCAGCACGCTGTCCGACATCATCCTCACCAACAAGTCAATCCGCAATCTCGACCTCAGCGTCAACTTTATCGGGGACCAGGGCGTCGGTAGGCTCTCGAACGCCCTCCAGCGAAACAAAGTCATACAGACGCTTGGTCTGAACATGTGTGGCGTGTCGAACGACGGGTTTTCAAAGCTTCTGGACATCCTGGAGGTGAACCCGACACTAAAGCTCCTCAAACTGTGTTACAATCGTCTCGGACGCGAACACCAGAACCCGGATGCGACGTCGGACAACCTGAAATACCGGATACGCATTGTGACGTCATCAAATCCCAAGCTGAGGCTGCTGCTCTGGGGGAACGCCTTCGAAGAGCCACATTCCATGTCGCATCTTTCCTTGCGTGTTTAGTTATGTTTATCTTAGGTTAACATATCTTGTTTCACACTTTTTTTGTGACAATTCAACAGATGTATTGGTTGGAACGAGAGCAAGGCTAAAGGAGTTACTTAACATGATGTGTAACTTGATAAGGCTGAAAACGAATTTGATAACATTGAAAATATGTTCTACGTAGTCATTGAGATTAAAAAAACGTCAATGATTTCTATTTTATGGTGATAAGATTACTGTAAAGTCTTTACTAGTGTTATTTCATAGTTATTTAAAGTTAAGAAAATTGGATTCTTAACTCTTAGAAACTGAATGCTTGTTAACTTTTGAAAATATATGTTTTTGTTGTCTGCTTTCCAAAACCTTAAATATCTAGTTAAATTTGTTGAGGAAAGATACCCAGAGTAGCAAACAGGTTAGATCACAGGCCAGTCGACAATTTACTTTGCAGCTGGCCTGTGATCTAACCTGTTTGCATAAGCATATCGTCAGTTCCAGCATTATAAGGGTTACCCCTAATTTGATAACATTGATAGCATGTTCTACGAAGTCAATTTGATTCGAAGAATGTTAATTAGTTCTATTTCAATGTGCTTAGATTACTGTTAAGTATAACAGTTAACTTTGTAAAGCCAAAACTATTGCTATTTCAAAGTAGGGCTCGTTTTACTAAACAGTTTACGCTTAAGATTTGCGTAAGTCTAAAACAACAAGTCCTTTTATTTCAATATTTGGCAAAGCAACATTGCAAAGTAACACATCATTGGAATCGTCTCTCCGAGACGCTTCCAATGACGTGTCACATTGCAATATTGTACTTTCATTGAAGATATTATCCATGTTGATCAATTATGACTTACGCAAACATTTTCCGTAAGTTGTTTAGTAAAACGGGCCCCAGGTGCTTACATTCTTATTATTCCTTACGATATGTCGAGGGCTCAATGTAATACTGTAGTTAATGCTTTACTATGTTCGATGAGGATATTCGCTGGTCCAAATCCCTGGATAACGGGCAAATAGAGTTTAAACAACAGTATTTTAGATACCATAAGACAAGTCAAGGGCTCACTGAGACATTTTAATCCTTATAATGCTGGAACCGACTTGACGCTTATGCATAAAAGTTAGACCCAGGCCAGCCGCTATGTAAATTGGCGACTGGTCTGTAATTTATCATGTTTGCTACCCTGAGTATCATTCCTTGTCAAAAATAGGCGGATATTCACAGTTTTGGAAAGTAGTCAACGAAAAAGTCTTTTTTAAGAAAATTACTCATCATTCTAAGGGGTTTTACGTACCTAACATATGTTAAAAGAGAATCAATTGGTTACTTGACTCTGGATATACGCCTCTTTTTAGACCGCCCCACAGAACAGAATATCTGTATTTTATAAGTTCTTCGGTTTCGATTTCGGTATTCGTTTGAAGATCTACGAATTCATGATTCAATTTATCAACATTTTGTCTTACATATAATGTGATTTCGAATCCGATTTACAACCAGTATAACCGGTAAATCACATTATGCATCCCTTCAGTTAATCTTTCCCACACAGGCCAATTTGTGACTGATTTAGATTAAAAGCAACAATAGGACGATAGTATTTAGAAGAAAAAAAATAAAACATTACTTTTTCTTTCAGAAATAGGGAGATAACTTCATATATTGTCACAAATCGATATACTGTTTAATATAATCAATCCGTTGGACACAGTGGTGTTTTCGTTGCGCTGCGCCATATGCTTTAACCCTTTACCAGACGACTTTCCTAAATGTGATGAAATTGAAAACGAATTTTCTGATGGGGCAGAAAACATTGTTGGAAAAGGAGAAATTGCTCGTTAAGAGCAATTTCTCCCTTTCCCACAAAGTTTTTCAGAGTGATCTGCCATGAAGTGGTTAAATGTCGTTATTGTTTGGTAATGGGTTAATGGTAATGAATTATGGAGTAAAGTGATGAAGCCTGTGAGCTATTCAACCGTCTGATATATACAATATGGTTACATATCGATAACAACCAAATAGTAACTGCATATTTTGATCTGCAGCTAACTTGTTCATTTCAGACAAGTAATGAAAGTGTTCATATCATTGTGACGGTTTATTTGCTAAGCCCTTATGTCAACTTAAATTATTATGTCACGAAGGAGATTGCCGATGTTCTGAACTTTCATAATGAAGGTACCCAATTAAGATTTGCATCTGTATCGAGCGTAAGCATTGTCAACATTTTAACCCTTAGAATGCTGGGTAATTTTCTAGAATTAGATTTTGTGCTTTCTGCTCTCCAATAGCCTAGATATCTGCTCAATTTAGTTGAGGAAATATACTCAGAGTAGCAAACAGGTTAGGTCACAGGCCAGCCGCCAATTTCCTTGGCGGCTTGCCTTTGATCTAACCTGTTTGCATAAGCATGCAGTCGGTTCCAGCACTATACCCACTATTAGGGTTAAGATAAACTGCCTGGGCATCTTTGCCGACTATAATTGCTTGATTAGGACACAATTTACGTTTAATCCAGACATTACATTGTTGTTGATTATATTAGAAATATTCAGAATAGTATACATGATAAGATAAGTTGTTAGCCATTATTCCAATAAAGCGGAAGATGATGTCGTAGATTAACCCGTTTCCTTGTAATAATGTATTTCGTAAGTGGCCTAAAATGATAGCAACAGCAGATGGCATATGGAGAGTAGTAGCAGTCGTGAAATAGCATTTGGTACAAACCATTCTTTCTAAAATAGAATCTGTGTGGACGACAGTGTTCCAGTGGTTGAGCTTCGGCCTCTTGTGCCGATGGTCCCGGGTTCGAATCTCCGTTGGGCGAGGTGAAATTGTCGGGACTAACGCAAGAATCGGTGCGAGTACTGGTGGAATCAGTGAATTTAATAAACTTTAATCTTCTATCACAATCAATATAAAATAGATAGTAAGTAAGTAAGTAATTCTTTTATTCCTCCATACATGAAGAGTTATTAACATACACAAATTATCTCATATAGAAACACAAAACAGAACTAAATACGCTTACCACTTTCATGGTGAAAACGCATGCATGTATATACAATATTTACAAATGCTTACTGCGTGCTAATGAGTGGTGCTTAAACATGTAAGTGAACATGTGAAGCATCTACTATATAGTCTTGTATTGAACCTTGAATTTTTTCTTGTCCCAGATGCGTTTTACTGCGTGTAATAAACGAGGACAAGGTAAAATAGCTCGTATGTCCCACTTGGTTGTTTCTATTTGTGCTGCTAAATGAATTAAGGTAAAAAATAGATAGACGGAACTTTTTTTATAATCGGAAATACGTACTTTGTAGCTTTAAACGGATTCTTTCTATATATACTTAAGTTAAAGGAATAGATTGTGCAACAAATAAGAACGTAACTCCTAATTTTGACAAATATGTGGAAAAGCCTCTAGAAATCATCTTGATAAAGTGATTAATTGCTTTCAATAAGCACTGCGTCCATTTTTGATGATTTCCACTCATTGTTAATTCTTTTTTATTATGATGTAGTTGTCTCTTTGTCGTTTTTATAATGTTGAAACCCCTAATATTTTCACACATGGACTAATGGGTTGAAAAACATACAAATCTGATCCATACATCAGCCCGGATTAGGGTGTGTGTGGGTGTGTTATAGAAATTCGTGAGAAGTTTATGTTACAAATTATATTTATGACTTTAATTAAAACCAGTGTTGTACCAACTCGATTGTTTGTTATTTCTTCTCGGACCAAAGTAACGCTGAGGTGGAGTTTTATATGTTGAAAGTTGTGGATTCGACCCAGAGACCAAAATACCTATAGAGCAAAGACCAAAACAACTGTTATTTATGGTTACCAATAAATGAAGCGTTGCAAAGTCTAATATAAGAAAGATAATGTTTAATGGTTCTGTTGTGGTTAAGGCTTTCAAATTAGCCTGAGGTCCCGGCCCATGCGTATACATCCATTGCAGAGAGACGTGTCCAATGATGTATTACTTTGCAATATTGCGATAGTCATTATTGCAATAATAGTGAATGTTCTTCTGAGTTACACAAGTTCTTAAGGTAAGTGTTAAGTGAAACGCTACACAGGACCACTGTCGGTGCATATTTCAAGAAGCGCATACAGTAGAACATACAAAGGCTACACAGGACCACCGTCGATGCATATTTCAAGAAGCGCATACAGTAGAACATACAAACGCTACACAGGACCACTGTCGATCCATATTTCAAGAAGCGCATACAGTAGAACATACAAACGCTACACAGGACCACTGTCGATGCATATTTCAAGAAGTGCATACAGTAGAACATACAAACGATACACAGGACCACTGTCGATGCATATTTCAAGAAGCGCATACAGTAAAATATACAAACGCTACACAGGACCACTGTCGATGCATATTTCAAGAAGCGCATACAGTAGAACATACAAACGCTACACAGGACCACTGTCGATGCATATTTCAAGAAGCGCATACAGTAGAACATACATACCTTGATGTAACTGTTAAGTGAAATGCTACACAGGACCACTGTCGATGCATATTTCAAGAAGCGCATACAGTAAAACATACATACCTTGAACTTCTTATTATCGAACTCGTCTATGCATCAAAGTTGATATAAGATCCCGTTTTTATTTGTTGTTTATTTATTTCTATGTAAATGACCTTCTCTATTTCGAGATACCCTTTCTCTGATTTTGTAGAAGTAAAACCTTTCTTTAATAATCCTATTTGCATTGTACCTTTATTTTGTCCCTCCCATACGTATGTTTACATGTATTGAGAAAGGAAAACGAACATTCAATTATGCAGGCAAAACCTAAAAGGGATGCAATTACGTCTTTCTGGATATAGGATTGTTACCCGAGTTATTCTTCTTTGTTTTAGATATATCTATTTGATAAGAGGTTGCCTGCCCATTTGTATAATTTACCGCATGTTATAACTATAGTAGATTTCAAATATTCACTTTTCAGTTGCTTCAAAATCAATATATTATAGTAACTAAATCAAAGAGTTGTGGTCTTGGAGAAACAAAAGTTAAATATTGATATTAACAATCATTGTCACTAAACAAAATACGATTTTTCAATTTCTTTACTTCTGATGTGCTTAAATCCCTTTCGTTAAAGAACGAGGAGTGAACCTTTGCATCTGTCAGTGTATTTATGTGAAAGCCGATTTATAAGAGAAACTTATTTTCAATTTACGATTTTCTCACCGGGCTCTGATCACAAGGGCCAATGCCGTTTGTCATACCTATATCATCAATATACACACAAGGGAAATAACTTCAAAGAAAACCCAGTTTTGACGAGCCACAGTTATCATCCCGATATATTCAATACGGCGATTTGGCATTTAATTATTTATTTGTCCCGTGCAGCCATATGATTTCTGCGTCCATCGAGAATTCCCTCAACACAATCGATCTTGGCAGTTCAGAGAAATCTGCGACGACACGAACTATTTGTTCTCGGAAAACATAATAAGTAGTCAGGATCAGCTGCTGTTTCGTCACTCAATAACATCAAGAAAGTTATTCAAGTGTCGGAAACACACGATGTTCAGAAATGCTGCTCTGTAGTGACTATATATTACAATTTTTAAGTTGGGCTGTCTGTAGAACTGACAGTTGGATTTGTTTAAAATACATTCAATTGATTTTACTTGTAAATATATCTATATTGAAGTCATAGCATTTGTTTTCTACGCCCTGTACTTGGGATTTAAAACACCAGTCTAACGTTGTTGATACAGAACCTTTAATCTAACAGCGGTTTTGAATTAACACCTGGTTCGTAGACCTATCACAAAGGTATGAACGTATTGAAGGACATGCTTATTTTTCTGTAGACTTTGAAATGTCGCTCGTAGGCTAGACACTGTGTTTTAGAGATTACACAATATAGTTAACGAGCGTGATACGTTAATGTTACGGCGGGTACTACTTGACCAGTACCAGCGTCGTCGGACGAAAAAATTGTCCGCTACGCTGTAGAGTCCTGTTGATATTAAAGCCATCTAAGAGCATTATAATCTAACTTTGTGTAAGGTTATACCAATTTTGAGACATTTTAATCTTTCATTTTAACTTTCCGGTTCTGGTGGTTTATTATAAGCTATGTTTAAAAACAGCGCTCTGTCTAACACTCGGCAGAGAAATCGCAGTCGACTGAAGTGCATGTAAAAAACAGTCGCTCATCGACTACGACGTAACGCCGCTATAAAGCATTGGTTAAATATATCATGTACCACCAGAATCGGAAATTTGTTGGTCAACTCATGCTGGGTACACAATTTGGCTATCATTGGCAAAAGTAGAAGAAAAAGCAAACTTATTTGTTGCGCGGCCATCTTGTTCGGACATACGATCGTAAACATAGGTCGCGTGATTCCCCAGCCTGTTAAAGTAATGACTTTCTCTAGTCTTGTATTAAAGCTTCCAATATTGGGTTCTTAAAGCTATGCACTCCTGCTTTTGCTCGTCGAGGTTTGTATAGACTTTCATTTATTAAACTGTCATGTACATTCATTTTGGGACATTTTAAAGACAGGCGGATTCAAAGCAAAAACAAACGACAAAAACTAGCATGGAAAAGAAAAGAAGGAAAAATCATTTAACTATGTTTGGTCAAGGCTCATGATAGATATCGTGTCCTTTAAGCACGATATACTTACATATTCTGTGGTAAAAGGAGCATTGAATCGGTGTTTTATGAAGGCAGTGAGTTAATGATATATAACTCATCATAGGAAACAGAGTTTAGCCATGGCTGAAATAAAAACTAGACGTGAACTATAAACCATTTAACACCTTTGTTGCAGACGGATCTTGAAATAATTGCCGGAAAAGGAAAACTTCCTCGTAATGAGCAATTTCTCCTTTCCCCACAATGTTTTCAGCTCTATCAGAAGATTATTTTTCAATTTCATCATATTTTGAAATGTCGTCTGCAAACCCTTTGAATTTGGGACAGTCGAAGGTGGTGCATTTGGTAAAGTGTTAACTGTTTCACTGCCGATTAGCTCACAGAAATGACTGCTCAGTGCCACATTCATATTGAGCGATTATCAGATACACACTGTGTTGTATTGGAGACTCACTCTGGAAACGACAGGGTTACTTAACCGCCCATATACGAGGTTGACTTTCTTCCAAGCGCTCACCCAAAGGCGGTAGTAGCAGCAAAAGAGTATCGATGCATTTAACCCTAAGAATGCTGGGCAATTTTCTAAAGATAGATGTTTGTGTCATTTGCTTCCTAAAACATTATATATGCTCAATTTTGATGAGGAAAGATACTCAGAGTAGCAAACAGGTTATATCACAGGACAACCGCCAATTTTCTTGGCGGCTGGCCTGGATCTAACCTGTTTGCATAAGCATGAAGTCGGTTCCAGCACTATAAAGGTAAGAAAACAGCCTCTTCGGTCCAACAAAAGCGAATCATTTGCATAATTCAAAACTGTTTGAAGTAAGTCATTAAATGTTACAAAATTAATGAGACGATCCAACAGATTTAAAAAGGCCCATGAAAGGAGACTTTAGTGCTATATAAAACTATATTATTAAGTAAACGTTTGGGCAGATTCAAATAATCATCACCGAAAAAATCCGTAAACAAAACTTAGACGTGGGGCCAACAAGAAACAGCCCGGATTAGCCAGTTGAATTATTTAGATTGCCTGATTCTTTACCCCTGATCTGGTCACGTGATACACACATTCTAAACCGACCAATAAGAATTCTTTATTTGTAATATGTAAACAGATTGTTGATAAACTTGATTGACTTGATTAACTATATTTCAAGCATAAGATAACTTATTCAAAAGCAGTTCATGAATAGGGTTTCACGGCATTCATAAACTATTTATCATGACTTCAATGAGCAAGATAAAGGAACTCCATATATATTTGTTCATGCTCATATCCGTTCATGTGCCTTTAACACAAGGATATACTCAAAAGAGAAATGTTGCAAAAGTGTGTCTACAATAATCAGAATATTTATGGTAGCATTGCACCAGGTTTGTTTATGTATGATGATATTGCCAAATGTTTGACTGGTTGTATGCATTAAAAATTCAATATATTCCGAACAAGACACCTGATGTATGCAATAACTATAGTGTTTTCGTAATTGTCATTTCGTGGATTTATTGCAGAAACACTAATTAACAGACACAAAACGCAAGCTTGCTTGGAATAAATATGTCAACCTCTTGTCATTTGAGTCCTTGATCATATAAGGGGACAGACTTATTTGCTGTAGGAGCGATTTTCATTTTTTATAACCTTAACCGCTTTCTAAAGGAGACGACGCATAAATGAGTTTCAAAATTGACACGAATTTACAAAAAGACGTACTCTCACAGTTCAAACACATACATTAAGTCGAATCAGCGTTATTGAAGTCGTAAGGAATATATTCCGATAAGGCATGGTTTCGAATAATCCAAAATCGGGGAATGAATCCACACATTCATAACGACAGATTAATTGTTTCTTAACCCTTTACCAAACAATAACGACATTTAACCACTTTGTTGCAGAAAAAGATGGAAAACAATGTGGACGAGCAATTTTTCCTTTTCCCGCAATGTTTTCTGCCCTATCAGAAGATTGTCTTCCAATTTCATCACATTTTGAAATGTCGTCTGCAATCTCTTTCAATTTGGGTCAGTCAAAAATTTGGTGTTTGGGAAAGGGTTAAGGGGACCCGATTCTTATCCCCACCCGTCACGGCATAGTAGTTATCTCTTCTATTATTTCCCCAAAAGAGCACATGTAAGCATAGTTGGAAATTATAATATATATCATAATATATATACATAATATATAATATATATGGCTTGGCAAGATCAAACGAGTGGTATCTCCTATTCAATGAGTTGTCCTTAAAATGGCCAATCTGCGTTTTTGTCGTATAATTGAGTACTCTCAATGGGCGAATGACAAACCGAATGATTTAAAAAATCATTCTCTTGCAAAATGAGAGATGATTGCAGTATCATGTCCTACCGATTGTCCCCTTTTTGAAAAAGAAAATAAAAGTTAAAAAAAACTAGAAAAGTGCCGAAAACAAACGTACAAACCAATCTTACCTTTGTGTGGCACAGAGAATGTTATAAATGGAAACCTGTGATAATAGTAAGACAACAGCAAACACGTATATAGACTAACTATATTTTTACGATATTGCAAAGAAACCATTGTGGCTGAGTTTTATAAAAATACTTGTCAAATATGATGTCCTCTATTATGCGAACTCTTCAATAATATACTTGATTGTGGTTGTTTACCAAGTCGTTGGTCCGAAAGAATCGTTGTTCCTATCCATAAATCGGGATCAAAGACAGACCCTTCTAATTATAGGGGAATTAACACTATGTATGAAATATTTTCAAACATTGTTTTTAAAAGAATTTGCATCTGGGCGGAACAATTTCATAAAATAGACGAGTCACAGGCCGGATTTAGATATGCCTATTCAACAACAGATAACATGTTTATACTTCAAAGTATGGTTCAAAAGTACATCTGCAAGCCAGAAGGTAGATTCTATGTTCTTTATGTTGATTTTCAAAAAGCGTTTGATGGATTACAACACGATAAACTTTTTTCTACATTACATGATATCGGTCTTAGAGGGAAATTATATAATGTACTAGCATCACTATATTCTGATATTTATTGTCGTCGTATACGTGTATCGAATGGAAAATTGACGAAACCAATGAAGTGCAACACTATTGGTGCAAAACAAGGGGATGTGACAAGCACGATAAGTTTCAATCTTTACATCAATGAGCTATCACGCGTATTACGAGAAAAGGGTCATAGAGGCATTTTCATTACTGAACAAATTACTAACGTTTTATGTATTCTTTTTGCAGACGACATTGCCAACTGCGCTGATTCTGTTATTGAACTACAAAGACAACTAAACACAATATCAGAATTTTGTAATACTTATGGCATGACACTAAACGAACAAAAGACAGAAATCATTGTTTTTCGATGAGGCGGTCCTTTGCGGCATACTGAAAATTGGTTTTACAATGGAAAAGCAGTAAATGTAACTTCTGTTTATAAATACATGGGACTTCTTTTCACCCCTAAATTGTCATGGTCTAAATCAAAAGCAATGCTTGTAGCCCAAGCAAAGAAATCAATAAAGGCTTTTCATAAGACTTTTGGAAATTTTAATCTTAGAGAACATTTTAAACTATTCGATTCTATGGTGAAACCTATTCTTTTATACGGGGAAGAAATTTGGGGACTTGAATTTTCAAGTAGCATAGAACAAGTACAAATACAATTCTGTAAAGAATTTCTTGGGACAAACCAATCAATAAATGATTAAATGGCTCTTGGTGAATGTGGCAGACTTCCATCATGCTGTGATTATTACTTTAAAGTTATTAAGTATTGGTGTAAACTTTTAAGAATGCCCGAATATAGATATCCAAGAAATTGTTATTTAATGTTAAAGAAATATGATAATATTGGAAGAATTAATTGGGTGACAAGTGTAAAAATCTTTTTTATTAATATGGTTTTGGGTATGTGTGGATAAGCCAGGACATGGGTGACCTTGACATGTTTTTAAAAAATTTCAAACTGAGACTAAATGACTGCAAAACACAGGACTGATCTGCTGGTGTGAATGGGTCATCTCGATGTGATACCTACAAACATTTTAAATCATTATTAGAACCTGAAAAATATGTAACTATTGGACTCTCTTATCAATATAAAAAGGCATTGAGAAGATTTAGATGTTCGAACTATAAATTTAGGATAGAAACTGGGAGACATCAAATCATTCCAAGAGAAGAGAGAATCTGTACTTTTTGTTTCAATGAATCTAACACTAGAATAATAGATAACGAATAACATGCTTTCTTTCATTGCGAAAAATATGTACAACAACGTAATTCATATCTCTACAATTGGTAATGATGGTGAAGAAATTTTTTATAGCCTCCTCAGTAAAGAAAATAAAGTCCAAATATGAAAAATAGCCTTATATGTTTTTATGATAATCAAACAATCTTAAATGCGCAAACTGGTTAAGAATCCAGGAACAATGGTTTAATCTCTAAAAATAAGAAAGTATGAAACACAAAGATGTTTAGTCTTTTGTATTATAAACAACTCTAACACATTTGTATATTTTAACACGTAAATTGTATTATGGGCCAGATGCCTTTGACTGAATAAACCTATTGTATTGTATTGTGACTAAAGTACAAATTGTTTGTCACAAGCAATTTGTCCTTTAGTCACAATGTTTTCTTGGGTCTTCCACAACAGATGAGTCAATGCGCGGTAATATGGAATAAATGGTTAAAAATCAAACTTAACTATAGAAACATTTTGACACTTGAAGATAAACCTGTTGACCCAATTAAACGGTTCTCAGTAAACGGTGACTATGTGTCCTTTCTATTCAATTAAAACTATTTTCTTTCTGCAATGACAAACGATACAGTATGGACTATACAAATTTTGTAGTTTTTTCTAGTCACTACTTCTGATAACTAATTTACACTGCAACAGCAATAAAAATCGCAAATGCTTTCGGGTTTTATGACATTTTTATTTACAATAAAACCCTCATACAGATGTCTCCCGCCCCTTATTGGCGTAAGATAGATTTAACCTAGGTGACTTATACACCATTCGGGCTTGGTGAGAATGATGTATCCATGTATATAATTTTACCCTGTTAAAATATGTGACGTTATTACGAAATATCTTATCTCATCTTATAGTTTTACACCACACCCTGTAGAAGAAGCGTTGACTGATGGCATCCTGAAACCTTCGCCAAATTTTCGACGAGTTTGCAGACGACATTTCAAAATGTTATGATATTGAAAAATAATCTCCTTGAAGTATATTTATTGCAAACAACTGTCATCGCATTTTAAGACATTTGCAGGTATCACCATAAATCGCCTCCTTAGTAAAGTGATATGATGATGTCATAAGTTAAGTAATGCGTATAGTATATAAAGGAGGGTGAACTTGTTTTATGCTTTAGGTCCACGAATGCCGAAGGAAGAAACATGTAAAGGTAAGCAGTAAGATGATTCGTTATGAAATGTTTACGATTTGTCTGGTATACATTTAGGTAAGACCGGGGTAATGAAGAGAAGACAGAATAACAAACTTAAAGATTAAACAGAGCAGATACCATTTTAAAATCAAGTTTTATATTATAAGAATCTTTCCTGGATTAGAATTTGTATTTGTCAACTTCATTTATGAAATCTTATTTTAATGTGAAAATTGAAAATTAAAATGAGGTAATTAATATGAAATAAATAACAAAATCGTTAATGTTCATTTTGTAAATATAAAATCAAAATCAGACAAATTTTGAAAATTGGCTCAGTGCATGTCTTCGAAGCGATGCATATCTCATGAATTACATTCAAACTAATTCTTTAACCAAAACAATAACCAGTTTTCCATTACCCAGGTCTTACCTTAAGTTCAAGCGGGGCTTCCGATTATCAATAGTATACGTATTGTTTTGTCTTTTCGTAGTTTACGAAAATTCAGAACCCATCTTATACAACGCGCCTTATCATTTGAATACATCTTTGTCTGTTGTAATTGATTGGAAATTCTTATATAATTGGAGAAAATGTTCCGCGCTGAAAGCCAAATCGGACTCATCAGCAAATTTCAAAATCACTCAAAAATAACTTTTTAAGTCTTTACTCCGCTAGAAAAAAAAAACATTTACATGTCAAAAGGTACTCTTTAGTCACTATATGGTTGGATTGAAAGCCCAAATCGGGCTTTTCAGCAATTTCAAAATAACTCGAAAAGGACGTTTTACATCTTAATTCGGCTAAAAAACACATTTACAAGTCAAAATATATTTTAATTCAACCAAATGTGATGATAATTGATACCAACCAGTTTTATTGTAAATACTTCGTCTGGTATTTTATTTCAAAACTTGTTCTGTTGTCTTACCATTATTTAAATAACTACTTCTGAAATAAACTATCAGGAAGAAATCTGATTTGAAATCAATTTGGTCAGATTAACTCAGACAACTTTTTATAAGCATCTGTGGATAATGTTGTGTTTGCTACGTTAACACATGTTTTTTCTATGATTCATAACTCTTTTTAACAAGTTTATTTAGCGCAAGTATGATTTTAAGATATGACAAAAGAGAGATATATTGATAAGTTATCTGTTAATAGGTAAAGATATATTTTCGAATGAAAGATTTTTGGTTTTGACAGGAAAAAGTTATCGTTAATTTAATATATCCGTCTTTAATATTCTTGCTATAGAAAATTGAAGAAACCATAATTGCTATTAATCGGAGTTGTAAAAATGTAGTACACATCAGAAATGGCTGTAAATCTTGTTTTTAGTCTTAATTAATGCCTGTTTTAATGTAATTTAATGGATTTCTTGGCAGCAAGCGGATTCTAAAGATAACAAGTCATTATGATTTTTTACAAAATACGTTATTCTACCTTTAACATGTAATTAGGTGGTGTCTCACAGATTGCTCAGCTAAATCATCCAAATAAGTCGGGATAATAAATAACTCTGAAAAATAAATTATTCACCTTGATTATCTTAAATGAGTTATAAAGCATGATAGTTTATATAGTAGTTTGCATCAACAAACAACAGAAAAATAAATTGAAAACTCTCCTTTCTTCAGAATTTCTTTAAACCTGGTCAGCTATGGGAGCAATCCATCTTTTTGTTGCAATGGTTTCAACCCCATTTACGGCTATTCGTTTGAATTTGAACCTTTAGAGGGATGGGGTAAATCTTCCTTATTAATACCTCTTGTAAGAGGTCATTTTTTCTATTGTTCCATTAGTTCTGAAAAGTTTAAGCTGTTTGCTTGAACTATATCCTGTGCGGATTTGGTGTTGGACTGAACTCCTCTTGAGATGTGTTTTAAAGAAGAAAACTTGTGACTGTTACATTTAGATTTAACTTTTAAACTTGACTTTAACCTCAGTTGTTGCTTTGCTCTCAGCAGCTATCTGTTATTGTTTGGGTACGGTACTCTTACCCTACATGACAATTCCAAGATTGTTCAGGCAGTTCAACCTTATACTAAGACTTCTGGTAGTTTCATTAATCAATCACAAATATGTGGTATGCCATAGAACTCCCAAACGGTAGTATTCTTTTCTTTTTTTTTTCAGTCACCTTGTATCTTTCCCTCCTTGCTCCCCTACTCAACACACATGTCTTACAAACTGATCTTCTTTTACGTTATCTTAAAAAAGCCGGACCAAAAACTTTAAATTACGCCTTTTTTGAAAAACTATCATAATGTACCATCTGAAATACAAATGAGTCCTTTTTTTCAAGTAAGTCTTCCAAAAGGGAATGGCCAAATCTAATGTTGTGAGAACTTGTGGGGAGGCCCTTTTTTCAAGCACTATTAAGGTTAAAACCTTTCCACATTTAAGTCAGTATCCAGTGTTGTCTGAATCTTGTTGACTCTTTGGTAACATCTGTGAACATTAGGCTATCAAGAGTTATGGTAATTCTAGAAAGTAGCTGTAACCCTTAGAATGCTTGGTCATTTTCTTAGAATAGATGTTTGTGTTATCTACTTTCCAAAACCTTAAATATCTGCGTCATTTTGATGAGGAAATATACTCAGAGTGGCAAACAGCGTCGATCACAGGCCAACCGCCAATTTACATGGCAGCTGGCTTGGATCCCAACTGTTTGCATAAGCATTAAGTTGGTCCCAGCATTATAAAGGTTAATAGTGAGACTGTCAGTAGCCTCAAGGATAGTCAGTAATGATATCCTCGAGACTGTTTCCAGTGTCACCAGGGTCATTGTAGAACCATACGTGGAGGCCAGTCCCGTGACATCAAAAATAAGGTTTATCAGTCCATAGTGCAACAGAATACAAGTTAAGATGTAATGTTGTAGGTCCGAAAAGTTAAGATGTAATGTTGTAGGTCCGTCAAGTTAAAATGTAGGATTGTATGTCCGTCAAGTTAAAATGTAGGGTTGTATGTCCGTCAAGTTAAGATGTTATGTTGTAGGTCCGTCAAGTTAAGATGTAGGGTTGTAGGTCCGTCAAGTTAATATGTAATGTTGTAGGTCCGTCAAGTTAAAATGTAGGATTGTATGTCCGTCAAGTTAAAATGTAGGGTTGTAGGTCCGTCAAGTTAAGATGTTATGTTGTAGGTCCGTCAAGTTAAGATGTAGGGTTGTAGGTCCGTCAAGTTAAAATGTAATGTTGTAGGTCCGTCAAGTTAAGATGTAGGGTTGTAGGTCCGTCAAGTTAAGATGTTATGTTGTAGGTCCGTCAAGTTAAGATGTAGGGTTGTAGGTCCGTCAAGTTAAGATGTAATGTTGTAGGTCCGTCAAGTTAAGATGTTATGTTGTAGGTCCGTCAAGTTAAGATGTAGGGTTGTAGGTCCGTCAAGTTAAGATGTAGGGTTGTAGGTCCGTCAAGTTAAGATGTTATGTTGTAGGTCCGTCAAGTTAAGATGTTAGGTTGTATGTCCGTCAAGTTAAGATGTTAGGTTGTATGTCCGTCAAGTTAATATGTAGGGTTGTAGGTCCGTCAAGTTAAGATGTAATGTTGTAGGTCCGTCAAGTTAAAATGTAGGGTTATGTTATGTTGTAGGTCCGTCAAGTAAAAATGTAGGGTTGTAGGTCCGTCAAGTTAAAATGTAGGGTTGTAGGTCCGTCAAGTTAAGATGTAGGGTTGTAGGTCCGTCAAGTTAAGATGTAATGTTGTAGGTCCGTCAAGTTAAGATGTAGGGTTGTAGGTCCGTCAAGTTTAGATGTAGGGTTGTAGGTCCGTCAAGTTAAGATGTAATGTTGTATGTCCGTCAAGTTAAGATGTAGGGTTGTATGTCCGTCAAGTTAAAATGTAGGGTTGTAGGTCCGTCAAGTTAAGATGTAGGGTTGTAGGTCCGTCAAGTTAAAATGTAATGTTGTATGTCCGTCAAGTTAAGATGTAATGTTGTAGGTCCTTCAAGTTAAAATGTAATGCTGTAGGTCCGTCAAGTTAAGCTGTAGGGTTGTAGGTCCGTCAAGTTAAGATGTAATGTTGTAGGTCCGTCAAGTTAAGCTGTAGGGTTGTAGGTCCGTCAAGTTAAAATGTTATGTTGTAGGTCCGTCAAGTTAAGATGTAATGTTGTAGGTCCGTCAAGTTAAAATGTAATGTTGTAGGTCCGTCAAGTTAAGATGTTATGTTGTAGGTCCGTCAAGTTAAGATGCTATGTTGTAGGTCCGTCAAGTTAAGATGTAGGGTTGTAGGTCCGTCAAGTTAAATTGTAATGTTGTAGGTCCGTCAAGTTAAGATGTAATGTTGTAGGTCCGTCAAGTTAAGATGTTATGTTGTAGGTCCGTCAAGTTAAAATGTAGGGTTGTAGGTCCGTCAAGTTAAGATGTAGGGTTGTAGGTCCGTCAAGTTAAATTCTAATGTTGTAGGTCCGTCAAGTTAAGATGTAATGTTGTAGGTCCGTCAAGTTAAGATGTTATGTTGTAGGTCCGTCAAGTTAAAATGTAATGTTGTAGGTCCGTCAAGTTTAGATGTAATGCTGTAGGTCCGTCAAGTTAAGATGTAGGGTTGTAGGTCCGTCAAGATTAAATGTAATGTTGTAGGTCCGTCAAGTTAAGATGTTATGTTGTAGGTCCGTCAAGTTAAAATGTAGGGTTGTAGGTCCGTCAAGTTAAGATGTAATGTTGTATGTCCGTCAAGTTAAGATGTAGGGTTGTAGGTCCGTCAAGTTAAGATGTTATGGTGTAGGTCCGTCAAGTTAAGACGTAGGAATGTATGTCCGTCAAGTTAAAATGTAGGGTTGTATGTCCGTCAAGTTAAGATGTTATGTTGTAGGTCCGTCAAGTTAAGATGTAGGGTTGTAGGTCCGTCAAGTTAAGATGTAATGTTGTAGGTCCGTCAAGTTAAGATGTAGGATTGTATGTCCGTCAAGTTAAAATGTAGGGTTGTATGTCCGTCAAGTTAAGATGTTATGTTGTATGTCCGTCAAGTTAAAATGTAGGCACGTAGGTCCGTCAAGTTAAGATGTAGGGTTGTATGTCCGTCAAGTTAAGATGTAGGGTTGTAGGTCCGTCAAGTTAAGATGTTATGTTGTAGGTCCGTCAAGTTAAGACGTAGGATTGTATGTCCGTTAAGTTAAAATGTAGGGTTGTATGTCCGTCAAGTTAAGATGTTATGTTGTAGGTCCGTCAAGTTAAGATGTAGGGTTGTAGGTCCGTCAAGTTAAGATGTAGTGTTGTAGGTCCGTCAAGTTAAAATGTAGGGTTGTATGTCCGTCAAGTTAAGATGTAGGATTGTATGTCCGTCAAGTTAAAATGTAGGGTTGTATGTCTGTCAAGTTAAGATGTTATGTTGTAGGTCCGTCAAGTTAAGATGTAGGGTTGTATGTCCGTCAAGTTAAGTTGTAATGTTGTAGGTCCGTCAAGTTAAGATGTAGGGTTGTAGGTCCGTCAAGATTGCAAGTACAGGATTAATGAACATGTCAGTCTCAAGAATCTTCTCAATTATCCCTCATTGAAATTTTGGCTTTAAGAAGTTAGTTTACTCTGTTTGTTACAATCATATTGGTTCCCAAGGAAATTGAAAGCTATCTAATTATATTATGGTCAGTTGTCTGGTGTCATCTGCCTCAGGAGGTCTCTATGAAACAAGTTCTAGTAACTTATAATTATTACACACCATTCTGATACCTGGATACACAACCAGTATTTGTACACAATGTCACTTGATGAACTTCTTTCATACAAAGGCTTTAAGGAATCAGGAATTATTAAAAATATTCGCAAGGTCAATAAAGTGCTATTTACATTTTGTAACATACAATTGTTGGTGATGAAATAACTCTGATCAGTTGAAAAGTTTTCCTCAACTGCTACGTTCGAACTTTGCCATCAAATGGAAATACTCATTATGTTAGAATTTGTGACAGTCATTCGTTCAAGCTTGTGACTTATCGATTACAAGTATAGTTCTGATTGCATGACCTATTTTGAGTTGATTTCTAATTAAAGACACCTGTCACTGAGGACCCTTGGTTTACCTTACAGGCCCTTGGTTTACCTTACAGGCCCTTGGTTTACCTTACAGGCCCTTGGTTTACTTTACAGGCCACGATCGTACACTATCCTGTCTTTACATCTGAAAATATGATAAAGGAAGTAATGAACAATGTTCAATTAATGCACTCAAGTGATGACTTGGAATGGCAAGTTGTAGGATTATTCCTTAAACCCTTATAATGCTAGGTAATTTTCTGAAAATAGATTTTTGTGTCGTCTGATTGCAAAAACTTTAAATATCTGCTAAATTCTGATGAGGACAGACACTTAGAGTAGCAAACAGGTTAGATCACAGGCCAGCCACCAAGTAAATTGGCAACTGGATGTAACCTGTTTGCATAAGCCTGAAGTCGGTTCCTGTACCATAAGGTTTAACTGAATAGAACTAAAGACCAAACAACAATGGTACTCGTGGCTTAAAGGCACATCAAAGGAGAGGATTACAAATAAATTACTGAAAAAATATATGGAGTTCTTTTATTATAATTTATAAAAGTCATGAGAATTAGTTTAGGAATGCATTGAGATCCTGTTATATAGTCTCATTTAAAACATTGAACATGTGAGGACATTACATGTATATGAAAAGTGGAGTAAGCCATCAACTTCCTTTTTACACAGAACTCTGTACTGGGTCCTAACCTCGTACTCCTTATTAACCCCAAATAAGATCTCGAGGACTTTACTAGCCATTTTGACAACAGATGAGTTTTCATGAATCTAACCCTCATACAGAGACATAATTTCCATTAACCCATTACAAAACAATAACGACATTTCATCAGTTTGTTGCAGACGCCTTTGGAAAACATTGTTTGAAAAAGGAGTAATTGCTCTTAACGAGCAATTTTTCCTTTTCCGACAGTTTTCTGTCCTGTCAGATGATTATTTTTCGATCTCATGTCGTGGAATGAACTACCTGCCGATATTAAATCTCAAACATCATTTTTAAAACATTTTTTCGTTGATAAGTGAGAGCTATATTACAACCAGTTTTGAAATAAAATACCAGTTTGAAGTAATTACTTCAATTCTCATATTTTATTTTGAGTCAATCTGACCAAGTAGATTTCAAAACGTATATCCTCCTGATACTTGATTTCATAACAGGTTATTTCAAAATTGGTAAGGCAACACAATCAGTTTTGAAATAAGATACGAGAATTGGAGTAATTACTTCAAAACTGTTATTTTATTTCAAAACTGGTCGTAACAATGCTAACTTTTGAGTGTTATAGAAATGGGTACATTATGCTAGAATTTAATTATCAAAATATGGTTATATCTAATACTAGCTTTTGACTACAAAATGCAGATGTCTTTAATATTGTTTGATACAGCATTAATCTCCTTTAGTGGACCTTAAACATACGCATCTTTGTATTGTAGCTGCCCGGGATAGAAGGTGGAAAGAATCAACAGATAGAGCCAACCCAATCTCGCTTCTCCAGTTAATATAACAAACATGGCTATTCAAACCCGAGTGTTATATGTTCTCAGCGTTTTGTTCCTTATGAATCAGCCCGCATGGATAAATGCCACAAATATCACATTACCAGAGGATATTCACGATTGGTGCCCGTACACCCAGTTCTGTCATCTCGACCCGACCCAGATGCTCTCCGCAAACCAGGCCCCCGAGACCGACCGGATGTTCTGCTGTGAGACGTGCTCCTGTCTGGAAGATTGTGGTTTACAGAGAACATGTTGTCGGGACGATCTCGATCTTTATAGGAACGCCGAGAAATTCAACAAGATCTGCAAGCAACTGGTCATCAAGAACGATGGAGACGCGTACGCGAACGAGCTTTACTTCCACATCGTCGACAAATGTCCAAACGTGTCTGAGAACTGTAACGACAAGCGTGTGGCGCCATGGGGCAGCTACCAACCAGTCTACTCGTACAAGTCCCGCTTTATCTATTACAATAAATGGTGCGCGAAATGTCACAATCAAACGAGCACGATTCCTTTTGGGACGACCATACAGAGCACGACTGAACTGCCCTCATCAAACTATCTTACGGACGTGTTGTTTGGTAGAGCCATCAACTCGGAGGTTTTTATCCGTTTTCTACCGCCCCACAGTGCAACTCTAGCCCCCCAGTTATGTTACCCTCTGATTATCAAAGAATGCAACCCAAGATCGAGAGACCTTGAAAATCTGAGCAGACTTTGTAATAGCTTCAACGCTACCTACCACGATGGTGTCCGGACCTATGCTAATATATATTGCTATATTTGCAGTTTTAATGATAAACCTCTCGATGAGATCTTTGATAAGGTCAGGAAGAAGGATCTCTGCGATTCGATGTTATCCGGCGTGTTCAGTCCAAAGGCAACGAGTCCTCTAACTTTCCTTCTCAATTCGAAAACCACGCAGCTCACAGACGGCGCCGAGGATATCAACAATGACAACGAGCCGGTTTGGTGTGAGGACGGTCAATCACGCACCATGGTAAGTATATATAGATCTTTATTAACCCATTATCAAACAAAAACAACATTTAACCAATTTGTTGTAAATGACTATGGGAAACATTCTGGGAAAAGGAAAAAATGCTCGTAACGAGCAATTTCGCCTTTTCCCACAATGTTTTCTGCCCTATCAGAAGATTATTTTCCAATTTCATCACATTTTGAAATGTCGTCTGCAAACTCTTTCAATTTGGGACAGTCTAAGATTTGGCGTTTGGTAAAGGGTTAAAGTCTTTTTCTTGGTTACAACATACATTGTGTTCATATAAAATGTTTAAAGACAGAATAAACCCATGCCATTCAAATTTGAATTATAAAAGACATTTAAGACTCCATTGTTTTCAAGATTGAACATGGTGTTCAATAACAACTTCCTTGCTGCATAGTTACTATCTGTAATTTATTCAGTAATACCGTGTACAGCAAGACAACAAGGGAAATAACTACATTAAAATAAACTGAATGCCATATTTTGAGTTATTTCCCTTTGCATATTGAGACTAGCTAATTTGACTGTTAGCCCTTGAGGTACCCGTTCATTGATGTTCTCTTGGAAATATTCGAATCTAAGTATGTAGACAAAATGCATTCGGCTTGTTTGTTGCAGAAGTCCATAAAAACAAACAAAAAATAAAAAACGACAACAAAAACAGCTAGTTGTTCCCAATTCTGTCACGTTGATTTTCACCAAATATCATAGAGAATATGAATTATTGTCATGCTATTGTGATAGCCTGCTGTTGCTTTCATTTGGACCATATAGTTCCCATATGGGTAAATGGTTTGGATAATGATAATACTGTTTTGTGTATTACAGGACAATTGTCGGAGAATCTTCTGTCCGGATGGCCAATTTCGCTTTGACGGTGAATGTGATTTTTTCGGCGACACATGGTTTGTACAAAGCATATCCGTTCTGATAAAGCTATCCCCAAGTTCCACTCTTCTATTGGATGAGGTGAACTCCATCAGTGATAGCAACGATGATGAGGAATTCACAGAGGGACCAAGGCTGCTTACACCCGAATTCTTCATCGACTGGAAAGTACAGCTGTTATACAAGGCATCGGAAACCGGGGACCACGTGGAACACTTCTTCGCAAACCTTGGCAGGAGCACGCCGCGTCCATTCAACCCAAAGAAGCTTCTTCGATACATCAATAACTCCTTGCAGAAACCATGGGCCATCGTCATACAGAACAGAAGTCATGAGCTAAATGCCGAGCTAGATACACACCTTGGCTACTCCCCATACACTGACAACGGTGTCTACATCCCGGAGTGGCTGAACTTACATGTGCTCCGGAGCACACAGTATGTCGAGGTAAACAGCAGCTTCTTCCTGATGGAGTTATATAACGACATTGGGTCACAGCAACTTGGTGACTTCGTCATTTCCAGAATGTACTACTGTGAGCAGGTTGAGCTTCTCCCACACGAATTCGTCTTTGATCGACAATTGGTGTATCTGAAGGAACAAGCGAGGTATCTTGGCCGTGGATCGTTCGTTAGTCTACCAAATGGGAACCAGTCTATATATCGTGTATGTCTGACGGATCTTCTAAACGGGAGGTCTGTCGGTGTAAGGAACCAGCCTGCGTTTAGCGATGTCGTCCTTCAGTCGGCTATGTCCCTGATCCTGCACTTCAGCCTGGTATACACAAAACGGATTGTGACGGAGTTTACTTGGAACTACTCCATTTGCTAAATTGAAAGGGCTTGTTCTAATGAAATATTTTTCTTTATTTGCCAGGTCTAGTAAGGGGTATTTAAAGTAGACACATAATCTCTTATTTCTTCACCCATGCTATCTAAACAAAAGGATGGTTTAGATACATTTGAATCCTTTTGTTGGTCGATTAGTATGTCTTGTTAGACTTTTTAAAGCATGTTTTGTTCAGATATTGCCAGTGTTGTGATGTGAAAATTGTTTAGTTCTCGTTTATCATTAAAGGTTACAATTTAGTTCATTCAGAGTGCTAAAATTTTGTAATTTATCCCTCGTCGATGCAATTCAAAATTGCAATTAAGAAATCTGCACCATCTGCTTAAAATTGCGATAACCTATAAAGAAAAACTGATTGATCAGCAAGTTTTATCATTTGATAGTTTGGAGTATCATTATTTATTAGAACATCTATTTACCTTGACATTAAATGGAAAATTGCATGATATTTTACTGATTTTTACGAACAGCGTATCGGGATGATGCATTTTGAGTCCTGAGGAGAGGAACAATTGCGAAATCTCATCCAATTCCACGAATTCAAAACGGAAACTTTACTTATAGGCGGTTGAATTCAATAGGGATACAATCGGGTGTTTATATCTTTCGATTACGTGTCTGAAAATGCAGGAAAATAGCAAAAACCTACCCTAAAAACGCTAAACCAGAAGTTGCGCAACAGATTTCGTCGTCAGCACTATGGTGGTGCTATAGAACAATCACCAGTCATAGTTCTATCTAAATGCCATTGTACAAGGTGGGTAGAAAAATACGAACGGTTTATGATAAACAATTGATTTAAATGTGACATTTTTTAATTGGTTTGAAGCATTCATTGTGCATAAATGAGTATTTGTTGTTGAGATCGAATTTCAGACTAACGTCTCCTACCATATCCGTTTCTTGTGTATAATCGAAATTTGAAAAAATACAAGTTTAATATTTTGTTTTCGAATCGTGTTTCGTACGATGGTGTTTAATATAAATGTAACATTATGTATTTAAAAGTGAGTATTGTGAAGACTTTCATAGTTGGTACAAAGTACAAACAGTGTTAAAAAGTATGTTTTATTACATGGAATTGTGAACCAATGATGGAGTTGTATCAATGCCGTTTCTCGTTCACTTAGCACAATATGTAATCTCTTCTTTTTCTTCATAGCTTTTTACTTCATTAAGATTCAAACATTTCTAAGCACATATTGGTGACGATTTTAACCCATTACCAAATAACAACAACATTTGACATGTCTGTATAAAAAAACTCTGGAAATCATTGTGGGAAAAGGAGAATTTCCCATTTTATCACATTTTGAAATGTCGTTTGCAAACGTTTTCAATTTGGGACAGTCGAAAATTTGGCGTTTGGTAAAGGGTTAAAGCAAACCGTTTTGAGAAAATGCTGGGACCCGGCTGTCCTCCATTATTCGCTGCTCAAACAAGCTTTCTCGGTCTTTTTACACCTCATACTTCTTACATTCAAAACATTAACGTACACACTTCACGTATCAAGTCTCCTTTACGTTTAATAAGTGATACACTGTTTTTACATTCAAATCGATCATTGAAAGTCCATATTTTCTTTTTACAAAATCATCATAATATATGACTAGCTTGCATTAATTGACACGCTTTCAACAAAACATGAAAACCTGTAAACATTTTATAAGTCTAATAACCTCCATTTGGTGTTTGTCCATTAAAACCACACCAAATGTTTTGCCGCATAAAGCATACTGCCGACTTAGTTACACCAATAGATTAACCAAGGCAAGTACTAATAGAGCGAATGTTCCTCTGGACGAGAGGCTAGCAGCCACACTTACAGGTGGAGCAGGTGGCGGGGGAACCAAAGGGAAGCCACTCTGAATCTCCGCGAACATTGAAGCCCAATCTGAGGTTGCCTTGTAGAACGCCGGTGGCTTTCCCAGTGGCGCGGGGACCTTGACGTAGCGATTTCCGGTGTAGTTCTGTGAGTTGTTCCAAATGAATCTCCAGTTTCCGGCGGGGAGGTAAACACTCTTGTTGGTTACGTTTGACGATATCACCGGCGCCACAATAAGGTCATCACCGAACATGTATTGGTACGCTATTTTCGATGCGCGCGCATCATCAGGAAACTCCATGAACATGGGTCGCTGAACGGGATATCCGGACATGCTGTTTTGCTGTACGAGATGTTTGGTGTAGTTGGATATGTGTACGAATAGCCGGGCAAGTCGGCCGAATCGGGCTTCCGTGAAGTCGTCACTGTAAAACTGGGCGTTGGCGGTTGGTTGATTGCCTGAAACACAATACAATAGTTTATCCATATGTTTACATACACTCGATGGTTTGAAAACAATCCAGTGTATGTAAAAATATGGATAAACTGTTAAATTGAATATTAAGTCATTCCAGATTATATCAATTTGTAAATGTTCACCAACAAATCTTTATTGAAATGTATGAGACACAACGTTTTCAACGGTTTTGGTCGGCATTGGTTGCATAATGATGATTGTCATATTGGGTCTGATTCTCTCAGAGATTTGTGTTTTAGGAGTATCAAATGTTAAAAAAGATATATTCACAAATACCTGTTACTTAATCTACAAAAATCTTTTTCAGTTTGTATTTCAAGTTGCTAAAACCCCATAATTTCCTTGGATAACTTTAAGATAGTCTTCGCGCCTGTCTGTTCTTCTTTGGGAAAGCCGGTTAATAAATAAACGGAGGAATTATTACTCGAGCCTTGCTATTGTCAAGTGACAATAAGAAATTTAAACTACAAAAAAGTGAAGTTTGTTCAAGTACTATTTTGTTCAGATTTAGAATACTTCAACGACAGGTAGGTATAACCCCTGTTGCCTTTTTCAAATTTTGACTGTTCAAAACCAAGGGAGGCAAATGCATTCGTTATTAACAAAATTAAGTTAAGTTTCTTGAATAAGTTGCTTTTCTTAATAACCAATATCCAGTTGTGTACAGTATTATGATAACTACTTTTAAGCCTGCGAATGTGGTTAAGAAAAAACGGGAACTTATCAAAGCAAAACCAGGAAGCAATATTAGATTGTGTCTTTTTCATGGCAATATTGATAACATGAATAATAGTTTGATATCAGTGTGGTTGTATTGCGGCGACAGTTGAAACCAAAATGTTTGTCAGGGGTCATTTATCAATAAGAGGGGTAAATGAAATACCATAGAAAGCATCTCACAAAAGTCTTACTTACTATAGTCTTGCACGGAACCCTGTTATTGTCAAATAAACCTGGCATAGCCTCGAATAGGCGATATGTTTTCGTATATTCGTTTGTCAGACTTGTGTATACAAGGTCATTTATTGGACTGATCATTTTGATTTGGAATGAATTTGGTGAAGGTGAAATTAATATCAAAAGTTTGTTAAGTACAAAAAGAAATTAGACTCACCAACTTAGATTCAGTCCTTCCACAAAAATAGTAATACATAGTAAACATACATAATGAGAGAGAGGGAGAGAGAAAGAGGGAGTGATAATATGCGAGAACACTTTAATTCCTTATGGCAGGGTTATGTGTCAATTTGACATCGGCATAAGGTATATGTTAATCAGTATACCACACCTTCATGAGTCCGGTAAAAGGACGTGAATACCGCAGCTTCCGCCGATCGCAGCAACAACTCGGTTGTTCGTACTAGCGCCTGTCCAAATGCCGCGAACTGCGCGTATGTGGTATAGCCTCCAATGTCGAAATGCGTGACCCCTATTCCGGACATGCCAAGATTAAGGGCCGCCGGGATCGTGGAAGGGAGCCCGTCGCCGTAACTGAAGTCAACGTTCTGGTCCCCGGCCCACATTAGTGTCGTGTAGTTACCACTTCCTGGAAAATAATGACCAAGTCCTCATAGCGGTAACTTCTGTAATGGTTCACTAACCTCTGCCTTCATGTATTTTGTTGGACAGAGTTTAAGCCCATTTCTGGACAAATTTGAGACATCTTCGAGTTTTACCAATTTTCTTTCTTGTTCTTATGATTATATTCTTGATATCTGCATGATGTTGAATACTATTGGTATTATAAGACACTTTATCAGATCTATGCGTGGCTGTTCTAAGCTCCTTTTCAGTTGGCAGTACTTTTGCTAGTGTTACTCTGTCTTATTAAAACTAGTATATAATTACGTATGAATAGCTTTGTCCAGTTAACAGATCATTATTCTAATAAATAAATGGCCGAAGAGAATGTCAAATATGCCAATAAATGGAATGAAAATTCAAAGATAGAAGGAAAATGGCGGTTTGGAATACCTGCAGCCCCAGCTCTCATCCAGAAGACCACTTCCCCCGTTTTATTGCGCTCGTCTATCGCGTCCCTATTCAGCTGGGCCCAGCGAAGAGGCCACGTGTTGTGAACCTCCCTTCCTGATTGGTTGTTGTAGAACGACACACCCTCTGCAGGTAGGTACTCGCCGAAGTCCGCCATCCAACCCTCGAAGCCTAGGTCTATCATGTTCGTTTGAATCACCCCTGTAAGACGAAGCTAGGATTGACGTTTGACGAAAATAGATACTTATTTCTTATTTCGACGGGGTTTAATAACCTCGGGCCCGTTTTACTAAACAGTTTACGCTTAAGATTTGCGTAAGTCTAAAACAATAAGTCCTTTTATTTCAATATTTGGCAAAGCAATATTGCAAAGTAACACATCATTGGAATCGTCTCTCCGAGACGCTTCCAATGACGTGTCACATTGCAATATTGTACTTTCATTGAAGATGTTATCCATGTTAATCAATTATGACTTACGCAAACATTCTCCGTAAAGTGTTTAGTAAAACGGGCCCCTGATCTTTACAAAGTTCACGTGTATCACAACGTTAGCCTACTGTACCAGTGCTAAGTTTGTAAAAATGTTTGATGCTCAATGGCATTATGTGGACAAGCAAAGCTTTCTTGTCTTTGACTGATAGCGAAGTAAATCCAGAATACTAACTGATTGGAAAGCTGTTGTAGTCTAGGTTAATGTCATGACTTCAAATTTTTAGTGCAAAGATATCGTTTAATATTTAACCAAGTTCATCATTTGCACAGTTCTAGTGTACACGAAGGTTTCGCTTCAATACTGGACTATTAAAACGAAAACATTACTTGATGAATGGTAATTAAAACTATTCGGAAAACTCTGTTTTGTTGGTACCGGATTGAAGCGTCTCGATTCGACGCTTCTAAGGAGTATCGTAATTATGTCGTTTTACGAAGAGAAAAAAGAAAATCAAAATAGGTTTTAGCTAACTATACAATGCATTAATGTTGAACAGACGTCCGCAAATGATCAAATGAACCTGTCTGAAATTGGAAACCACCCCTGTACAGAAAAGACAGGTTTTAGCCAGACAAAACCGGTTGGCGACTATGCTCCGAAGCTTAGTTTTTTAAATACGTTTGATTCATATGTATTCTCATCTTAACGCACTATCATCTGATTGATCATAGAAGTTTCTTTGACGAGAAGGGTCTTTACTCATAATGAAAATACATTTTTACACCAAACAATCAGTTTAATCTACAAATGTATGTCATACCTTTATACCAATCATAAGCGGCCGGGTTCGTCATGTCCACTATACCACAGTCAAACTCTCCAAAATCCATCAAAAACGAGGCTCTTGTAGTCGCGTTCTTTACGAGATATCCACGAGAGTCGGCAATCTCAAAAAGGCTACCTTTATTGTTCAAGTTTGGGTTGATATAAGCGAGAACCTTGATACCCCTCGCTCGAAGTACTTGTATCTCTGCATCTAAACCTGAATATAAACGTAGACTTCAGATAAGTGCATAGTTCCGAGATTAAATGGTTTGTTATTTGATACAGTGTCGCTGTGGAAAAACAGTGTTTCGTTTCATTCAACAACTAAATGAAGACACTTATATAATCGTGGATTCCATCGTTGCTTTTTAATAACAAATTCTTTGTTACTAGATGTTTCTTTCAATAATACTGTATCCTTTTAATGGACAAGATTGTACCTTTTTGTGATGATGATATTAAAAACAAAAGCTGATAGCGTTGCTTTTGTTTTAAAGGATAAAAACGCAATGCATGCGTTTAAACCTTGAAAGGGAATAGCAGAATATTGAAATTTAAAACAATTTATAAAAAAAGGGTAAAAAGAACAGAGCGACATTTATTTTAAATATCATTGACGCCAAGGTAACTGAGCAGGAAATTAGAAATATCTTTATGTATGTTATGATGCACAAATTATCAACGATTCTTTCTTTTGTCTTTCAAGTTTTCTAATAAGTGAAGAATTAACTTCAAGCGATGGATTTCCTTAAATACCCGCGAATTTCTAGTCCCCATCCCGAGATAAGACCATAACGTTCATAAACATTGTCACACACTTTCAAAGATATAACTGTCTGTTCTATGTCCAGTCCTAGAAAAAGCGTTTACCGAAGAATGTTTGTAGAATGCCCGCCCAGCCCTAGTCACGACCCCACAAACTTACGAGGGTATAACTTTTTGTTCCATTTCCAGTCTCAGAACAAGCGTTTACATAATGATGTTTGTAGAATACCCGCCAAGGCCTAGTCACCATCCCGGCATTAGACCATAACGTTTGTAAACATTATCACATACCTTATGGGGTATAAATGTTTGTCCCACTTACCAGGGTATAGGTTTTTGTTCCATTTCCAATCCCAGAACAAGCGTTTCCCGAAGGATGTTTGTAGAATTCCCGCCCAGTCCTGAATCCATAGTCCGCTCACCGGCACGCCATTATTCTCCGCCTTCTCCAAGCGCTGTAACATCTAAAGAGAGACTGTTCATTAGCGCCATCTTCTGGTATTTTTCCCATTTTAACCGGCCATAAAAAACGTATTCGTAGGAACAGGTTAAAGCAGGCGTAATAAACGATTTGTCAGAGAGCATGGGTTTGAACTTGAAGTCTTAGAACAAAGTTGTTATGGAGAGAAACTATAATTCGGGAATATGCCAAGTCGCTCTTTACCGCCAATATCGCTCTCTTGTCTTTAGGATGTTTTTTTTTAGATTAACTACGTGGTTGGCTACGTGTTGTCTTTGTCACACTTGGTATTGCTGCGAACGACCCTTTGTAAAACAAACATGACTTTTACTTGAAAACTAGCATCACTAAATCCCTCAGTGACTTACAAAAAGCAACAACAAACAAATTAAGTCAATTAAACTTTCTTTACAAAATAACTAGCGTGTGGTTGTTTAACCGATTACCAAATGATAACAACATTTAACCACCTCTTTGGAAAACATTGTGGGAAAAGGAATGCTCGCATTTACCCCCTTTCCCACAATGCTTTCTGCCCTATCCGAAAATTATTTTTCAATTTCATCGCATTCTAAAATGTCGTCTGCAAACTCTTTCAATTTGAGACAGTCGAACATTTGGTGTTTGGTAAAGGGTTAAAGTGCGATTATGATAAAAGATGGTTAATCATCTGGAGCTATGTTAGACTCACCACATCTGTACCACCCTGTACCCCAAGTACTGCTCCCGTGTAGACCCAATCCGGAAGTTCCGGTTGTCTTCCCAGGAGGCTTGTTAAATTAGAAACCACGGACTTTACGGACGCTCCGGTATTGAAGAAGAACTCGGCCTTATTTCCATCGATAAATATCTCATGAAAGGTTTCCGGAAGTAGATTGACTTCCAAATAATTACTTCCGGTGAAGTGACAATAGTACTTCCGGTCGCTGATAAATGTTGGCTGCGGGAAGTAGGTGGTGTGGTAATCGCCGCCGGCTGCTGAGAGTTTGTCGGCAAAGAAGGTCACAATATCGCTCTTGTTCCGGCCCACACCTACGGAAACGGAACATGTGTAGACTGTTGTTGTTGTTAACTTGAACTGGTCATATGTTTAACCGACAGTTGAATATCGTTTACATAACCGGTTGGAAAGCGGTAACGCAAAACTAGCAAAGTCGTTAAAGATTCACAGTTATTGCTATCTTTCTAGGAAAAAGGGGTGAATAAAACTGACGTTTAATGATCGTCCGACGTGATAAACGTCTCGCTACAACGCATATGTGTTTGTTAGGCTTTAACCCTTAGAGTACTGGGTAATTTTCAAAAATATAGATTTTTGTGACGTCTTCTTTCCAAAAACTTGAATATCTGCTTAATTTCGATGAAGAAAGAGACTCAGAGTAGCAAACAGGTTAGATCACAGGCCAGTCGCCAATTTAATTGGCGGCTGACCGATCTAACCTGTTTGTTTAAGCATGGAATCGGTTCCATCACTATAAGGTTTAATCAAACAGAAGATATTCATACACTTAACACATACCTTGTTCTCGAGTCCATATCGGGTAAGTTCTTCCACGCAGGTTTAGGTAGGAATATTGCTCCCCCAGACCGTAAACAGCTTCTCCCGGCGTAGCTGAGACACGGAACCAGATATACGACCACCGTGTCTCAACATTCACCACCAACGGCTGGTCCCCGGCGGAGGATAAAGTTACTGTTGCCTGCAACAAGGACTTGAAATTGAAAGGTTGTCCTTTGATATTGGCTGACTTGAATCATTTAGAAACTATTACTACTAATTTATGTATCCCCTCGAATAACAAAGCTATCCGAAATTCACTTTTAAAAAATCTACAATAAGTGATTAGTGAAGAAATAGAAAAATAATGTAAAACTGGAATCCGGAATCTTAAAGCATCCTTTGCGCTCAACGTGGACAATAACATGGTCGATGTTATGGTACCAAAATATGTTACTGCTAAGTTTGCTCTTCACATACGTTTTAATCTAACAATTGCGACTTCAAAAGAAAAATCAGGGGGTGATTTTAACTGATGCAAAAGGAAACGGATTGAATTGAAACGCAACCCAAAAGGTTTCGTTACATACTATGCGAGGTTGATACACTGGCTATCAGGATTGTTATCATCTTACACAATGATCCTATCTTCCTTCTCTTTTCGAATTTAATCGCAACAGAAGAAGAAAATCTAAAGATCAATGAGACAAAACGTAGAGAATGCTGAATATAACCATTTCCCTATTTGCTAAAATGGATGTAAAGTACTTTTGTGAATACATGTAAAGGATAAAATTGTATTATTGAGCAATGTTTCTATTGGTAACAAAGGTAAACGCATTTAGAACAAAGAGTTTTCATACAAATACATGCTTAAAAATGTACGTCTGGAGTAACTAATGTACTTTTAATTTAGACCGGTCAGAAAACCTTTATAAAGGACTATTTCAATGCTCATTGAAAGAAGATACCAACATTGACGTCAGATCCCGGAAGTTCAAACGTAATGACGTCATTCAAAGTCGTGTTGGCGATCAAGAACTCTGGAAGGCCCACTCTGTCCTGTACATAGTTGTTTACGAAGAAGTTCCCTTGGAAAACACGGAAATCAAGAAGTCCATCTCCCACGAAAACCAGGGGAGAAGACGTGGAATGCTGCAGAATCTGAAATTTAAAAAACGTGATTGACATGAATTTGAACATATGACTCCAGATGTGTCATGCCTACTGATTTAAACGGAGAAAATGTCGAAAAAATGTATCGAATTACATTAAATTTCATTCCAGTGACATCGTCTGTCATACAATGTATAAACATCACAATATAATATCTTGCTTTGGCACATTTACCAGAGAAGACTTTGGAAGTCACTGTGACAATATGATAGGTTGCATCCAGTGAACGATGTAACCCTTTGGCGGAATGATTTCTACAAACTTTATCAATGTGTATACAGTTCTTGTCGCAGTATTATTTTTTCCATCAAATGATGCTTTCAACATTTACTAGCAATATATCCAATGTGTTTGGAAAACATGTATGTCAAAAGATGACTTACGGACATTAGATAATAGGAATAGGAAATAACAAATGATCTGTCTAAAACATTGTCCACGACAAATTCGGCTTTAAGGATGCGTCTTTTTAGAAAATGGTGAAGCTTTACGCTGAGTAATAATGTCTTAACTATGTCATCTTTTATTTGACTTATTATTACTCATCCCTTATTACAACTGTAAGGTCTGGGGATTTAATAAAATAGAGAATATAAAAAGGAAATACAGCAAGTCTTTTAACAAGCATATCCACCAAAAGCTGTGTTTCTTTAACAGGGTTGTAGATAAAGGGAATTGTAGTAAAATTTGATATTACGCATTATGATTATATTTTGATAATGCATATATTTATTATTATCTAATTACAAAAAGCGTTTTTTTTTCTGAAGAAGTGTGGAGTCCACAATTAACTGCTTTGTTAATTGTCTGAAGCACGGTCGGAAAAAGCAGATACTTGGTCTTGAAAATAGACAACGGGATAAACACAACACCATAAATTCATATGTTTATCTTGATCACAACAACATGCCAAAAAACATTTAGCAATCAATATCCTTGCGAGTTTAATTTCAAAACGGGACATGTTGACAGTCATTAAGAATAGAAAAACGTATCCTATTTACGAAACATCCCATTTGTAATTGGCAAATGACAATGCTCTTCTATCTGTAGCACTTTGGTACTGTGTAACGTACCTTTGGGATTACTTCTGCTTGGCTTGATCAATTGTAAAACTTCATTGCGTTGGTACCGGTATATATGTACTTGCAAGATGATACTTTGACATGCTATTACCTTATAGTATTTGTGTTTATTCTCCAGGTACCATGGGTACCGTTTTAATAAAGAACTTAAGAAATATATTTGCGTAAGTCATAACTAATAAAAATGGATAGTATCTTCAATGAGAGTACAATATTGCAATGAGACACGTCATTGGAAGCATCTCGGAGAGACGATTCCAATGATGAGTTACTTTGCAATATTGCTTCGCCCAATATTGAAATAAGAGGAATTGTTGTTTTAGACTTACGCAAATCTTAAGCGTAAACTGTTTAGTAAAACGGTACCCTGAATGGTAACTTTGCGGTTTGCCCATATGAAACGCGACTTAGATGAAAAAATGTTCATTTCCGTTTTGGCATTGAGTAAAGACTGTTATGAATTTTAGAATGAAATAGGATCGTTTATATTATTTCATATCACGACAATACAATATAATATACAGTAATGGTTGTTACGTGCGAAATGTTTAAATCGTTTCTAAATCATTTCGTATCACATAGGCTAAAGTACAGCTTTATGTTGTTAGGGATTTGGGTGTTTTCTAATGCTGTTTTTTTTTAACCGAGTTTGAATTTAACGATTGCATTTTACAACAGTTTCAATAATATGCCTAATATTGTATTCAACCACTGTATTGTATCCTAAATCACGGTCCTCATATCCATCTGTTGTATGACTTAGAATCAATATTGTCGGTATAAAGTGGCGAACCTTGATCTGTACTTTTGAGAAAAATCTAGTTCAATTGTGAGCATAAATTTCATTCTGTATGTATGTATCACTCAAATGAGTATACAATGTTGTATCATTTTACTTTTTATGATATGTGTATTATGGGCCGGTGGCCTTATTGCCTTCTAAACATTATACTATAAAATGATTTCGTGCATAACATAAACTCACCAGGGTATTGTTGACGGTCACATTGAATCCTTTACCCGGTACGCTATTGATGGTATACTGTTTAGCTGCATCGCATAGTCCCAGCGTTAGTAACGCCAGGCACAAAGCATGCTGAAATGGTTAGAATACAACAAAACATGCGTATAACATGTAATGTACTGGCAGTATTTCGGGCTTACACTATCTCGAATGGACAGATTATTCTCGAGTCAAATAAGATTGAAATATGACTGTTTTTCTTGCATATTTAAACAAAAACACACCTCAGCATAGTACACTTTTGAAAAGGGGAATTAGAATCTACGACTTCGGATTCTTAGACTGGAGACGATGTAACACCGATAAGAATGGATACAATTAAAAATAACATTTGGGAGATCACATGCTTTAACACATTATCACCTAACACCACTTCTTTGCGTCTTGCAGTAACGACTTTCAAAAAGCATTGTGCTTGTCACAACCAGTTTCTCTTTTTGCAAGACAGCTTTTTCAACCTGCACTGTATTTAAACATCACAACAGCAGAACTCAAAGGTTTTGCACACGTTTACAAAACTTTTCTGACGTCGTCTGTTTCAAGTCCAACAAAATGTCATCTGCATGTGAAAAGTGTTAAACTTTAGAAATTTCTGTCGTTCAATGTACTGATATTAAAGGACAATTTACACTGTGACCAAGTGTCCGATTTACTGAGAATTAAGTCATTTGTAGAAGAGCTCTTTCTATCTGTCGTATTCATAAAGGTGTGGCTGTGGGGAAATGAAGTTTTGGTGATACCAGTTTAATAACCGGAATCACACAAAAAAACAATTTTGGAATGAGTTGTGACACTTTTTTTCACCATCGATGTAAAATAGATAAGTCTATAACTTTACCAACTTATTAATCCCTATTCCACCTCTATGTTTCTGACCAAAAGCATTTCAGGCAAATATGCTTACCAAATGGATAGAAAACAAGGGACATCAATACATCACTGAAACATTGAAATGACCGTCTTTTAACAGCAATTCATAGAAGAACTAAATACCTGAATTGTTTTTAATTCCATATTTAACTACACTACTTATGTATCTCGTGTCCTTAATCGTACATAGTCGACCTGCCACCAGATAAACTGACCTTGAGAAGTTTTATCTGTTTGTACTACCAATTACTCCATGGGAGGCCAGATAATAGGGCTACTCCCTTTGCTTACTTCTTAATTGGTTTTATGAACCCTAGTTTGTGGGTACTCATTAGAATCGTCGAGACAATTATAATACGTACCAACAAAACAGGATTCATTTAATGGACTTTAATGGACTAATACACGCAATGTAACCAATATACATGCCCAGTACATATTGCAATACAAACCGCACCACATACATGTATATGAAAGACCATCATGAAACTATTGTTGGTTTGTTATTAGACATAATTGGTAACAATCAGTGACTTAAATTGTTCTTATGTTTTCCAGTTGATATATCTTCAGTTGACGTTTAGCCAATTTCAAGATGTTTCTATTTTGTCTATATTTTCTTTAAATGATACTTTAGCTAAATCACCGTGCATTCGGATGAGGCGATACATGGAATCCAAACAGATTCAATCATCTTAACTTATTAACAAACAATAACGACATTTTATCTGTTTGTTGCAGACGACTCTGGAACATGTTGTGGGAAAGGAAGAAATTACTTGTAAGAAGCAATTTCTCCTTTTCCCACAATGTTTTTTACCCTATCAGAAGATTCTTTTCCAATCTCGTAACATTTTGAAATGTCGTCTGCATACGCTTTCAATAATGGACAGCTAAAAATTTGGCGCTTGGTAAAGGATTAAAGACGATTCGCTTTTTTGTCAGCACTCCCTGCGTGAGAAAACGAGAACACTCGACCATTTTTAGAATTGCAAGAGGTGTGTTAGTTCTATCAGTATACTGAATCGAGTTCTGACCTAGCCTTCGATCCTTAATAAGTATTTGGGATATCATATAACAAAAAGGTAGCGACAGAAAGTCATTCTAACTATATATGCAGTATGATTGAAGTTCATTTCTATGCTGAAAGAACTGGTTGCCTTTCATGACTCTCTTTCGAAAGGGAGAGAGATTGAACAAGGGCATTGTATAGTATATTTGCACACATTTAAATAAAAATTGGTCATACGTACTGTCAGAAATATTTGAAAGGATACTGATAAAATTAAAGGGCTTATCGTGTTAACAGATAAGCGCACATTAATTCATTTTACCCAATCTAACCGTATAGCCTGGGATTTTGTTTGATCCAATTTGAAAGAATTGTGATTAAAAGTTTGATTAAGGAAAATGGGGTTTCATTACAATGTAGGGTAGAAACACGGGGAGATGATCTTTTTAATCATGAATTTGCTTTGTCACCATTTCTCTTGAAACACTACGAATGAGACGTTTTAACCCTTATAGTGATGTAACCGACTTCATGCTTATGCAAACATGGTTGATCCAGGCCAGCCGCCAAGTGAATTGGCTGCTAACCTGTGATCTAACATGTTTGTTAATCTGGGCATCGTTTCACATCGAATTTTAGCATACATCTCAGGTTTTTTGAAAGCAGACGACACAATAATCTTTTTTTAGAAAATACCCAGCATTAAAAGGGTAAAAATGGAGTGTGGGGTACAGATATCCCAAGCTTGTGTAAACATTGCCTTGGGGTCACTTTGACGGGAATAGTGGCATTAGATAGAATGAATCATACGTAAAGCCATCTCGTCTTAAATGAACACTCATTCCATATTTTAACCCATTACCAAACAATAACGTCATTTGACCAGTTTGTTACTTACGATTCTGGAAAAAATTGTGGGAAAAGGAGAAATTGCTCTTGACGAGCAATTTCTTCATTTCCCACAATAATTTATGTCCTTTCAGAAACTTATTTTCTAATTTCGTAACATTTTGAAATGTCGTCTGCAACTTCTATCAATTTGGAACAGTCGAAAGTTTGGCGTTTGGTAAAGGCTTGTGTGGTACATGATTTCTATTCCTTTACTTTTAATTTTGATCTTTGAAATGAAATGTTTAAACAAGAAACGTTGAAGTATACTAATCATCACGAGAATTAGTTTTCTTATAGTGCAGATAAGCTTGTTTAAAAGCGACCAGTCTTAAACAGTACGTGAGTTGTTGTTTAGCCGGAAGTTTTCTGATAGCAGGACATAGGTCATTTAGAAAGCTTTTTCTAACGTTCTCTGTATTTAGCTGTTTATTGTCTTGTACACCATGGCTCAGCCTCCTTTAAATGTGGTCGTTTTAAACAAGATCGATTGTATAAAACTTCCATTTGTGAAAGTTCCCATTTGTCCTAAAACTGCTTGACATATTTCCGATTGTGTTTTCATTGAATGTTTCATATCTAGGACCTTTTAAGTGACTCTCTCAGAGATGGAGATTTTAACCTTTTAAAATAATTATTCTTCGACTGTAAACAGATCTAGATTATTGACAGCTTTTCAACCCTGCTAAGCGTACAGAAATGATACAAAACATTAAACTCGTACATATTGCAGACCGTTTAAGGGTGTGTATTGTACGTAACGATCTTAACTAACTGTAATGTTTGGTAATTTAGATACCATCGTCACGTGGGTCTTCTGAATCACTTACCACGCTTGCGCATGGATGCATACATCATTTTTGTCAAGCGAACATGGGTCGAGCGTAATCTGAATGATCTAGGAATCTTTTTCTAGAAAATTACCCAGCATTCTAAGGGTTAACGACTAAACGATATCCAAAATGTAGAACAATCAGGAATAATCCCGCCAAACACAATACATGCACCAAAATGATTTACTGCTTTCAGTAAAGAAACATCCAATCGTGATGGCCCATTTAGTGAGCCGTAATTCTGTTGTGTGGGTGGTCCCGAGTGGAATTTATCGGAATATGATGGGACCTGATTTTGAGAGATGATATGAAATCGCTTTTTGATAGGTTCAAATAATATGTAGTGTATTACGTTTCGCCATGAACAGAAGGCAACGACCTTGTAATAGAGGCGCTTGCACACCGCTACCACCCACGAATAGTTATTTCTTTACCCTTAGAATGCTGGGTAATTTTCTAAAGAGGAAATTGTGTCGTCTGCTTTTCAAAACCTTAAATATCTGCTTAATTTTGACGAAGAAAAATTAGAAAAACGAACAGGTTAGATCTCAGGCAAGCCGCCAGTTTACTTAGCTGCTGGCCTGGATCCAACCTGTTTGCATAAGCATGAATCGGTTCCAGCACTATTAGGGTTAAGCAAAACAACCAAGTATATCTTAGAAGACACACACAATTGAATAAAAGAAGACTACAGAACACAATTCTTATAATGGTATGATCAAATGAAGTGTTCGAAAGTGAAATATTGCTTAAAAGAACATGTTTTTGTCCCCCATGATTATTTCGGAACTATTCACTTGTACTTTGTTCAATAAGCAGGTAGTTAATCCATTTCCAAACAATAATGACATCTAGTCAATTTGTTGCAGATATCTCTAGAAAACATTGTTGGAAAGAAGAAATTGCTCGTAAAGAGCAATTTTCTCCTTTTCCCACAATGTTTTCTGCCCTATCAGATGATTATTTTACAATTTCATCACATTTTGAAATGTCTTCTTCAAACTCTTTCAAGTCGGGAAAGTGAACAATTTTGGCGTTTGGTAAAGGGTTAAATGTTTCATGTCATGATCTGGACAAGCGAATGCGTTGGTCTTAAACAAAATAGCTATACGTAGAAACCCATCCTTCTAGTAAAATATATCCGAACGTTCTCTTTAATTACTCCAAACGACGTCACGCCGTAGTTATTTAGAAGTAATCATGGTATAACACTCCTTAAATTTGTCTGCACAGTCCAAAAAGGGCCTTGGTCGCGTATGGATACATTCTTTAAGGTAGAGTGCCCATAATCCGCCCATTCGAAAACTCATTCTTTCGTCGTTATATGGGGTAAAATGGTCGATTATACGAGTAAACTTGGATGGAAATAATGACGAATAACTCCTTAACATCCAATAGCATATACATGATTTTTTTTCTCGTTATTCATCGTCCTCTTTTGCTGCTTTCATATTCGGACAATCCTAAACGATAAAAGAGAATCAAGATATCCTTATGTTGGAAAGCCAAAGTGAGTAAGAAGAAAGAGATTAATGATTAATCAACTGTGTAGACTTGGAAGAAAAATCGGTGTGTCGTGTAACATTTACCCCCGAAACAATTAGTTTTGATATCGCTTCTACTGACCATGGATTGTGATGGAATAAAATCCGTCCAGGAAAACTAAATGAGAAAACACCTATTAATGTAAAATTACCCATAGTCCTTCAACTTGAAATCATTATTTCGCCGGATCATTTCGGACGGTCTCGTGCTTGAATACATCCTTTAAGGTCATAATCTTCACGTTTTAAAGCTCTTTCTTCCATCTGGTTAGTGCAATCGTTATATGGAGAAAAACGGTCGATAATATGTGTAAACTTGGATGGAAATAATGACAAATAACTCCTTATCATCCAATAACATTATCATGATTTATGTTTGTTTTCGTTATTTATCGTCCTCGTTTGCTGCTTACAGTTTAGACAATCCTAAACGGTGAAAGAAAATTAATATGACTTCATGTTGGTTGGCCAAAGTGAGTTATTACCCCTACACAGCTTGTTTTGATATCGTCTCTACCGACTGACCATAGATTGTGATGGAATAAAAACCGTCCAGGAAAACCAAGTGACAAAATATCTTTTGAAGTAAAATACCCATAATACGCCAATTAAAACTCATTATTTCGTCGAATTATTTCGGACGTTCTCGGTATATATCGGTCTTGGCCGGAACCATTATATTTAAGGCGAATCGTCCCGGTCTGACCAGTCTGCACCAAGAACGAACTAAGTCATTCGACGAGAGGATACGCTTCAAAATGGCGGTTTATGGATGTTCAATCTTAATAAAGAAATAAAGGGACTTTTGCCGAAAATAGGGCAGGCGTCTATGTGCCCTTGTTGTTTAAGTAATGATCTTGAATTCATGAGGTCTCAGAACCCAGTAACGATAGACCTGATAATTCATGAGATGTGGTCTGCTGAATTAAGGAATACTAGCCGTTTTTATAATCCTTCCCGGCTCTCTGGGTTTAAGCTAAACTTGGTTTCTTTCGCAGACTGGTATCTTAATAGAAATGTGACTGAAATATTGTTGAAGTGATGTAAACAAATTTCTTGCTATATGTACAACGATAAAAGAAGGTCTATTTGGTATAAAAGTGATAACATGTACTTTTGACACTTTCATTCTCAGTCATGAACAGGAAACATTTGGTTTGAATCAAATGTTATTCATTTAACATTGATTCGAGAAACAAGTTCATATAATACATACCCGACATTCTCAATTCCACTTCCTTGATGTATGTGTTTATGCGTTCCGAATGTGGTTTGATAAAGTAATAGGGACCCCGCTTCCCACGGATTCGTATTAAAAACGCTCGTGTATTAGAGTCGACGCAGTGTATCAGAGCCACTGACCTTCCACAATAAACGTGCACGGACAATCGTGGTATAACTAAAACGCTGCTGAAAGCGGTTAACAAACCCAGTATAAAGCTACCATCAACCATTATAGTAAAATGGCACTGCAGAGTTTTGCATTTGCGGCAACATTTATTCGTGGCGAATGTGGTTGGATTAAGCAATGGGGATTCCGCTTCCTACTTGATTCGAATCGGAAACCCTTGTGTACTAAGGCAGAAGCATTACCAAGCCTGAATGGCCTTCCACATGAAATGTGCTCGGACAATCATGATTTACCTCAACCCTTTTCCAAACGCGAAATTTTCGATTGTCCCCAATTGACAGAGTTTGCAGACGATATTTCAAAATAGGAAGAAATTGAATGATAATCTGCTGATAGGGCAGAAAACATTGTTGGAAAAGGAGAAATTTCTCCTTTTCCCACAATGTTTTCCAGAATCGTCTGTAAAAAATTGGGCAAGTGTCGATATTGTTTGGTAATGAGTTAAAGGCTTCTAAATGCGGTAAAGAAACCCAGTCAATAATCCTTACCCATCCAAACCACTGCAGTCAGAAAGTACAACAGAATTTCTCATGTGCGCTAACGGATTGTTATGGATTAAAAGTCGGTAATGGTTAATGAATTTCCATTCTTTTCCCCCAAACGCCTTTCCGTGCGTTACCCACTACTGTGAATTAATTCCATGTTTAATCTAATCTCATTCAATTTATTGCTCAAGTGTCATTTAAGTATTGGTGTTGGGCGACAGATTCCGTGTTCATAATGGATATTTCCGCTGCGAACGAGACCACTTGCTGTTCCCCAACATTGTCAATGATTCTGAACAAGCCAGGCCACGGCAAAATGTTCATTGCATATAGAACAAGTGTCAGGATTCAATACACCTTTAGATGGATATTTTTTGTCGAAGAAGTTTGTTGAGTTATTCGAATGATAAATCGAGGGTTCAATGCAAGACTATAGCAAGTGCTTCACGTTTGTGAAGCACTTGCTATAGTCTTGCATTGAACCCTCGATATGTTCCAAATTTTGACATATGCTACCTTAGTATCATCATCCAACACCCAAATCTAAAAGGACCTACGAAACTCGTCTTGATATAACACAATAGTTTAAGGTTTACGTCTTACATTGTCGTAAAGCACCTTGGTACCGTTTTACTAAACAGTTTACGCTTAAGATTTGCGTAAGTCTAAAACAACAATTCCTCTTATTTCAATATTGGACGAAGCAATATTGCAAAGTGACACATCATTGGAATCGTCTCTCCGAGACGCTTCCAATGAAGTGCCACATTGCAACATTGTACTTTCATTGAAGATACGATCCATGTTTATCAATTATGACTTACGCAAACATTTTCCGTAAGTTGTTTAGTAAAACGGGCGCCTTATGATTATTCCAATCCCTTATATCCAGGCCTGCTTTTTTTGGGGGTTTTACATCACATCAACATTATTTCAGTTATGTAGCGATGCCCGACTCTTAATGATGGAGGAAGACCCCATACTCAACTGCCCATAAGGGCTGGTCAAGGCGGGTAGAACCATCGGCATTCCGTAAGTCAGTCGGGAGACTGCCTCTCATGAAAATCCATATCCCTCTCAGGATTTGAACCCACGCGGAGAGGGGCCAGGCCTGCTTATACCTGCTGTTGTGTCCCGCTTTAACTATAATAAGCAACGGGTGCGGCAAGAGGTATCATAAAGTATATATGCGTTGTAGCATTGGACTGGTATTATAGTAGGAGAAGGGTGAATTTTCCATCCTAGATAAAGTGTCTCTCGGGAGAAAGGAAATATGTTTATTTCTATGTTCATGTCTGTTCATTCAAAAGCTTTTTCTACACTTGTACGCAGTTGTAACGTACATTTCAGCAAACGTTCAATCGTCTGTTAAGGCTATTATACAAGACGGACAATATGACAGGGGGGGAGAGAGAGAGAGAGAGAGAGAGAGAGAGAGAGAGAGAGAGAGAGAGAGAGAGAGAGAGAGAGAGAGAGAGAGAGAGAGAGAGAGAGAGAGAGAGAGGGAGAGAGAGGGAGGGAGGGAGGGAGGGAGGGAGGGAGGGAGGGAGGGGGAGGGAGGAGGAGGAGGGAGGGAGGGAGGGAGGGAGGGAGGGAGGAGGGAGGAGGAGAGGAGGGAGGGAGGAGGGAGGAGGAGGGAGGAGAGGAGAGGAGAGGGAGAGAGAGAGAGAGAGAGAGAGAGAGAGAGAGAGAGAGAGAGAGAGAGAGAGAGAGAGAGAGAGAGAGAGAGAGAGAGAGAGAGAGAGAGAGAGAGAGAGAGAGAGAGAGAGAGAGAGAGAGAGAGAGAGAGAGAGAGAGAGAGAGAGAGAGAGAGAGAGAGAGAGAGAGAGAGAGAGAGAGAGAGAGAGAGAGAGAGAGAGAGAGAGAGAGAGAGAGAGAGAGAGAGAGAGAGAGAGAGAGAGAGAGAGAGAGAGAGAGAGAGAGAGAGAGAGAGAGAGAGAGAGAGAGAGAGAGAGATGAAAGGCAAGGATGGGGGATGTGAGAGACGGATCGCAACCTTAAATCAAAATAGCATATGTAAGTGAACATGACTAAGTAAAATGTAATCGTCAAATAAAATGTATTTTCTGCCCGGTTCTGTTAAAAAAGGGAGTAATTATAGGGTTTTGGGGTGCTGACAGTATAAACAATCCCGATGAGCCGACCAGGAAAAAAGCATAACAAATGTGTCACCAAATATATTGGAATCGAATCCAATTTCTGCCATTAATTGATCAATTTTAGCACCACATCTAATAGGGTCAATTAGTCCATCCCAGTATGTTTAGGTAATTCGAGTTCGATTTATTATGTCGATTGGTTGTTTTTTTCTAGAGTACATCTGGTATTTAATGGTCGTAAAAACACGTTGTTTAAGTACACGAAACCATTTAGGATTCCAAAACAGCATTATCATTGATGTGTTTGTCGGAAACCTATCCCAGTCCACTATTTCATTAACAGAGTTGTACTACAGCTCATTTAATGGACTTGTGAATGAATATGATTTAGCTGTTATTATCGTTCTGTTTTAGTTAAAAGGTTCATTCAAATGTAACATCGTAGATATCCAATGGAATTCGCGATTTAGAAGATTCTAAAAAATAATTTTGCATAGGGTCTTAGTATTACAATAAAGTATATGTCCAACATTAACAAACAAAATACGGGTATTGTCTATTGTATACGCACCCGCAACCTTTCGGATGATTCATCACTGTCAACAATTGAAGAGGTATCTGAATGATTTTTGACCAACTTCTTAAACTTGGCATTAACTTAACATTTGCCTGCAGGAAATGCTTTGGGAACAAAACACGTTATCTTCCTAAAATCCCATCGCTTAACTCAAGTTAACTGTGGTATCTACAAGAAGTCCCTTTGTCATGGATTGATATCTAATTTTGTTTTAGATAGTGCGCATTCGATTTATTTGGATCAAACCGAATTGTGAACATCCCGTTTTCCTTATTGTTATCATCCAAGTTTTTCTTGTACATGGTCCCTGTCTGTTTCGTATTTTGTGCACCACCTTCAATCAGAAATGCGGTAGGTTAAGGTCGAAAACAAAGGTGATTATCGTCGATTATCTATTCTTTCTGCCGAAGGGTTTAATTCCTATATCTTCCAATGTTCGTGGAACGTATCCAGTTGCGATCTGCGTGGTCCGAAAAATTCGAGTGATCGAAGAAACCGTTTATCTGGCACCAATACGCCAAGAGAAAATCGGTGAAAGGATTCACACAGGTTTAAAGCACCTTCGATCGCCGACTGTAACCATTTTTTCTCGGTCTCATCTCGTAACCAACTGATCGGAAAGGTCATTTGGCCCAGAAAGGGGCTCTTTTCCATTCCTTTGTACTCTATATATCGTAAGTACTGCCAGACTACGCAGGCTTACATACTATTAACTGGCGGACGTTAAATGTCATTTCAACGTTCAAGTAAGGGATAGTCTTTGCGGTTTTGTCCTCATCTTACACGCCTTTTTATAGCGTTTATTGATAAATATCTGTCTAGATAGTTTATCCTTTGGTGTGGCTCTTGTTTCTTCCAAAATAGATCCATTATTTTCGTGGAGTTGAATGGTAACCACAAAACAGATTGTACATCAGGCACTGTTAAATGGCCTCACAGATTGAGATTTCAGTCTTTTTTTACAAGAGAAAAATATAATGTATTCTACTTAAGAAATAAAATCACAGATCTAACATAAAACTAGACTATTGATACACTTTTCATCTCCTTTCATGATAATGAAAAAGGAGAAATAGCACATTTGTGTTGATGGTTAAGTGAACTGTTTAAACGGTTTATACTATAAACGATAATCTAAATGTCGATAACCCATAAGTAAGCGACATTGATTTGTGATACTACCAGGATTTTTGTCTCAAGAACGTTTGATTGTGAATATATGTATTATAACAGCCTTGAAAAGTAATCGAAATAGTTAAGAGTCTGCCATTGCATCACTGGAAATCATGATAACTTATGTATCTTTGTTCTAAATGAAGACACAGGTGTTAAGCAACTTGAGAACAAACAAATCAACAATTGTCTTTTGTTAAGTGGCGAGGGTTGTTTGAAACACCATATTGACGTGTGTATCATATTATTAGATATAAATCATTTCATAACCAGCTTGCTAAAAGAATGTGATTCAGTCAATAACAGGCACTGCGGAGCGGGTTGAAGTACCAACAGTACTTCTTATCACTATTTCTTAAACCAATCACATGCTCAATCATAGCATATTGATGTAGAAAATATATATTTCTAATCAAATTACTTGCTGAGTCGTAGCAGACTGATTCGAGAAAGTTATGTAATACCCCTTTCTATTCTTATAAAATTATGTAATACCCCTTTCTATTCTTGTAAAATTATGTAATACCCCTTTCTATTCTTATAGAATTATGTAATACCCCTTTCTATTCTTATAAAATTATGTAATACCCCTTTCTATTCTTGTAAAATTATGTAATACCCCTTTCTATTCTTATAAAAGTATGAAATACCCCTTTCTATTCTTATAAAATTATGTAATACCCCTTTCTATTCTTATAAAATTATGTAATACCCCTTTCTATTCTTATAAAATTATGTCATACCCTTTTCTATTCTTATAAAGGTATGTCGCACCCTTTGGAAATTAGTCAGATTTATATCTACGTTTGCAAGTATGATACTTGCGTTTGTGACAAAACCTTTTAGCTCTTTACCACTTGCAGATGACATTTTTCTTTACTTGAAGCAAACGACTTTAGAAAAGCTTTGTAAACATGTTTAAAACCTTTCAGTTCTGCTGTTGTGAAATGTGAATAGATTGGGAAAAAAACAATGTGGCAAAAGGAGAAATTGCTTGTGATGAGCAATTTCTCATGTAGCCAAAATGCTTTTTGAAAGTCGCTTGCTGCAAAACGTTAAAATGTGGCGTTCGGTGGTAATGTGTTCAAACGGTTATGTTGGTTTCGGTATAAAAACACTCATATGGGAACGATGTAAGTTGATCTAAGTCATATTGAGACCATTGATTTCATAAGAGAAATAATACGAGAGTATCAACAACGTTTACTATTACCTTGTAATCAGACTGAGGTCTAAAGGATATGTAGCCATAGGTACGCATCTTAACCCTTATAGTAGTGCTTGAACCGACTTTATGCTCATGAAAACAGGTAAGATCCAGGTCAGCCGCCAAGTAAATTGGCGGCTGGCCTATGATCTAACCAGTTTGCTTCTTAGAGTATCTTTCTTCATGACAATTAAGCAGCTATGTAAGGTTTGGGAAAGCAGACGACACAAACATCTATTTTTAGAAAAGTATCCAATATTCAGAGGTTTGAAACGCATCAAAGGCGGGAGATCTATTATTAGATACGGGGGCTATGTGCTTATTTAAAGCATACTTATTCAAGACATTATTTTTCCCCCTGTCGGTATCTTTGAAAACTTGTTCCATTCGAATAACTGTTTTATTGAGTTAACTGAACAAAAGACGAAACATCAGTATATTTGTGGCTTTTTTTTTTTTATAGACGTAACCATTTCTTCGAAATGACCTCAATTATTGGGACTTCACACTTTTTGAAATATATTGTTTCCTACGTATAAAATCCCAACATAGACCTATAAAGTCACATTGAACTCAATTATTGATAAGCTTCCAAACAACCCTGTTGACAACTGTTTGGTAAAGATATAACACGTCTGTGATGCTACTACTGAATTCTAAAGCCGATTCTTTCATCGGATTACTCCGGTCGTTTTCGGTAAACATCGCTAGGTGTATGGAGAATAGTTCCGGCCCCGACCGAAGTATACCGAGAACAACCCAAGTAATCCGACGAAAGAAAAAGTTTCAAAGTTGCAAATAACGGGTATTCTACCTTAATTAGAAAAAAAGGGAATGTTCAGAACCATTTCCCGAGACTCTAACTGAAAACCTTGATTCAATACTGCAAAAGGTGGTCTGTTGGCTAGTTTGTAACAATATGTGCAGTCATTCTATCTTCATCGTATGGAATATGACTCGTTTACGTGAATATTTTCATATCACCGATGGCGTTTTAAGGTTTCTGATTCGCACCTGGGACTGAACTTAAGTAGGGGTTCGAATTTCTGTGAGACGGTGGGACTTTATATAAGAATGGATATCGTGTTTAATTTGTTAAAAGCTAAACGATTTGGGGTTTCTAGTTTCAAGTTTCCATCATTCAATCTAGCCAAGGAAACTGACACGGACAGCTATTAAAAGGCGGCATCTTTTATAACTCAGGATACAAGGTCAAGTTCTAATGCGACTTTAATAACATAGAACTATTTTGAATGCTTGTCTGGTTTGTATTACTTGGTTGTTTGTGTTGATGTGCTCATTGATTGATTATTTGATATATAAAATGATATATGGGCTTCTCTCTTTAGGTGGGTTCAGCCGCCGTAGTAGTATATTTAAATTTTTGTGAGGGTTTGTCTCTTGCCTTTAGAATGCCGATAACTTAAACCACCTTCACCTTCCCCTATCTGAAATAAAATGGGGTTTTGAAATAGGTCCAAATGGGTCCAGCTCCGGCGAAAGAATGAATTTCAAGATGGTGGATTATCGGTATTTTACCTTAATAGGTATTTGATCATTTATTTTTCTTAAACGATTTGATTTTCATTCAGCACAATCTAGGGTAAACCTACAGAGGCGATATCAAAACTATTTAAAGGATGTAGGTGTACAATTGGGTACATTTCACACGATATACCGATTTTCATCCAAGTTTACACACATATCAAACCTCTTACCCCATCTTCTGACTCACTTTGACCAAACAACATTAGGCCACTTTAAGTCTTTTGCATCGTAAAGGATTGTCCGAACATGAAAGCAGCAAAAGAGAACGACGAAACACAAATGATATCATTTAAAGAGAGAGAAACAATATATTCACATGTTGAGATAAAGCACCCAACTATTTGTGTTAATTATTCTAAAGGTGATTCTAATGTGTCAACTATACTGTCTGAATCTATGATTATGACATATTCTTTTATTATTGAGACAATTTGTAATCTTATTTCCGACATGACGTTTCTGAACCATATACACGTTATAACACATATAAGAATGGCAGAAACTAGACATCTTAATCAGTATAGTACAGAACACTCATTAAGACAAGAAGACGCTGCTAACACAATCACGTTGTATAATTGTTTATCGATGGCCAATTTGAAATCAATTACAACCATGGCCATAAATTAGTGGCTTGTATTTCCCGTTTATCCTCATAAGGCTAGCTCTTCAAACATACATTAGTCCATAAATTGCCAATTAACCTAGAAGATTTTCAGACGATAAGTGTTCATAATCTAGACTAAGTAGAAGGGGGAGTCTAAACTAACGCAAACAGAAATAAGATATGCGCACTTTAGTTCATAAGCCTTAAAACTAGCAATATTTACTCGTCTGTTCCTGCAATCATGCACGTATGTTGTTCTGATGTGTGATAACTGTGTTTTACCACTGATTCAAGTCCACGCTTTGCTACATGCATGATATATATTAATACTCAGCACAGCATTTGCTAAGGAAACGAAAATGAAAGCGTTGATTCAAATTTTGAATCATTTTTTATTTGTACGTGTAGTTTTGTGCGTGGTTTCACACTGATGTACCTTTTTCTTGTTATACCGTGGCGACATCTGGAGGACAGAGGTTCTGTGGTAGAATGTTTAACAAAGGACACGAGAGTCGAGGGTTCGAGTCCCATAAATAGCGGGATCTGCCATGCAAGCTTTCATTAAACAACACTTGGCGCGAGAACTGGCTATAATTTATGAACGATTTTAGCCAACGTTTGCCATAGAATTGTGTAAAAGTAAAAAGTGTTTTATAATTCTGAAGCAATAAACGTTTCCTGCAATGCAGCATCAGAGCCCAGATACTATAGTTTCTATAACAAATCTATCACGACAATAAGGACAATAAGTTGTTTTGGCTTACAAACTGATCAATATTATAAGACTTGACACTGATTTCGTTACAAAGGATTTGCTGTCTGATTGTAAACATGTTGTTTGTAAAAGAATCGTTGTTGTTTTCTTAGATGCTTGGTGATCCTTCTAATTGAACGTCTTTGAGATGTGATCGCACTGTAATCGTAGATTGTGGTCAGTCATCATTTTGTTTTGTAAAAGTATATTTTTCTCTGATAAATCCGAGAAGAGGGGTTTTATAACAATGATTAGATGACTGAACAGGGAGCCTTCTAATAATCTTTTGAGGAATATTGATTCGGATCGGTCACGAATAGTTCTAGGGTAATCATCTAACATAGCCTTGCATTAGAGGGACTAACGAAGATATTTGTGTTCTGGGATTAACCTTAAACTTTAAAGATTTCAAATTAATTAACACTGTCAATAAACCAAATACCTTATTCAATTTCTTTTCTTCAAAGTGGCTGAACAACGTGTTTTCGCTAAATAAGCGAAATGAGTATTTGCGCCTGACAGTGCTTCTATGGGAAAGCCGGTTTATAAAGAGACCAATGTCACGTGTAAAGAGCAATCAAACGTCAAAGACCCATGTGACGATGGTGTTTAATAATAACACTTCTTTAATGTTAAAACGACTCGCAAAACGAATGTCGAATATCTTTTTTCTAGGTGGTTATAATCGGTATTGGAGAGTTGTAAACAATCTAGGAATATGATACTTTATAAATATGTGTTGTCAATAAATCGGTGGAAGACAACTCGTTTCAAAAGATGTGAGATAGTCTTTTTAAAGTGTCCATATCATCTTCTAATCATGCCCTTTATATGTGACTTTCTAACCAGTCTAGTTAACCACAATAAAAAACGAAATTTATAAAGTACATTATTCAACACCTCTTCTCAGAAAACGGATAAAGACATTTGTAAAAAGAAACGAGGAGGAGTTTATATCAATGAAGGTTTCTTATGCATGCAAAAATGAGAAAGTAAGACATACTTTCTTTTTCGGAAACAACCATTTCAATTTTAAATCCTATTTCTTTTAAGTAGTTTTAAGTGAGTTAGATAAGATTAAGAAAAGATAAGGTAATAAAAGTGTAAGCTGTTTCCCATTTCAAGAAATTGTTTCTATAACAAGAGAAGTTTCTAGTTCCCATCTTTCGGTACATTTATGTTTCAATAAGGTGTTTTGAATTTGGAAAAATCAAAATATTCATAAATCGGTTTAAGTCGCTGTGGTTTTTTATCTCACTGTTTGATCAGAAATACATAAAGACTTAATCGCATTATAAATGCTAAGTGGTTTGACGAACTGTCCTCTTGTGGTATTTGCACAGGCAAGTCTTCTAACAGATTTTAAGTAAGAGTAGAAGGTGGGAAAATTCAACTATTGACACTTTTTTATCACAGCAATCTAAAACACCAGAAAATCCGGAACAGGACCAGGGCTGAAGTTTTGGTGACAACATCGCGATTAGGGATTCTGATTTGGAATCCACTCAAAGCATTTTTAAGAAAACGTTAGGTGTATGCATTTTAAGGAGTTTGTCGACTGGCAAACCCACCTTAATTGTATACTGATTATGGATAGTAAATAACCCAGACAACAACTTTATATTACTTATGAAAACTATCATTTTTCTCAATTAAAGTGTGTATGAATCATTGCGATAAAGAGAGAAATGGCTCATGGAATGAGCTTAAGTCACATCCATATACAAGTTGTACTTTGTTGCAAATAAAAAATGTATCAAAACACAATTACTGGTTACAAGCGAGTGGTTGTTTATCGCGACCGAATTAACGTTTCTAATATTCCTTAACATTGATGTATATTTTGTTCTACCGATGGTTCTACCCGCCTTGACCAGCCCTTATGGGCATTTGAGTATGGGGTCTTCCTCCATCATTAAAAGTCGGGCATCTCTACAAAACTGAAATAATGTTGATGTGATGTAAAACCCATATAAAATATATATATATATATATATATGTGTGTAGCTATGTCAACATACTACATGACCTGTATGATATAACGCATTGCCTCAGAATAAATGCTGATTGCTTCGACCACATCATAGAACGCGGTATGGTGTAATGTTAATGTCACGATATTGCCGTCGTTATGGGATTTTATTATTAGATTTTAAGGTTAAGCCGTACTTAGCTTGTGTTGATAGGTGGTGTTTGAATTACCGACACCCTTACACAAACGCAAATTGAATGCTTGATTCATGGGTGTAGGGTAAGACGGACTCTAACACCGTATACTATAGTTTATTTTCTTTTATTGCAAAGTCAGTTACATTTTAAAGCAGGTTTTCACAAAGTACAGATATTTGATGACAAACAACATATAAGAGCCTAGTTTTTATCTGAACGGCTCATGATGTTGAAATTCATATGATACACTTAACACCTTTATCAATTATGTTAATCATTTTTGGGGTATTTGATAGAATGTGCTTTAATGTTGATAAGACAATCTTAAAGAAAAGCAATGCTAAAAATGAAATAAATCGATTTAACACTTTCATAATCGCTGTTCCAACCAGGCCATGTTGCCTACGATGGCTCATTTAATTCTTGTACTACTTTTAACCTAACTTTCCTTATTACCAGTATGAATTTTATTATTTCTAATAAAGGTTGAAGCAGCTACATGTCCTCTAATATGACATTCTGACAAGTACAAGCTGTGCAAAGAATTGCCATAATATTGGAGTATTTGGATTGTAAAATAAGCTAAAGCATTTGGGTAAAATGAACGAAATCAAACCAATAAAGCCTTGACCAATTTAGAGATTTTAGTATCGTATAAGCATACGAGTATAGAATGTTCATTACGAGGATACAATCCGGTCCAATGTGGTCTTCAGTCCTCTATACCGAGTTCCTCGTTTGTGTACGGTTTATCATGCCAGTAAACATAGGGCTTGGCGGCACCAGTTATGTCTGAAAAGAAACACATACAAATAATGTAATGGCTGAAATTAAACAAAACACGCTAATTTAAAGTGTTTTTTTTATTTAATTGGATGTTTAGGTTAAATGGTTGGTGGTATTTATTGGATGTTTGGTGGGTGGGAGAGGGGTGTTGGTCATTCTGAATCCATCAGGATTATCCAATGAAAACACCTCTGATATAATAAGGAGGGCGCCATGTTGCTTCTTGCGAGGCTACTTGAGGTGTTCTTTCGTTTTTAAACATGGCTGTCAAATGCATTATCTAAATAGTCATTTAATATAATTGATGAGTAAAGAAGATCACAAATGCAATAACTACCATTGTTATAATTTGTATAATACAGCCAATCTTGTTTGAAGTGACATAAGTAAAGGGAGACAGAATCATTATGAACACGACAACTAAGTACAGAACGCACACCATTAAGGACGCTCAAATAGGAGCTTTCTGTATGACTTTAGTCCTGTATTAAGATTGCATAAATAACTTTTCACATTCTTTTAGAGGGCAATTGTTTAAATCAAGATCGCCGCCTGCACACTGTTTGATGGAATGGTTTAGAAGGTTCGGCCGTTTGTTCATATACAATTCCAGCAGAGACTTATATTTACAAGATTGTTTGATATTGTGTTATTGAACCATATAGCTTAATTTGAAGAGCATATGTACGTCAAGCGGTATTTCCATGTTCAAGCTTAGGTCATATTTTCTCCACGTATGTCACTTAGGTACCTACCATACGTATAAACCCTCCGCAAACGCAAGACAATGCTAGCTTAATCATAGCATTTTAAAGTAACTATCTAACAAAATGAGGCGTTGATTTCGAAAAAGTGATGTCTTCCACGGAGTAAATGACATCACTTATGCATAGAGAGATCTTTCAAGAAGTATCATATTATTTACCTGGTATCTAGGTCAAAGAATATCGAATGTATTAATAACGAGAGGATATAAAGGCAAATACCACTAGGGTAACTACCCTTTCATTTGATTACAGACTTCCCTTGAGTAAATTATGACAATTCCATAATGACCATAAAGAGTCGGAAGATAATCATTTGTCCGCTTCTCAAAGTGACCATCCAAATACTCCTGTATAATCCAGAAATGTTACATACAGTGTGTGGTGAACGTTATCTGCAACATTGAACACATGCCTAAAGATGACCAGCTCGTATATGTATTTTGCAGAAAAGGTTCGAACCAGTTACATCCGCTTTCTATTATATTTTCTCATCAAATCAACAGTTATCCAGGATGCCCAGGGTTCATAGGGCGTGGACATTTAGTCGGGAGACTTTCCCCTGGGAGATTGAATGTCTTTTTTGGAACACAGTCTATTGCTAACAACCGTTATAACCTTTATAAAGTGGTGTGGTGATAGAAACGAACAGATGTGTCAAACACTTCTACCATTACGATGCTCATATTTATTGCTAACTCTAGACTTTATATTGATGATTTACCTTTTATAAAACGAAGGATTTCGGTTCAAAAAGAAAAGTACAGAAAACTTTTAGATCATTAACAATAATTGTTAGTTTAAACCCACTTATTTTACATTGATTGTGAAACAAGTTTTTACGACTTAGATTAATCACTCTCGATTCTGCTTCCTGGATACATAACCAGTTCTCGCGCCGAATGTGGATTAATGAAAGATTGCAGGGCAGATTCCGCTTCTTAACAGGATTTGAATCCGCGACCATCGTGTTTTCTCTAATTATAGAGTAGAAACTGTTGTACGGGAATGAAGTATTTCTAGCTATGGTTACAGTGTGCTTCACCTGTGTCGATGTGTACCCTGCTACAGGTGCGTTAAGTTGACAACAATTAGAACGATTGGTCACTAACTAGCGTCGCTGTTCGGCTCATTAGAGACGCTGTTTCCGGGAAGAAGGCTTCCTTACATCGGTAATGAAGAACGGTTCTCATTAGTTACAGTTATTTGTAATTTATTTGATATTTGATATTAATACCAGTTAGGGCACAATTTTTTTATCCTCATGGAACCGAATTCATGCTTATGCACACCCATTTCCAACCCAAAATAACTCCACAAACATACGCCAACTTTTCTCTCGATGACATGAATGAAAAAACAGTTTCACAAATATTGCTTCCAGTGCATTTTAAGTTGACGATTTAAGAAATCATCAAGACCAAAGTAAAAAGAATTTAACTTGAAAATAGACATTGGATAAAATATGTGCCGACAATTCGAATAAGTACCCACACTATAGGCATTCAATAAATGACAGATATTTTATGTGTAGCATTTGGAAAGGGCCTTTTATCAAGGGAAACATGTAAAAGTGTCTCGGAGCAAAACATCCTTAACATGGCTGTCATAAGGTACGACCGAGTATTCAACCAGAAGTGTGAATACATTGTTTAAACATGGAACAAAACGATCTAAGGACGTTAAAATCTGCGTTTAGTAAACAGGATAAAACTTTTGTTTCTGAGAAGACAGGACTCAATGCAGACATGTGCTGTATGTTCTTGGTTTCAATTTTACCGTTTTTCTTTTTTTGAGAGGGGGGGGGGGCTGAACGCGATATATATTAGAAAATATCAAATCAATATCAATTTTGCCAGATTTGATGAACTGATAGAAATGTTCTCGAGTTACAATGGAGCAGTCGTGATTGGAATTATTAAACCGGGTGGCAATATCACACAGTGAAAGAGATCTGACCTCGAAACAATCATCCCATTTCCCTAAAGGGAAACAAGTTATGTAACTTGAATAAGATCGAACCGAACCCAATTCCATTTACTAAACGGTGCATAATAGAGGGTCGTTTGTATGCGTGCAGTATCAACGCGAGAGTTCAACCGAACTAAACATGATTATGACATGTTTAAACCTCTTTTCAATATACATGAATAAATAAATACGAGCTTTCTTTCATGTATTATAGAAAAATGTCACAGTGCGAGTATGACATACATTGACATATCTGTCGAAACGCCTTCAAAAAAGTATTCCTAATGGTTTACAGGCAGGTGCATCACGTGACCAATGTTTACGATAGCAAGTCCGAACAAGATAGCCGCGTCCATGACGGAACAGGTTTCCTTTGCTTTTTTGAACTACCCATAAACTAGTGGCGCGGCCAATCTTGTTCGGATATAACATCAAAAACATTGGTCACCTTACTTCCCCGTCCGTCAAACCGATGGAAATTTTTACATACCTAAGATAAACATATGCAAGTGGACATCGTCTTAGGAGCTCATATTTGAGGGGTCAATGCGAGACCATAGTATGTTCTTCACAAACTTAAAGGACTTAATATGTTCTTGCACTTTCCCAAAAAACAAATTTTCGACTGTCCCAAATTGAAAGAGTTTACATACGTCATTTCAAAATGTGATTAAATTGAACAATACTCTTCAGAAAGAGCAGAAAACCTTGTGGGAAAAGGAAAAATTGCTCGTCACGAGCAATTTCTACTTTCCCACAAGGTTTTCTAAAGTCGTCTGCAACAAAGTCGTCAAATGTCAAATTGTTTGGGAAAGAGTTAAGTCAAAAATTATTAAATGATTCGATTGCCGAATACTGCCTTCATTTTATTGAGGTGCGTGTCAAAAATTGAAACTCAAGCAAGAATTCTTTTTTCAAAAGTTTCATAGATAAACCATACTTGTTTGTGAAATTAAATGCACAAAATTTAAACAATTATCATTTATAATCTTGAAAAGAACACTACAACATAATGATTGTATCTTTAAAGGTGAATCTTTGTAAACATGTTTTTGTGCAATTCTACAAGGCTTTATTCTACAGCTACTGCGATCATCTACATAGTTTAAACATATCTTATTTAAGAAAGAAACACCAAAGTATCTACTTAATAATAGGCGACTGTTTTCAATGTTTTCTACCCTATCAGAAGATTGTTTTTCAATTACTTCACATTTTGGAATATCGTCTGCAAACTCTTTCAATTTGGGACAGTCAAAAAGTTTTGCGTTTGGTAAAGGGTTAAGGGTGAATTCAACTCATATAGTCAATTAGACTCGAGAAGAGCGTCTGATATTCTGTTACGTTCGTAATCCTCCGATCATTAACGCCGACACGTAGCGATATCTAATCCTATAATTAAGATGTCGTCTTCGTAACATTGTCATGATTCACACCATTTGAACGTCTTGGAACAAATTACTTTCCTCTTCATGGGAATAGCACGTGGTATTTACTTCAGATCTTAACTTACCCACACCTCTCACTCTGAACTCATCGGCTTTGTCCATTTCTGTCTCAAAGTTAAAGAGCTTGCAGACGACATTTCAAAATGCGATGAAATTGAAAGATAATCTTCTGATAGGACAGAAAACATTGTGGGAAAAGGAGAAATTGCTCGTGACGAGCAATTTCTCCTTTTCCCAATATGTTTTCTAGAGTCGTCTGCAACAAACTGGTCAAACATGGTTATCGTTTGGTAATGGGTGCAAAGCACCTCTGACATAGTAAAGATGATGCTTTAATGCTTCTTTCCAGACTAATTCCGTACCTATTTCGTTTTCAAATGAAGCTGTCAAGCGAATCATTAAAAAGTCATTCATGTTTGATTAAAGAAGAAGAAAGATATCATAACTTTTTATTTATCTTCAATTATGAGAGTAAGAATTCTACAAAAACTTCTTGACACTTATATAGTGATTTAACCAACTCCATACTTCTGCAAACAGGTTAGATCCAGGCCAGCCGCCAAATAGATTGGCGACTGGCCTGTGATCCAACCTGTTTTCTACTCAGAATATCTTTCTTCAACAGAAATGAGCAGGTATTCAAGGTTTTGAAAGGTACACGAAATGAAAATCTAGTTTAGAAAATCACCCATCATCATAAGGGTTACAGAGGACGTTAACAGGCTACGTGTTAACATCCGGGACACATATCACAACTCAAGTTACGGAGTTGCTCGAGTAGTTACGATATCATATATTCAATGCAGTTTGATGGGTTGTACAGTATGTAGACTAGTAGGCTTTGTTTGGTTGTTAAGTATGAAATAGGCTTCACCAACAAATGTTAATATTCCTTGTTTATTATTATTGTTACCATATCCATGTCGCTTCCCATTAAAACCAGTTTTGACCAACACCTACCTAGTCAGTTCTTCATGCTACCCCAAAATAGCAAGGGTTCTAATTTCGGACATTAAGGCTTGAAATTTTTAAGAATGTAAATGTTTTATTTGTAAGGTTCTGTTGTTTTCTTTTTATGATTATCATTCATTTGTTACTTTCCCTGGAAGAACCGGTTGGAAAGATAGGAGATCAGTTTGGTGACCTCTGGGCACAGTGGACAAAGGCAACTCGGAGTTGATTATCCTTGTCGTATGTTATAATAATGTAATTTGGACAGAGGAGATTAGCAACAAACGTCTTTTACCTAGGTGAAAAGAGCTTTAATTTGAAATAAGATTTCTGTCTTAACAGATATCATGTTCTGACTGTCCTAGATAAAAAGAGATCCTGATTAACACTATAAAAGATCAACTAACTTGATATGTTTGTTATTTTCGTGATGAACAGAAACCATTGTGTTCCGGTACTTGACTTGTCACTCTATAGATAGTGGGAGGAAATAGTCTAGTCCTAGGTAATTGTGATTGTATCTAGAGAGAGGATGGTGACATTAACCTTTAACATAACAGACTTGAAATCTCACTGGACATTTGCGGGTGATAATTGAAGGTTTTCGTAAGAGGAAAGAAGGTTCTGTCTAACAAAAACGACTTCTCCCTTATCAGATTATTCGCGAAGTTTATACAAATTCTATACCGATCACAATAAATGACTGCCGAATGGCTTTGATAGCGGTCGCGGACAGTCAATTCGTTTTGTGTAACATAAAAGTTTATTCGCGGACAATCTGAAAACATAAGCTGTATCCAATGAAAATGCCTCTGAGATAGTAGGGAAGACGCAATATTGTTTCTCGTGAGACTTGCGACATTGTACTTTGCTCTCCAAATATAGTTCTTAAATTTGGAATCTAAATGGTCATTTATTTTGATGAAAGAAACGGTTTTATATTTATATACCAAAACTTACAATGTCACTTTTATGTATGAGTTACCGATAAGATATTATTTAAAATGATGCTCAACACTTTTATAAATATTGCCCTACTTAACGTGGACGCTTATAGGAAAAGGGTTGTAAGCCGGGGACGATTCAGCCGAAATATTGCAACCCTACAATAATATCAGAGGTGTATTTCTCAGCTCACGGAAATACTAAAGTAGTTCCGATTGGGAATTACACATGCGCAAACACGTTTATATCCGGAAGTGGTAGTATCTACTTTCGTTATATTACATATACGGTATGCCAATAGAAATAGGCTGGGTTATAATGTGTCATTAACGTGATGACATGCTGGTGTCAAACTACACACGTAGGAAGTTTAATGTTTGTTTTCCGTGAACCCAATAGTGTAAGACTTTTGAACCAGGCCTCTGATAACGTATTTGGATAAACAAACGACCACATGTCCCCGAAATTCTGTAATGTACATCTGCTCCTAATGCTATTTTTTCATGCCTTCATTCCGGGTCACCGACCTCGGTTTAACTTTTAGAATGCTGGGTAATTTTCTAAAAACAGATAGATTTTGTGTCGTATCCTTTCCAAAGACTTAATTTTGATGAGGAAAGATACTCTGAGTAGCACACACGTTAGATCACAGGCAAGCCGCCAATTTACTTGGCGGCTGGCCTGAATCTTACCTGTTTGCGTATGCATGAATTAGGTTCCAGCACTTTAAAGGTTAAAAGTTGAGTTTCTTTATCTGTACCTGCTGGTACTTAGCGTAAATGTAAAGCGTGTATTTGTCACATGCATGCCACGAAAATAAACTGTATTGTTTCCGGAAGTGGGTGGATTAGAGTTTAAAATAGTTTTCTACAAAACAATTTATTTTTCAGAGATCGGTGTATACAGATATACATGTATTTAAAGAAGATGTTAAAAGGCAAAAGGCAAAAAAATAGTTGCAATTGGATTGGATCACAATTTATAACAATACTAGCGATTGGCCCTCTCCTATATATTGATACATCGATGACCAGTGTAGCATGATGTTGCTACAAATCTGTTGACTGCTTTCCCACGTGAAGATTGCTTAGCATACGTAGCAAAGGAATATCTGAAAGTCTACTTATATATCAAACCAGGATAGGATGTATCATTTTACAACGACGATGCTTCAAGTCTCTAATTTTCATTTACCTTTAAAGTGCTGGAACTGACTTAATGCTTATGCAAACAGGTACGTTCACAGGCCAGCCGCCAAGTAACCGCAAAATAACGATTATGCTTCCAATAGCTACTTTATATTGTATTTCAAACAACAATACACAATCTATGTTGAACGACATCTGAATTTGACTTTCAAATGTTGTTTTATGTGAAGTAAGCACTTTGACCCTTATAGTACTTGAACCAACTTCATGCTTATGCAAACATGTAAAATCCAGGCCGACCCTTAATCTGACCTGTTTGCTATTCTACGTATCTCTCATCGTCAAAATTTAGCAGACGTTTAAGGTTTTGGAAAGCAGACAACACAAAAACAAGTTTTTTTCTGAAATTGTATAGCATTCTAAGGGTCAACACACGAAAAGGTCTCTTGAAAATGGAAAGGAGCATGTCAGTTGACCATAAATTGAAGTGAAACATTTATTGCCCGAAAACGGTAACACGTGTTTGCCTAATAATGCCATTCGTGTTTTGTTACTGATTATTGGTATTCCGTGATATCTTTTTTTCACGTTCGTGTGTGAATGGCTGGGCTTAGTTATTGACCTCGAAGTGGGTTTCAAAGTCATTTGTTAGAGGTACGGTTAAGTGTGGTATAATTGGGTAATGGATTTAACATTCACTTTAAGTAATATTAGATTAAAACATACCAAGCACTGCGAGTTCTTTAACTTGAAACCATCTCCACTCAGATTATCAGGATTCATTGAAATCTTGGCACCGAAAGGTGTCAGAATTCTGGATGTTTGAGAAACAGATCTGGTTGTAATTGAATAGTACATAGGAGGTGTCTTGTTTACTCGCAATTGTGTCAGAGCCTCGTTTCAGAATAAATTTGACCTTTAAAATGGGGCTATTTTAAGTAGACTAAGCCGTGTTTGTGTAAATGGACAATATTTTAAATTACTAGTGCTGCTTCAAGTCTTAATTTCATTAACCCTTATAGTGCTGGAACTGACTTAATGCTTATGCATACAGGTAAGATCACATGCAAGCCGCCAAATCAGTTGGCGGCTTGCATGTGGTCTGACCTGTTTGCATAAGCAGGGAGTCGGTTCCAGCAATGTCAGAGCTAAAAGTTACAAGTCGAAAGTAACAGCTTTTCACTTCAAGAATCGGTTGCCTCATACAGTATATAAATACATTGATGTATTGCATAGTAAAATGTTCAAAGTTGCTCACCAGGTTGTGGAGAAGTAGTTGTATATGTCATCGTGCTAGTACATGAACCTTCCGAACAGCGAAACAACCCATAACATGAACAATCGTCGTCCGTCTTGCATGTCTTGGTTTCAATGTTATGGCAGTCATCCTGTTGAGTAAAAGTCAAAATATTTTTAAAGGACTTTGTCACAGATTGGGATTTTAACGTTTTAAAAAAAGGTCTTCTACCGATAAATTGACAACATAGATTTCTAAAGCAATAGACGACCAGATGATTGACAGCCACTCAACCGCGTTTATAAACCTACAGAAGATATATAGAAGTTTCATTTGTGTTGCATATATACTTAACGGTTAAATGTTGTTGTTTTATCAAAAGAACGTGCTAAATTTAGAAAAGGGTGTGCTATTTTAAGATACCGTCGTCACGTGGATCATAATCATATGGGCCTTCGGAAATGTGAAACAGCTCTTGTCTCGTGATGTGCACGAGAGAGAATTAATACATTTATCAAAAAACTGGTTTACCCATAGAAGATTCAACAGGCGAGAAGGCTAACTACATATTATTTAACGAATTGACGGGATTTTAGAAACTTTAAAGAGAAGTTATTGAAAATGGTCTTTGGTTTAATGACAATAATTAGTCATATCAAAGTTTTTACATCGCTTTTGAGATATATTGCATATAACTGTACACGCTTAGGCTGGTTGACGATTCATGAATTAGCAATGCTTTTCACAGCTACTTTTTCATTGTATATTAATCAATAATATGAAAACTGTATCGTTTTTAACTGTATCTTTTACAAAAAATAACACTTACCTTATCGCTATGGAATGCACTCTCTAGCCTTCTCAGCGAGTGATTGGGTCGGGCCGGATCCCGAGGCCTGTCTCCCATACCTGGGGCTATATCACGGTTCTTTGCCGTCCCCCATCGGGCCTCACCGGAGGAAAACAGATCAAAAGGGGTGTGGTGGAATTGAGAGTTATCCGGAACAAATTTCCCAAAACCGTTTTGGGAGTCTTGTAATAAAAACAAGTCAGAACCACCAGTGTCTCCATCTGAGAATGCTTTAAACGTTCCAAAATCGGAGTAATCCCGGCGCCCGTTTTGTGTATTACTTTTGTCCCCGGCCAAATTGCTTGGCACAGGCTTAGGAAGGCCTATTGACTCCCTGTCTTGGAAATGCCCTTTATGTGAACTAACTCTATCGAGTTTATATTTAGGGATAGTTTTCCAATTTTCCTTCGAAAACGGATGTTTGGTAGAACTGACAGGCATCTTAGTTAGATCAACAATTTGTCCAAATGCTCCTATATTTTTACTTTCCATGTACTCTTTATCAAATATAGCTTCCTTGACATTCTTGCCAAGTACTGAGTCGTGATTTATGGGTTTTAACCTAACCTGTTCGTTTGAACTCGGATCTTTATGGATTGGCAGTATGTCTATTTGGCTCGTATGGTATTCACTAGGAGAGACAAATTGGTGTTTCTCGAACCGAGGCAGTTCTGAACTTAAAGGTTGTGGTTTATCCATATCTGCCTCTGCTGTATCTATCCATGGTTTAGAACTTTCATCTATCATACTCTTCCCAATTGGTTTTTCGTAGAGTTCGTTTGGTATGTCTTCGGCGCTCTCCATCAATTCTATGATAGGAGCTAAACTACCAACATCCTTGAGCGCAACGTATTCATTACCAGATAACTCTTCTCCTGCCTTCTCTTCTTTTGTTTGCTCCATTTCCGATGGGTTGTCAATCTGTTTGATTGTTGAATCTATGACAACATCTCCGTTGTCATCAAAATTAGGAACTAGACCATCACTTAATGTACTTTTTTGATCTTCCAAACTGTAAGGCACTGACCATGTTTTCACTCCAGTAAAATAATTGGGAATTGGCACCAAATCGGTTCCTATTTCGTACTCGTGTTTTGTTGATTTAATGTGTGAACGTCGACTTGGATAGATATCCCTTGTTATTGTCAGATAATGATGAAATCGTTTTGATGGACGTTTTATAACTTTTGTGTCCACGATGTCATGTAGTCGCTCTAACAAACGTTTTCGCACTCTACCAGTATGTATTGGGGAGTTTATAAACCTATGTTGGTAAGAGTTCGAGACATGTTGTTTGCCATGTAAGTCTGCCATAAAAGTTCGATGAGGTGTTGATGTTCGTATGGTCATTGCGTTGATACCGATACTGCAGCTGGCGGTAATAAACGCTATCGTCAGGATGTTGGAGAGCACCGGGTTGCTGCGTTTGGCCATGGTTTGTTGTCCTGAAACAGAAATATATCATTAATGTCTTGGTAATGTTGGACATTTGGGACTCGAGTTTTCTTATTATTATTATTTAAATCTATACTCATTTTGAGGATTCGATTCTAATTAGAATTGATTAAAGACTTTCAATTGCAAATGGACATACACTTAAAGCATGGCTCCCTTATTACCAATGGTCATATTACTTTAACATGCAGATTTTATCACAATTTTATTTATTGCTTAAGTATAAATCTTTCATTACAAGGGACATATTGCTAAAGCTAAAGCTAAAGTTTTGTGACGAGGCATATATAATATTGCTATAGCATGTATCCTTGATTGCATCATTAGTGTTATAGCATGCTTCTTATATTGTCAATGGACAAATTGCTATAACATTACCTTTCATTACAAATGGAACTATTGGAAAAGCATATATTTTTTAATGCTATGAGACATATCATATTGGTACAGAATGTATCTTTAATTGCAATATTACTGCAACATTTACATAACATATTTATTTTATTTCCAATGGACTCGTTGCTATACTATACTCCTTTTTAATGCCAAGGGAACTTTTGCTATGTCATGTACCCTTTAGTGTAAGTTGCTGTGGAAGAAATCGTTGAAAGGGGGAGTGGAATCAAACCGTTTTGATATCGAATATTAGCCTCTAAACAAGGAGAACATGCTTTTAGATATAACTTTATTTCTATTTATGGTAACATCGACTTCCGCTGAGCGGAGTTTCCTACAGTTTCTAAATACAAACAGATTTACCAATACTTTATCCAGGTGTAATGCACTCTGCAAAGGCGGATTCTCATTCTTGAATGATTAATTAAAGCTCCGATTGCAGTATAAATAGTTGTCTCCGCAATTATGTGTTATATCATAGATGTAGAATGACTTTACGTATTGAGCACAAAGTATCTATTTATGGAGCAATCTTTTGATCGGCTGTATAAATGTATCAACGGATTGGGTTGATATCAAATATAAAAAACCTTTGACGAAGTCATAGTACATTCACCTGTTTGATGCTCCAACCGACTTCTTGCTTATGCAAACAGGTTAGATCCAGACCATTGGCCTGTAATCTAACCTGTTTTCTACTCTGAGTATCTTTCTTTAACATTATTAAGCAGATATTTAAGATTTAGGAAAGCTTAACCAATTGCCAAACAATAACGACATTTTACCACTTTGTTTCAGACGCCTCTGGAAAACATTGATGAAAAAGGAGAAGTTACTCGTTTCGAGTAATTTTCCCACAATATTTTCTGCCCTATCAAAAGATTTTCTTATTTCATCACATTTAGAAATCTCGTCTGCAAGCTCTTTCAATTTGGGACAGTCGAAAATTTGGCGTTTGGTAAAGGGTTAACGGTAACCACGGTAATGAGGGGATGATTTTCAGACTAATGACATCCCTGTTATTTCAAGGGGTCATATCAGCAAGGCTAACGATACCGTGGTCATTAGATGCTTGTCCATCCCTTTCTGTTCCAATATACAAGATACTCAGAGTAGCTAACAGGTTAGATCCCAACCTGTTTGCATAAGCATTCCAGCACTATAAGGGTTGAATGGTATATAAAGTATCCATACAAAAGACCGTACCTTGAAAGCATTATTAATCGGGGACACATCATTACTTCAAACCTACGGCACTTTGAATTGGACAACAGGAATGATGTAGAGCAATATATGACCTATTTTATTGATGCCTCCCAAATCGATTGTAATTTCTTAAAGTATAGAATTGATACAAAAAAGTGTCCATGAAACCTTGAAACATTTTGAAAAGGAGTCTCCTAAGGTATTGGTCCATTCTCTATTATAGCCAGACGATACTTAAAAATCAAACGTTTCATTTGATGGGGTGGCAATATTAATTGTCCGTTTTGGCCAGCTAGTCCAAATATAGTCGAAAAGCCTTAACGTAAAAGCGAATTCTTACTGAAATGTTATATGTGATCATTATACGAAAAAGGAAAGAAAACATATTTGATATTCATGGACAGATTTTTCCATAATTGTCGTGTATTTTTTCTTATTTATTAATACATAGGATATTACATAAGCTAAGCAATCGAATGTAAAAAATCCCACCGAGTAATGTAATTTGACTCTTACAGTGTTGGAAGCGACTCCATGCTTAAGCAAACAGTTTTGGATCCAGGCGAGCCGCCAAATAAATTGGCGACTGGCCTGTGATCTAATCTGTTTGCTACACTGAGTATCTTTCCTTATCAAAATTAAGCAGATATTTAAAATTTTGAAAAGCAGACGGTATAAAAATCTATTATTAGAAAATTACCAAGCACTCTAAGGGTTTAGGAGGGAGACCAACGGGAGACCAACGTTATTACATTTTCGATAGGTCCGTTTTCAATAATTGAGGACTAAAACCCTTTGTATACAGTTTCTATCTGTGTATTGCCCGGGAAAGTGTCTCCTGGTCTGTGTAATAAGTGTCAGAATGTCTTTCATTGGGTCGTAAAACATGCAGTAAAACATTGTATAAACCAATTATTAAGAAGTCGTATGGCGTCTGGTATTACATGTGTACCATGGCGCACGTAATATGTCTACTGTAGTATATTTACTCATTTTGAACATAAATTCAGCTCGTACAATTTGAAGCAATGGTAAAAACAAACTTCGTAACCTAGAGTTATTCATTACCTTCTTTCAGGGTCATGTCACATGACAATATTGTGTAGTTGAAGAAACCTGTTTGTCAGTTATGACGCAAACATTTTCTTACGTCGTTAAGTAAAATGAAACCTTGTAATGTAAGACACCTTCTGGTGTGGACTGGTTCCCAGCTGTCTATACTAGCTCTTCTGTTCTATAAGATAGCCACCGAACAGACTAGAAATTTTGAGCGATTTGATTGTTCAGAATGGAACGTTTTAAAAGCGTAAAACAAAAACAAGAAACGCACGGTTGTTTCCCTTGAATCATTGTTTTGCGATTGTCAAAGCCGACAGCACTTTAACTGTCTTTTAATGTCCACTGATTTATATCGATTGTTTGTCAAAATCGAATCGTTTTGAGAAAACTTTCCGAAAAGGAAACCCTCGTGTCACGGACAACCGTTTTGTTAACTTTGAATCGGCAAATATTCATCTCTCCACTTCTGGTGAAGAGAAAACAGTTTAGGTTGAGAGAGGCGAGTTATTATTGGCACAATGCTGTTTTGTTCGGCGCTGCCCAAAACAAACCATTCTTCCACTTAGAAATAGCACATGACTGAGGTTGACACTCTTTCAAAAGGAGATGTTGAGGGGAAATTGTACTGATAAATCAATCAACGTGAAAGGAAATGGATAAATGCTACATAATTATTAACCCTTACAGTGCTGGAACCGGCTTATTGCTTATTCAAACATGTTAGATCCAGAACAGCCGCCAAGTAAATTGGCAGCTGGTCTGTGATATAAACGGTTTGCTACTCTATTTTCCCTGTGTGCTACTCTGAGTTTCTTTCAGACGACACACATGTATATTTTTAGAAAAGTACCCAGCATTCTAAGGGTCAAAGCTATAAACGGATACTATTCAACGTGTTGTCGAACAGTAGCATTTTTAATTCGTATTGGCTTGAACCAAATGTGCCAAATGAATAACTTCTCTTGACAAGTGTTTTTTCCTTTGTCAAAGTGGTTTTAACCTTTTGAATGCAGGGTTATTTTCGAGAAAATAGTTTTTTATGTCGTCAGCTTTCCAAAACCTTATATCTCTGCTTATCTTTGATGAGGAAAGATACTCAGAGTATCAAATAGGTTAGATCACAGGCCAACCGCCAATTTACTTGACGGCTGTCCTGGCCTGGATCTAATCTGTTTGCATAAGCATGAAGTCGGTTCCTGCACTTTTAGGGTTAAACCTTCTGCACCAAGACGAATCAGATATATCTATTTGAATAATCTGTAAACGTCTTATTCAGTCTTGTATTAGCATCTAATAAATGTGTTAGTGAACGCATCATTGTGATTAAAAGCAATCAGAAATTACTGTACTCTTATTTCAAAATTAAGCTTTACAATGCGGTCAGACAATTATGAAAACGTTATGCCATCAGCCGTTCATTGCATGCTGTTTGGTTACCCTTTACTTAACACATCTAAGGTAGAATATCTTTACCTCGAATACCAAGGGACTTCATGAAATCTGTTTCGGTAGAGAGAGTTCGACTTTAAGATGTTTGAAATATAAAGACATAGAAATGAAAGGCACATAATTCGAAATCATGTATTGACTTTGACGTATAGAGAAGTTAAACGTATAAATATATCATACTGTAATAACTTAGTTGTAACAGATAAAGTTAAAGTTTCCATTAACCATTCAAGTTTTAATGAATAAAAGAATTTGACAAATAATTTTTCCGCCTTTACCCCTTCACAAATCTAGAAGGAAAGTTCCTTACAGGTAACTATAACCATGAAGCTTAGATTGAGATTTTGTAATGAACCTTAAGGTATATAATCCCTAATAAAAGACGGTGAACATCGCCAATTCTGACGACCTTTAGAATCCAAAAAGAATAATTCCGGCCGACAGAAGTAATCTGACGTATTTGTAAAATTTCACAATGGTAAATCATGGTTATTCTCACTTAAGGTTGAATTATCCTGACTCGAGAGTCCCGGTTCGTCTCGAACTAACTTCTCTTATGAATTGTGCTTCTGCTTCAGATCACCAGCTTAGTCCCGGTAAGTTTCAGCAAAGCCGTAATTAACTAAACAAATGTTGTCGAGTCGTGATAAAAGTATTAATGATCTTTTTCAAGGGAGTCTTCATTGTAAAAAACTAATAGAATTACAAATTTCTACTGAATGAAATATTCAATCGTTGATTTACGGATTGTTGTCCCTGATTATGATTGCAAACCAAATATCAGTTTATTTATACGTCATTGTTCCCCTTTGATTATTGTTGACGATGATTAGCTAATCATCGTCAACAATAATCAAAGGGGAAAAATGACGTATAAATACAAAACCAGTTACATTGATAAGAATTGTCGGTTTAAGATCCTCTTTATGAGGAAAAGCTCAGATTATTAGATAGAAACCAGTTTTGGAAAACATGTATCCGAAACGAAATATCTTTTGCACAAGTTATACAATGTTTCTGCTTCTGATCGTAATATTCATTTGATGATAAAATTACAAATGATACTATAATGCTAATGAAACCACAAGGAATCATGGGTAATATCATAATGCTTATGACTGGAACTATTTATCATGATAACACTAGCGCTAAATAGGATGAAAAGATAACCGTTCATATGATGATAATTATAGTAAATACCATGATAATAAAGCGTAATTCCATAGAGCAAATGTAGACGTTAAGTACAAAAAAAAACGAATTCAAAGTATATGAAAAATATATACAAATCACAAAAACAATCAAAATGAATTGTCAACAAGTGATGATTCAATAATTGATGTCTTACCTATAAGCACCTATAATTTGATTCCCTCTAATACAAACTCAAATCATATACCGACGCAAGTATAACAAATGTCTATAGTTGTACCTTCCTTATTTGCCACGAATGAATTGCCCGTACATACAAGCATATATAAATACAAATGCAGTCCCGTCGTAAAATGCAATGACTTATAAACCACGCCAGTCACAATGCACTCATGGTAAGTATGTCGTAATCCCAACAGTGACAAAAGCGGAACCGATCGGGACTCTTTTTCCCTAATTCCTACGCGGATGCGTCATTCGGTTACTACGCATTTACTACTACACTGTTTACCAATAACAGCGGTCGCGTCTTAGAGAGGAAGTTCCGTAGAGCGCACTGTCCCTGGTACCTGGCTAACAATCTCACGATATCTTGTGTAACCTCTCTGAAAGTTCACGAGATTTTTTGTACCCTGACTGAAAGTTCGCGAGATCTGTGTACCCTGACTGAAAGTTTGCGAGATCTTGAGTACACTGAGAGAAAGTTCGCGAGATCTTGTGTACCCCGACAGAAAGTTCGCGAGATCTTGTGTACCCTGACAGAAAGTTCACGAGATCTTTTGTACCCTGACTGAAAGTTCGCGAGATCTTGTGTACCCTGACTGAAAGTTCGCGAGATCTTGTGTACCCTGACTGAAAGTTCGCGAGATCTTGTGTACCCTGACTGAAAGTTCGCGAGATCTTGTGTACCCTGACTGAAAGTTCGCGAGATCTTGAGTACACTGAGTGAAAGTTCGCGAGATCTTGAGTACACTGAGTGAAAGTTCGCGAGATCTTGAGTACACTGAGTGAAAGTTCGCGAGATCTTGAGTACACTGAGTGAAAGTTCGCGAGATCTTGAGTACACTGAGAAAGTTCGCGAGATCTTGTGTACCCTGACAGAAAGTTCGCGAGATCTTGTGTACCCTGACAGAAAGTTCACGAGATCTTTTGTACCCTGACTGAAAGTTCGCGAGATCTTGTGTACCCTGACTGAAAGTTCGCGAGATCTTGTGTACCCTGACTGAAAGTTCGCGAGATCTTGTGTACCCTGACTGAAAGTTCGCGAGATCTTGTGTACCCTGACTGAAAGTTCGCGAGATCTTGAGTACACTGAGTGAAAGTTCGCGAGATCTTGAGTACTCTCATTTACAATCTCGCGCGATGTCTGGTACTCTGACTAACCTCGCGAGATGTTCGGTACTCGGATAAAATATTTTGTGAGGTCTTGTGTACCCTGACTAACAATCTCGCAAGATCTCTGGTACACTGACTAACAATGCCGCAAGATCTTGTGTACCAAATCTTACAGTCTTACGAGATGTCTGACTGAACTTCACCCTAGCTCTCTGGTACCCTGACTGACAATCTCGAAAGAACACTGATACCCTGTGATAGAAATAGTTAGTCATTGAAACAGCGACTGTGCAGTGACCCTGCGGAAGAATGCCAAATCTACGGGTGGAAGAATGTGGGTTCGATTTTCCGGCTGGATAATTTAAAAGACTAAGAGCCTGTCACACATAGGTTAAGACGTTAACATTTCTCGTAAGCATGTTTTTAACGAGATAACCTCAGTAGAGCATTACCTAAGACCCGTACGGAATATGAGTCCCACCGATGAAATCTTGATCGTATTCTTCAAAGCATATTCATTTTCATCCGAAATACAAAGTTACCTTGGAAATTCAAAGGTCAAGATAGTTTTGTAAAACGAAGACGTTAAGTTACGTCTATTGTGAGACACGCCAAGACAAGTAGTTTTGCCTTTCACATAGTTCAGTACAATTGAAAAATAAGTTCATTGAATAATCAAGAGAACGCATCAATACAAATGCAAATTGTTACAGTAAAACGGTCAACAACTTCTGGGGAGTGTTCGCACCTTTTCAACCCCATCATATCAAGAATTTGTCAACCATATCGATCGACAAAGAATTTGTTAGGGGCAGACGTTTTCAACTGTGTTTTGTCTGATTATTGGCGTCAATTCAACTATTCCTACGTCTGTGGCATTACTGTTCAAAATTGAAAACTATGGCAAATGATAAAAACACCAAGAGCAACATATCTTTGTGACAACATGATAAAATCCTCATTTTGAGCATATTATGCTTTTGTGACCATGGTTTGTTTAGTCTTATGTAGCAGATGGGGCAAACATAGGTTGTACGAAATAAATAAAGATGCTTAGCGCCTTCCATTGGTTGGTAAACAACCGAATTGTTGGCGTGTCTCGATCAATGAATGATTGCATTTAACAATACAATAGGACAATAAAAAGGTCGTTTAACCTATTACCAAACAATAACGACATTTTACCACTTTGTTGCAGACGACTCCGGAATACATTGTGGGAAAAGAAGATATTGCTCGTGGAGAACAAGTTCTTCTTTCCCACAATGTTTTCTAGCCTATCAGATTTTTTTTTCCAATTTCATCACATTTTTTTAAATGTCGTCTGCGCGAACTCTTTCAATTTGAGACAGCCGAAAAATTGGCATTTGGTCATGGGTTAATGTATGATCGAAACTGTCATTAAATTTAGACCAAATCGTTAATCTATCCCCAACTCTAACTCGTTGTAACCGCACCGCCACGTGCAAAATTCAGTTCATGATGAAATTAGTATCGTTCCATAATGCTTGAGCTTGTGGAGAACATGCAGTGCCGACTTTCCTACTTGAAAGCTCCTCTCCGCGTAAAGTTGAGTAACGACTCCACTTGGGACTTTCTTGCGAGGAATCGACCATGCTGATTAAAGTATGAATTTGTCAGACACATCGTATATTTGTATAGAATTTGAAACATGTTCACAGAAAAGATAATATGAAAGTCAGAATAAGATGTTGTTGAAACAATACACTTTTTGTATCTGTGTAAGCTGTACAATAAAAAGTAGCTTCATTCAGGAAGTGCCAATTTATCCAAATATGTACAGTTTATATGCGATAGATCTCAAAAACAATACCACGCTTTTGAATAAGAATATATGTTAATTCACTGTAAACACACTTTAAATAATTCAAACGATTTGATATTGCACCCAATGACTTTTCCCCATTGCGTATCTTGTAACAGTACAGCAGCAGTGCAGATTTAAAGAAACTTATTTTAAACTCTCACAATTCCTCACATCTGTGAACAAGCACCTTTAAATACCACGTCGGTGCACTAAAGCCATTTAGGATAGGCCAGCCGATTTCAATTCAAGAAGGGCTTTACTAGCGTCGTAGCTTTTGTACTTTATTAAATGGTCGATTTCTTTTATTGGCAGGAGAATTCCTGGCAATTTGTACGAGAATCATGAAATCGCGTCTAAGGGAAAGGTGAATGTTAAGACTTTACGCACTGCTCAAATATAAACACTTAACCCGTTACCAAACGATAACGACAATTGACCAGTTTGTTGCAGACGACTCTCGAAAACATAGTTGGAAAAAGAGAAATCGCTCGTGACGAGTAATTTCTCCTTTTCCTACAATGTTTTCTGTCCTATTAGAAAATTATTTTTCAATTTCATCACATTTTAACATGTCGTCAACAAACTCTTACAGTTTGGTAAAGGGCTTAGCATGAAGGCAGCAAAAAACTTAAGATGTCTGACACAACCGATACATGCTTATCACGAGAAATGAATTCCAAGTTCAAGGTAAATGTAAACTTGTCTACTTTACATTAAGTGTGAAACAAGTTCTTACAACTTAGATAAATCAGTCTCAATTTTGTTTCCTTGATATAAAACTTGTGCATGCGCCGAATATGTATTGTTGAAAGGTCACAATGTGGAAATAGCTCACAATGATTTCTTACCGATGTATCGAAGACCATGTTATCAACAAATCAATCAGTTTTGTCGTCTTGTTTAATATATGTTAGACCAATCTAACGAACTCACATGGGGAAATATTTTGAAAATAGGCGACCAGTTCTATGATTGTAATGTATCTTATAGACTATACGATGAAAGAATATCTAAGCGAGACAACTCTGTATCTTATTCGACATGGTAAATCATTTTTATCTCTTTGTCTTGATTCAATTGTATTGGCTTTACACTACGGCAACATTATTTCAGTTATGGTGCGATGTCCAACACATAATGATGGAGACCAAAACATAGCTGTCTATAAGGGCTGGTCAACCCGTGTAAACCATCGGCATTCAATTAGCCAAGTCGGGATACCACCCCTCAGGGTAACCCAAATGCCTTAACCGGGATTTGAACCCACGCAGAGAGGTTTCACTTCTAATGCCTCTCTGACACATGTGCATACGTCTATTTCTCTCGTAAATGCAAACGTAGATAAAGTATCATGACCTCAAGCTAGTGAAAGTTTAGAGGGAAAATTCGCATGTGTTTAACCCATTACCAAACAATAACGAGATTTGACCAGTTTGTTGTAAAGGACTCTGGAAAACATTGTGGGAAAAGGAGAAATTGCTCCTAATGAGCATTTCTCCTTTTCCCACAATGATTTCTGCCCTATCAGAAGGTTTATTTTTTCAATTTTATGACATTTTGAAATGTCGTCTGCAAACGCTTTCAACTTGGGACAGTCGAAAATTTGGCGTTTGGTAAAGGGTTAAACGGGGAGAACAATGTTGATAAGTGTTGCGCATGATCGGTAAACGGGAACCAAACTGGCAAAGAACTTTCCAATCACAGTCCAACCTCTATGGAAGTGTTACTGTTCCATTGAGAAGTTTCTGCAAAGGCCTGTTATTGTCTGAAACGACCTGCTATATGCTCGCGCCTTGATTTGTCTTCCAAAGTTCTAATCACTGTCGCAACACGTTTAATCGCATGTGTTTCTCGCATACTATACGTCGTTACAAAAATGTCACCCGTGGTTAACAGTGGTATCGAATATTTTGCAGTTCAAACCTTTAACCGGGTTCTTACACCATTCAAACTTTTTCCCTGGAACTTGCCACGTCCGTTCAGCAACTCGTGTTCGTCTTTAACTTACCATAAACGTGTCAACAGTATCGTCAAGGTCAATCATTTTAATCCTTATAGTGCTGGAACCGACTTCATGCTTATGCAAATAGGTAAGATCCACATCGTTTAAGGACAGATGACAGCACTACAGGTTCACTCTGAATGGTTCCATAAAACAGAGACATAGAAAAAAATGCACTCGGTCGGGGTCCCGAGTTTGAGCCCCACTGACACTCTGGTTTCTTTGGAGTGTTTTCTTCTTTTGGCAAGTCATGTCAGAGCCTTAGTCTAGTACTGGTTGATCCAGTAAAGCCGTAACATAACAGACAAAATGTTGACAAGGCGTTAACCACCATACAAAGAAATGGATGAATCCCTATTTCAGCTTGATACTCGCAATCGAGGACGTGAAGTCCATATTCATATACGCATGCGCAATCACTTACTTTGAGGTCAATACTCTGTAATCGAAACGGTGTCATTTCCTCACTCTCCAACAAAATCACTATTTTAATCACCTCTTTACATGGCATCACCATGTCAAAATGGAACAATGTCTACCTTCGTCTCTCAACCCTTATAGTGCTGGAACCGACTTCATGCTTATACAAACAGGTTGGATCCAGGCCAGACGCCAAGTAAATTGGCGGCTGGTCTGTGATCTAACCTGTTTGCTACTCTGAGTACCTTAACTCAACATAATTAAGCAGACATTTAAGGTGTTGGAAAGCATGGACACAAACATTTATCTTATGAAGATTCGGCAGCATTCTAAGGGTTAAAGCAATAATATTCTACAAACAATACAATGAAAAAGATGTAGTAGAAGAATAGTAATAAGAGATCGCCTTTGTAATAAACTAACTCCAAGTCCAAGCAACGTGCTGCCATCTGATCACTGAAATGCGGTAGGCTTAAAGCGTAATTTTACCAATTAAACAGTAGGACATAGTTTCCCGTAGCTTGAGTATCATTGTAAACGAAATGCATTTCTTTCTGTTCATGGTTTGTTGTGGCAATTAACGTTAAAAGCATTTGCAAGTTAATTATCAAATAGCCTAAGCTAATAAGTGATGCATGTTCCTTGAGAATATCAAATGTTCTTTTCTGTCGTCATAATTGCTAAACATTATGAATGAAACTAATCACTGACGAATTTCTTAATGAAGAAGACGGATATTTGATTTCAACTGAAGCCCATACAACCCATGGTAAATTACACACGTTTGCACGGAATTGGTTAAGTTTATTTAATTAACAGTGTACATGTAATTGTGATTGTGTCGGAAGCTTGAATCTTAACGACTCAATCTCTATGACTGCCTCCTTAATACTAAATAGTAATTGCGCCAATTTGATGGCTAGTCATGGCATTTTCACCCCGCCTCTTAAGGGGTTCGAACCGGGGACTCTCGGTAACAAAAGGCAAAGCTCTACAATAGCACCACTGTCTCCCACAGGTGATTACACATCATACGGTTTAAGGACCATTAAATTTTGCGCACATTCTGCTTCAATAGAACAATGTTCTTCGAATGATCGAACGTTGATGTTATACCGACTTTAACCCATACAGTTCTGGAATCGACTTGGCCTATGACCTAACCCGTTCGCTACTCTGAGTATATTTCATCAGATTTAAGCAGATATTTAAGGCGTTGGACAGCAGACGACACAAAAATCTATTTTTAGAAAAATTACCTAGCATTGTAAGTGTCAAAAGCCTTTTCATCGGAAAAACGGTAAACGTTTTGTCCTTACATGAAATGAGTGTGCTCGAATGACATTACGTCATTGATCGGGGTAATGTCTTAAATAGGTGTATGACTATCCAGTGACGAATATGGTAAATAAGGAATAGGGTCATAGGGAAGAATTGTTATTCGGATTGGGTCTTAAACGTCGCTGGTTCACTTCCAACTTCAGCTCATACTGTATATACCGTAATAGTGTTTGATGGCATTAAACGTGCCTTATAGACACCATTGCCGATCCCTATTTGACCTGCTTTGGACGTCCAGTCTACTTTACACACGGACTTCAACAGTGGTACACACAAAAACGTCCTTACATAGGATAAAATACATAAAATACATTTTATTTAGGACACAGAATCAAGTACATTCTATACTCATGCTGATCTCATATAATTCACTCTATAGTCGGGATTTTTTTTTGAATCGTTTTGATAAATACCCGTTTTCCGTTTGACACCATTTGATTAATGCTTCCAATTGTTTCTCCTTAGTCGTTTGACCATTTAAGCGTATGATTTGTATAAAAAGTCGCATCACTGCCGTGTTCACTTTAAGATTGTACTATGAAAAGGGATTTGCTACAAAGTTGGTAAAGTTGCAGAATAGTTTCATGTCAAAGATGTCAATAGTGTCAGTTTAAGATTGGTGAATTATTCTAAAAAGAGCTACGAAACATCGGAAACATATGACCTTGACGAAGAGTCCCGATGTTTCCATTCGGATACATCAGGACTCTTCGTGAGGGTCACTAAGCTCCAAAGCGTCTCGATGATTAAGATAAGCTTCACCTGAACGGACAACACAAACGCGTCAACATATTGGGTTATATAATTTTAATTACATTAAAGAATGCCTATAAGTTTGAGATGATGTGTTGGTTTGGGCTCAAGTTTACTTCTTGCCCCCTGTAACCCCGACGTAAGCGGAAGCGCAGGTTTTGGAGAACTGGTTCCAGACCAGACCAGCTGGGCAGCTGACGACAAACACGTCTCCCCAGAGATCGCACTGGAAGAACTTGGTGGGGTCGGGATGGGCGTAGAAAAGTTTTTTGTTTCTGATGGCGTCGGCGGTGCATGGGTTACCTCCTGGGACTGTTCCACTTCCGCTTCCGGTTCCAGTTCCTGTTATGAGAGAATGAATTGGAAGGTTGTTTGACATTGTTGTTAACGTTATTTTATTTACATCTACGTAGTCAATGGTGATATCCATTCAGTTTACATATTTTCACCAGTGGTATACCAAAATATTCCAAAGCCGATTATTCGATGGAAAGCGAGAATTATATAATGGAAATGCATTTAATAGCAAATTGCTTGGGACCTTTTTTTGTTCACGGAATAAAAGATACAATTACTTATAATGGAAACTTGATGATTGAAATTGAACACTCTATATTTCCCCTTTAATGGTCTTTAACAACATGTCACTGTATTTATTCTTTTACAAATATCTTGCTATTGATTTAGTAGCATGTGACAGACACATAGTTTTCGTTTTAGTGTAGGATCTTAATCTTTTACACTCGTAATCATACCATGTTTTCCCAAACGTTTCACATAGGACCAGGTCAATCAAGAAAAAAAGAAAGATCAACCAATCGTTCATGAAATGAATTTAGACATCACACTTGTAAACAAAAACGTAATCATCTAAACAATAGATGCGCGCTTAGCTGTCGATGCGCCTTAAAATACCATCAATTAATTAATGCATTCATTCATTCATTCGTTCATCTTAACAATTATAGATTGTTCTGAAGATCACGTACCAGTGGTGGTTCCAGTTCCAGTTCCTGTTCCGGTGTTACCAGTTCCTGTTCCAGTGCCTGTTCCGGTACCGGATCCCCCGGTTACGGAGAATTTGTAGACGCACGATAGACGACCTTCATCCCAAACCAAACCAGTGGGGCAAGGCAATACGTTGGGGTGGCCCAGCATGTCGCATTCGATGAATTTCGTGTTGTCTCCTGGAGGGATTATACATTACAATATAATATTATGCAATGCATTTTGGTAGAGACAGTTGTCCTGGGATAGAGCGTCGGTATCTGAACATGATGGTTGTGTGTTCGATTGCCGTGATAAGCGGGTTCTGCCTTGTGACTTTTTATAAGTTCGCATTCGGCGCAAGTATCCAGGAAAAAGAAATGAGAGTGATATGTCTAACTAGTAAGAACTTCTTTAAACTAATCTAAATTGAAGTTTACAACACAATGCAATGCCAAATGTAACAATAACAGAAGTCAGAATTCGTATCTCAGCATTTTAAATTTCACTTTTAATGTGTTTGGGCATTCTTTCATAGTAATCGTTTCGATGAAAAAATGCAGTATTTTGTTGTATTTTGTTGTTAAGATCTACTTATACATGCGAGAAGACACAAAAAGACGTTGGTAATGAAATACTTCTTCGGGTACATCTAACACATTTATAATATAACCGTTGTTTTAGGGGTTGTTTTTAATTCCCTGTCAAGTCAAAATTGCCTTTAACCAGTTTAGTGGAGTGTCAACAGTGGTCCATCTAGATATGAAAATAAGCAGCCTTTTTTGCACCATTTTTGCTTTGTCAATCATAAAATGTACCCAAAGAGCACTTTACTAAAAATGAAGCGAGTGCGCTTGACTAAAATACTTTTACCTAAGCTTTACATCTAACATAACTGCGAAACATCAATTTTACAAAGACAACATTGCAAACTAAGAACAGATTGCCTATACGAGTAATGGATTACCTTGTACGGAGAAGTAGATCTGTCCGGCTGCCAGTGCCTGGGCGGTACAAGGGTTGTTGGGGTTAACAACAGCAGGTGGGTTGACGACAGGGGCGTTTGTTACAACAGCTGGGGCGATTGTGGTGGCGACCGCTCGGCAGGTGGCGGTGGTGGCGCTGTATAGAAGGTTCTCTGGGCACTGGATGATGTACATACGGCCGTACCTATCACACTGGATAAACTTGGAGTTGTCGGTCGGGTGGGGGAAATACACCTGGTTCTGTGGGTTGTTGGTACATGGGTTGGGTACGTTGGTGAACGCATCTACCGGAGAAAAGAGAGAGAAAAATACATATCTAACATATTTTGATGTACAGTCACTGTGGCCTATAGTTAAGGCGTCCGCCTCGGGACGGGGACATTATTGGAACAGTACAGTTAGATTTGTATGAGGTGCTAGAGGGCACTATGTACAGGTTTAACTTGAGCCACATGAAGAGAATAATTAAGCATGAGAAATAGAAATAGAATCGTTTTACTTTTATAATTATCATTACTGAATTATTGTTGTCTGCAATTGGGAAATGATTACTTGTTGGAAATTGTATATGAGTAGCTAGTCATGTGTCAATCTTTGAAGTTGAAGTATCGTTTAATAGATCTTAGTTGAGATCTGAGTCTTGTCTGAAACAATATTTGCACTCTTCAAGTTCAGTTTCGAATATCGCATATCCTTTATCTGAGGGTATGTTAAACGAAAATAAACAAATCGAGCTCAAACTTTAAACGAACTCAATGCCTTTTGAAACCAATGGAACTAATGCCTTTTGATACCAGTTTCGTAATATAATCCTTTCATGTCGACAAATTCAACACCCCTCTAGGGAAATGCAAAATAAAAGGCTGGTATGAAAATGTCAAACCGCGCATTTGTAAATCTGAAATGGCAACATGGATCGTTGACTTTTTTCTGCTTCGCCTTTTATGCCACACTCTCTTTTTTTTTCTTACACAAAATATCTAAAACTGAATGCAAGATATATTTGTCGAAAAATGGAACATGGTAGTTTAAACTTCCATCAAGATACTTTTGGCTCACGAGACTTTAGTCTGATTATAATTTTTTTTTTGAAATTCCTGTCGATTTAGATGTCCTATCATTTAAGTTAAAAACAACTTAAATACGTGTAACTAGTAAAGACACTTTGTAATGGCAAACAATTAAATCAAATATGAAAACGTTGTTCCTATATTAAACGCAAAACACAATGGGTTTTCAATTCACATTCAAAGTACACCGGAACTGGGTGAAAATCATAACCGGAAGTACATTTGTAACCAATGTAGCCTGGTTACGAGTCGTTGATCGGACCACTGGGTTAGAAGGAAAGTATTTTTGTAAAGTGCAGTGTCGTCGCTGTAATCGCTAATGCACTTTACACATGAAAAAGAAATAACTCTTTGACAGGGGATTTCTTTTGTGGAAATTTAACTTCCTCCTAAAGGAAGTAATCTTAATTAAAGTTCAGTAAAAACATATTCTACAATCGCTCCACTTAGGGAACCTTATATTATGGGATGACTGTGTATAACATATTACGATACAGTGAAATTTCGTTAACCCTTTACCAAACGCCAAATGTTTAACTGTCCCAAATTGAAAGAGTTTGCAGACGACATTTCAAAATATGATGAAATTGGAAAATAATCTTCTGATAGGGCGAAAAACATTGTTGGAAAATGAAAGATTGCTCGTTACGAGCAATTACTCCTTTTCCCTCAATGTGTTCCTGGGTTGTCTATAATATTGCAGTTGATTCTCGTTATTGTTTGGTAATGGCAAAGACCTAATATGGAATAGTCGGGACATAAAAAATTGCAAGGGAACGGATTTATTGTACTGTAGCTTCCTGTGCAATTAATCCGTTATTGTTCTATTTGTCATGAAACACTTTATGAGTGAATATAAACACTGAAGACAGACGAAATAGATATACAAAGGAAGTGGTAATACATATGCGATATGCATGTATGTTCGTTGTATATCACGAAAGATAGTGATAGTACACTTAACAATAGACTTGGTATATTCTTACTGGTATTCCACACTTTTCTTCCTACGCAACTGACTTTCTTTTCTACATAAACAATTCTATACATGATTAAGCAGTATACACAGGAAAAGTGTTATAATATATTACAGTTTTAAGAATCATGCTTCTTTCGGATGCACCAAACCGAATTAGTAAAAGACCCAGACGCTTATATTTAGTACATCATTTACAACATGGGGTGTCGACTGACAAATGTTGGACTGACATTTAAAGGTCCGTGAATGAAAGATTACATATTTGCATGGATTTTGGCTTATGAAAATCACCAGGTTTTGATTTCGTGTCCCTTTACGCTTGTTTGTAAATAATTGATATATCGTCGTTTCGGGAAATAACAAAATAATTAGATTGGCGTACACAGTTGATGAAGGCAATAAGATTCGCACAATCACAAAAATGTACGGCAGCAACAACAATTTAACCCTTTACCAAACGCCAAATTGTTCATTGTCCCAAATTGAAAAGGATTGCAGACGACATTTTAAAATGTAATTAAATTAAAGATGAATCTTCTCATAGTGCAGAAAACATTGTGGCAACGGAGAAATCGCTCGTTAAGAGCAATTTCTCCTTTTCCCACAGTGTTTTCCATGTTCGTCTGCAACAAACTGGTCAAATTTCATTATTGTTTGGTAATGGGTTAAGTAAGTGTACTTGCACAACGCCAGTATATTTTGCAGTTCCAATACTAAGGGATAATTTTGCCTACCTCATGGGACATTTTGCCTAAAGGTAGGCTACCGTTGTCTTTATACCGTTGTCTTTTATTGCTGAACTTTGTTGAAGTTGAATGTTTTTAATAGCTTTTAGAATCTTATTTTTTCTCAATACATGCTATTAATCAAACCACCCTAGTGGTGAGACAGTGTACATAAGAATATCAAAAGTTTTTCGAATGAATCGATTGATTGGTTCTTGAAAGGCACGCTTTAATTTTCTTGTACAATCTAGTAACGGAAAAATAAAGACAGGAAAAAAGACTTGACTCACCTAAACAGTTGTTAACCTGTCCTGAAAATAGAAATAAAAACATGTGTTAGCATGTAATCAGGCTAATAGAACATACATGTTAGCCCTTTGCCGAACGCCAAATTCTCGACTGTCCCAAATCGAAAGATTTTGCAGACGACATCTCAAAATGTGATGAAAGTAAAAAATAATCTTCTGATAGGACAGAAAACATTGCAGGAAAAGGAAAAATAGCTCGTTACGAGCAATTTCTCCTTTTCCCACAATGTTTTCAAGTGTTGTCTGCAACAAAGTGGTCAAATTTCGTTACTGCTTGGTAAAGGTTTAACCCAAAACCACAAAGCTCTGGCTTCAAAACACGTTCGCCCTAATTCAATCATATGATTATATCAACAGCATGTTTTGAATTGGATAACAACAGCTTTCCTGGAATTAACCAGTTTTAGGCGATGTAAACTAACTAGACTTGAAGGCTGTCGTAAGTTGAATTATTATGGCTGTCTGAGTGTATGAAGCTTAAAATAATTGGGTTTGACGCGAGTCACAGGAACACAATTTCTTCTGCAGTGGAAATAATATGACGTGTCGAATACAAATAAAGAATTTTGATTCAAAACGTTACTTTGAATCACGTGTAATGAAAGAAGCAATGGCGATGCACATGCGATATTGCTGTCACGATGTTTCGACTTGTAAGCAATCTGCTGACACCCAATCTCTAAAAAGCTGTTATTCTGGATGAAGAGTTGATTTAGAGAGCGGAGCAGTTCTGATATTTCAATCTGACACAAACACGTCCCAGAGGAGTTCATAGATAAATGTCAAATCTACTGTCTGGTCAACATATTAGAGAAAGTTCCGTTCAAATTTTTATCAATGTATATATGCTGATTGTGCTCAGATCTTTCGACGAAACCGTCAACAACAGGGTTTCTTTTTCTTGTTATCTATTATAAGAAAATTTGGTAAATAAGTAACTGCTGACATCTATGTTTAACCCTTACAGTGCTAGAGCAGACTTTATGATTTTGCAAACAGGTCAAATCCAGGCCAGCCGCCAAGTAAATTGGTGGTTGACCAGTGATCTAACATTATCGATACTCTGAGTATCTTTCCTAAACAGAATTAAGCAGATATTTAAGGTTTTGAAAAGCAGACAATACTAATGTCTATTTTCAGGCCTTGTCTGTGGTCTAACCTGTTTGCATATGCATGAGGTCGGTTCCAGGGGCCCGTTTTACTACACAGTTTACGCTTAAGATTTGCGTAAGTCTAAAACGACAAGTCCTTTTATTTCAATATTTGGCAAAGCAATATTGCAAAGTAACACATCATTGGAATCGTCTCTCCGAGACGCTTCCAATGACGTGTCACATTGCAATATTGTACTTTCATTGAAGATATTATCCATGTTAATCAATGATGACTTACGTAAACATTTTTCGTAAGTTGTTTAGTAAAACGGGCCCCAGCACCATAAGGGTTGAAGGGATTTTGTATTTTCTTTTTGTCATTTCTTTCATCAATTCGTTTCATGAATTCCAGAATGGTCTTCTTTTGGTTAAACAGCACAAGAAGCTCACACAAACACAACATTATTGCAACCATTTTATGCTACTAGTGTTGTTACTGGTTCATGTATATGTATCTAAAGTTTAAACAGCCGATTGCATACTAAACCACGATGACATATTCATCACTCCCGGTCGTGAGATTTTAATGAACATCGAAAAAACGGGATTTATGGGGGTTAGCAATAACTTGATGAATGAATCCACAAAAATATAAATATAACATTCCTTTTTTTTTATATTTTTTTATGGGTTTTACATCACATCAACATTATTTCAGTTATGTAGCGATGCCCGACTCTTAATGATGGAAGAAGACCCCATACTCAACTGCCCATAAGGGCTGGTCAAGGCGGGTAGAACCATCGGCATTCCGTAAGTCAGTCGGGAAACTGCCTCTCATGAAAATCCATATCCCTCTCAGGATTTGAACCCACGCGAAGAGGGGCAATGTGATTTCAAGTTATGTAGACTAACCACTAGGCCACGGAGGCCCCAACATTCCTTTAATGATCCACCTCGCAAAAAAAGTTATGCATAGGTTTGGAGTTAGAAACAATATGGTGCATGAATCCAGAAAAAAACAATAAATACATGTAATTCCATAAAGTGAATAACTTTTTCAAAAATATATTAGATAACTTACTTCTTTCCCTTACGGCTGGCGAGGCGAGGGCCACCGCACAGATGACCGCAACAATGGCTAATCGAAGCATGTTTGAATCCCGACTGTTCTGTTCACGTCCTTTCCTATGATTAATCAGGGAGCAATGGCAACGTAACCCGGGTACTAACGGTCTTATATACCCGCTCCATAGTCATTCCGAACTGGGCTTCGAGTCGCAAGCGAACCGGGTCATGAAAAAAACAGGGAAAATATAGTCATTGTAAAAAAATTGAAAATCTTGTAACGCATTCATGGTATTGAAGAAAATACGACTGTTTTACTTTAAACATATTTTATTGCAAAAAAAAACACATTCCTACGAATTCTTTACAACATTTTTCTAGACAAAACATAAATAATACAACACATACAGGACGCTAAAAATTATAATATATTAGAAAGCAAATGTGTTGAGCCACAAGTTTTTACAGCATTGGCGGTTGGCTCTTTCCAAAGAGGGACATATTCTTGAAATGGATGCGACTGTTTTTTTCTTTCTCACACCAACTATCTCGCGTCTCATGTCCACGTATGCAGAACGCAAATCTCCGTCTTTCAGAATAATTTCATCCCGATAGAGGTTAACACATCTTTCAGAAAGCTCAAATTAGTAAGAAAGTAATCACGTCTGATCCCAAGGTGGAGTAACGCATGTGATCGGTTCGTCCGAAAGCCCCAGTCCGATCGTAGAAGAGCTTCTGTCGCGTATATAAAGGCCCCTTTTAGGTTTGTTTAGTTCTTATCTTGAGGATCCAATATACGTCAAAAGGTGTTGACCGCATAGGAAGCGAGGGCTGCCCAATCGAAACTCGACATACTTTCCAAATTAAGTAAATTAAAACAAGCCACGGCATACGTAAATATGCCCTTACCCCATAGCTTAAGCATACGCGATTTTTTGTACACAAGTGGAGGAAAATGGAGTGTCTTCTTTGTTTGTATGATAATCAACGCCGTATTAACAACTTATTTCAGTTATGTAACGGTTTCATAGATCCATCAGAAATAAACTAGGGCTCTGAAGTGACTTGCCAAATGTCACTCCCGCGAAACCAGAGGTGTCGGTGGGGCTCACGTTTCTTCTTTGATGGAGTGGGATGATCTAGATTCGTTTAACTTAATCGTTTGTCTCAATGGGTACTCCCTATTTCTCCTAATTAAACGTTAGTTGCAATGCGTTACCACTACCACGTTAGCGTTTTTTTAATGTCAGGCACTAAGAAATCATTCTATAATCATCATGTAAACGACGAGTGTTGGTTGAGAGCCCAATTGCTCATAAAACTCATATTCAATAATGCAAATGTAGCAAAAGGAAAAGAAATATATGGTACAATTTGGTTGATAAAGAAGTGGTTGTTTAAATTACTATCATTTAATAATCATTCGGGTCTGATGCGCTAACACACTGTCACCGTTGTGGAAAATTCCAGATTGTATAATTCCACCATGAAATAGTAAAGTTGTGGTCGGGACAAGTTCAATAATGAAATCACGATATACTTGTGGCGCAGTACTACTTAAAGAATGTTGAAAACGGCATGAAAACGCTTATAATAGCAATGGGCTAAGTAGCGAATATGTCCTTCAGATAAAACGCATGTTACTACACTCCGTTTGTTGAATTGTCGGCTAAACCAAAGATGCATTATATTTTATAATTAGTTTGCAAAAGTTTTAGAAACACGGGTAATGTATGATCCAGCATTGAAGACACCGTTTTGTAGTGGTTCGTGATTAGGGTTTACTACAAGGTGAGCAACCTTCAACCGCCTGTTCATTGTTTTATTACTTGGTGTTTGGAGAAAAGTCGCCATTTCCTATCTTTATTCTGTAAGACTACCAAGGGAGTATGTTTTAGTGAAATATCGCCGCGATATGAGTAACAGATACTGAAAGCAGATAAAACGATCACTGAAGCAAACAAAAAAGGGATGATATAACGCTTCGCAATGTATTCTTCGTCATCTAGTCAAAAGGTATGCTACAATTTGGGGGATGCTAGTGGGGGTTAATATGTTGTTTCCTTGGCTTCTAATTAAATTGAATTATGCCATTTGCATAAAGTGTCCCTTTTTATCAATAAAGGTGCAAAAGTAAATTATCACAAACAGTACAGAACAGAACATATATTTTACTACACCCAGGTATTTACAGAAAACCACATGAGGAAAAACTTGGACTTATGTACCGGTACATTAGCTCGCCCGTACATTTTGGTCGACCCTTCCATGACTTAAAGAGGGTTTGGGGTGGGGTGGAACTGGCTGTTTGTCTATGAAACTTCCTAACGTTTCGTTCGGTTACCCCGGTCGTCAGCAATCCCGTTTGATCCGAGTAAATTGAACTCGGTGATAGCGGGGTAATCCAGCTATGTAATACGTTGACCAATTCTCCTGATTTTCTGCTTATCACGAAGGCCACCCTTTTCTGAGTCCTCCTTGTAGGAAACCACCACACGATCCATTTTCTAAATGCTGACAAAAAGTCTCTTATAATTCGAATTTGAATGTCATGGTTTTATTGTGTCTTTTTAACTCTTTATATGTACAGACTGTCTGTTGTTACCATACTGAGACTTTAATTAAGATTTATTTTGTATCTGTGAACACCGAGTTCTTAACCTATTACCAAACAATAACGACATTTTACCACTCTGTTGCAGACGAGTCTGGAAAACACTGTTGAAAAAGGAGAAATTGTTCGTGACGAGCAATTTCTCCTTTATCCACAATGTTTTCTATGCTATCAGAAGTTTGTTTTTCAATTTCATCACATTTTGAAATGTCGTCTGCGAACACTTTCAATTTGGAACAGTTAAAACGTTGGCGTTAGGTAAAGAGTTAAAGTAAAGCAATAAGAGGACATGTATAGTTCATAACACGTTTAGAATATAAATTACGCAAAATCGAGACTTGCATATCTATTCTCATGAAACAATCTCAAAATATAATTTTGAAATATATAGATAAATATTAAATTTCATTTAAGAACTTAGAACAACCAATTAAAATTAGATATTGAATTATAACATGTGTTTATCTTTATATGTGAATTCTATTATGGGCCAAATGCCTTTGTCTACAATCAGACTTTTTCTATTTCAGTCTCGTCTGTAAACATTTCTTTTCCCATCATTTAAGAGATAGCTTATTTTCCTGCCTGGGAAACGAAGTACCGTTTCATTTAATTTCAATTGTAAACTGCAAGAGGCTATCATCAAATTGGGACAACGAATTCTGCTAATCGGATGACATTTCACAAAAGTTTCAGACATTAAAATGAGCTGTTATGTATAAGTACGACTTTCAATGACAATAACGTCAAAGAAGAAGGCGTTGACGCCCATATTAGAAAACCAGTTCAAATGCTAAACGGTGCTTTGTTCTCAACTACCTATAAACGTTGCCTTTGATATATCAAAAAAGTGCATTTGTAAGTTGCTTGGTATCCGATAGAGATAATGTTGGGGCTTTCTTTTGGTTTGATAAAATACCACCTAGTGAAGGCTTGCTATCATACCTGTACAGCGTGTGTTGCTATCATGTCGATACTTGAGTGTAGTACCATTTATGTCTCATTATTTATCATTTTTCTTTTTGACACGACGGTAACATGTTATTAAAAGTAATAGTAAATATGTATTTTGTTTATGATTAGAAACAAAACTAGCTTATGTCAATAAAAAATATATGTCTATGTCTATGTCTCAAGCGGATGCTCGGTAAAAGAGTTGTCGACGCGTATTGGTCAAATGTAATGTTATCGGTTAACCCCTTCCAATGCTGGGCATTTTCCTAAAGATAGATTTTGTGGCTTCTTCTTTCCAAAACATTGAACATCGGTTTAATTGTGTTGAGGAAATATAATCAAAGAAGCAAAGAGGATAGGTCACAGGCCAGCCGTCAATTTACTTGGCGGCTTGTCTGGATCCAACGTTTTTGCATAAGCATGAAGTCGAGTGCAACACTTTAAGGGTTAACGAACGTTGTTTGTAATTCTTTCAAGTCGGGTGAGAAATATTTCCAAAGAGAAGTCCTCAATCGCAGTGCCCTGTAAAGGTCAACGTGACGTCCATGCTTATTTTTTCTTCCCCCAGCGTTTGAACATTGGGAAAGCTGAAGATCCTACCACTTCCATTTTCGAGACGGATTTTTCGAACATTTTGGTGAAGTTTGTTCTTTGTCATATAACACAAACCCTGTTGTTCTGGCGATATTTGATAATGTTGTGAAATGGATCAATATAGAAGATAAATGTTTGAAAGGAAGAACTTGAATGTCGGGGTATTCAAGACGCCATTAACGCTTGATGTCTTCTGCTGCTGAGACAAATAAACAGAAAATTGATTAGAAAGGCGTTAATATATGCTGAGTATAGGACATTGCACCTGGATGTCTTGAGGTGAATACATAAGATAAAGGGACATGGAACTAATTAATGGTCGAGTAAAACTTGCAGTGATAGTGTTGAAGGTGCTTGTTTACAGATGTGAGGAAGTTAAAAAAATATTTCTTTTAAAATTGCACATTAACTGTACTGTTTTATGATACCCAAAATTAGATCGTTTCTTATTCTTTAAGGAATATATATGTATACAATGAATGAACATGAACTTTGATTTAAAACCGTGACATCGGTAGAGAGATCCACCGTATATAAACTTTGCAAACTTTGATAAATTGACGCTTCCTGAATTTATTATGCTTACAATAGCTACTTTTAATTGTTTATCAAACAACATACAAAAACTGTATTGTTTCAGCGACATATATGTTGACATCAAGTCTTCTCTTCTGTTAACAAGCTGCTTTAAACCGGGTAGAAAATAAGAGTTTTTAGTTTGGTTATCATTCGATATTATCCTATTACCATTGCGATGCCTTACTCCTAATCCAGCGAGGAAGAACATGATCTACAATACCGGTCAAGCCAGATAAAGTCATCAGCATTTTGTTACTCAGAGTAAAACAAATACTATTGCATTTGTGGTATATTATTAAATATATGTTTACAAAAAAAATGATTGCATTTTGTCATATAAGTTAAGCAACATAAGTACCATCTGATAACATAAATACATGAAATCGAAAATCAACAGTTTCTACTAGTTGTATCATGTTAATGAATTTTTGTAATGTAGGGGGGAGGCGGGGGGGCGGGTAATGTTCTTTCTATCAAACGTTGGATTCCTATTCCTTTAAATAATGGAATCCACCTTGCGACTTCTCATTCATGTTCATGTTACGCTTTCCGAAAGCAAAATCAAGAGGGATGAATATAATGTGGAATACATGTACTGTGTTTTACAGTCGATGTAGAAGTACGAACAAATATGTAACTAAGCTTCTTAGATTTGTCGGCATTCTGCTCTCCAACTGGGAAAACACTTCTCGATAATACGGAAAGTCCTGTGAGTTATTGTTCAATTTGCCAACTTTTGGACCACGAAACGCCCTCTTTCCAAAATATGAGTAATTTAGTGCTCGATCGAGGCGGCATTTTTCATTTGACTGCCCAATTTCCACTCACGGTATGATGCCCTTACGGTGATGTGTCCTTGGACGATGCGCAATAGCATACCCTTTTAATTCAAACGTATTTCTTAAAATTGAATATGAAACAAGTTCTTACCACTTTCTTAAAATAATTTCTTGGGGAGTCTGCACCAACCTAGCAAAAGGACGTTATCGTTCAGTAATGGGCTGATATAGGGATTACATACTGTACATTGCAAACACAACTCATGAACACATTGTATTCTAATATATGTATTGTGTTTTGTGCCTGTGTTTACAAAATAAGATAATATTGTATTGTATTGTAACTTAGACGTATGACTCTCGATTCTGCTGTCAGGATACGCAACCAGTGCTCGCGCCAAATATGGATTAACGAAAAGTCGCAAGGGATTCCCGCCACTCACGGATTTTGAACTTATAACCCTAGTAGCCCGAAGCCGACCTTATCCCTTTACCAATAGGTTTCGCAGTGAAATATAGATATGCGACCTAAGTTCAAAAAGTAAATGTAACACTGTCGACGTTGCGTTAATCCAAAATAGTGATATGGTTGCAGTGGTATACATATCTCGTGAATCTACAGTATGAAAGGGAACGTAATCAAACTTTAATAATGCCTAAAGAACGTTAAATTAGCACCTTTTCTAAGATCTAGTTAATCCCTAGTTGAGACCCAGTTGATGCTAGACCCGGGTGAATTGATTAAGCTCGTCCAGCACATATCCCTGTCGTGGTGATGCTCAAAGCGCCGCTATCTACCTGTAATCTCCAAGTCGTGACATTTCCCACATTACAAACAATACGCCTAACCAAACTATCGCGTGGAAGGTCCCCCTATACAAACACATTACGTCTTCAGATAAACCAACGGACATGGACATACTTGTCTACAACAACGTCAAGGGTAGCATGTGGTGCGGGCCCATGAGTATACCCCTAAGGCGGATATACTCAGGACCCCAGGATACGCCAAATGAAGCAAATGATCAACCCGTTATCACATGCATGAATGGTCGGGATCAACCATTTCTACCTTGGCGAATGTAACACGAGACAGAACCAAAACCGTTTAGATTTTCACATTGTATCGAGGGTTCACGACAAATCTATAATAAGTGATTCACAACCATTAATCGCTTACAACAGTATTGCACTGAACCCTTACTTTAGATATTTACGTCATCACAAATGTTTATATCTTAGGCACGTTTCGTTGAAAGGGAGCATGTAGCCGCTCAGTTAGCACCTAGGTTTGAAGTAAGCGTTCAAATGTGAGTTTTTGAAACCGAGTGAGATATAACGCCAATGGTGAGACGCTAACGTAACCCATCGATTTAAAGTCAGGGCTCAGAGGTGAGTTCTTTCAACCAAAAGACGTTTGCTGCAAATTTAGCCCTTTAGTCAGAAGTTAGCATTAAGAGGTGCATTTTTTGACCGAGTGAAATGTGACGCTAACGTAGCCAATTCGTCTGCATTAATCGCGTTGATGTGCATATTAAACACCGCTTACCCAGACCACGAAACCGATGGGTTATGTTTGTGGTTCATAATTCCGGGTCTTATATACGTATCCTTAGTCCACCTATGCCTGCCTAGATGACACTTTACGCAACACTTACGAGAAATTCTTTGAGGGTTCTAGGCTGATTATGATGTGGAACATTGTTAACCATCACAAACAAATTCTAGAACCCAACATATAAATCTTGATAAAATGGAAATACGATATTGAATCATTGCTAGCAAACTGGTTGAGCTGCATGTTCTAATAGTAATGTTCTTCCCCTCTGGTATAGTTGTTGCAACATTATACATGACAATGTTCCATTACATCAGTGACAAACCGTATGCTTTCCCAAAACTAATTAAACTTTTGACAAATGACGAGAAAACATAAGATACCTGAAAGTAATGGACAAGGTTGGGTGGTAGAGCATGTTTAGTGTGGTAAAGAAATTGATATTAACATTAAATTAGAGGATCAATGTCTAAATGCATTCTGGCTTCACATTAAACGATTATCAAAATCAGTCAACGACGTTCGTTTTCCTTCTTCCTAAATCATGAATCAAAGCAAATATTCATGCTCCTGATATTAATTTATTAAAACATTGCACGTCATTCTTTAAAGTTTTGCCAAATCACTGACTGCTTTTCAAGACGAACGTATGTCTTCAGTATTAAAAGATGCATAAATTACGTCATGAGGACATCACCAAACATCCGAATACACATTGACCTACCCTGGGATCAAACTTGGATCCCTGTACTTAGAGGCATGCATGTCCCAGTGATGAGACTTGTGACTTGGAGGGCATGGGTTTAGAGGCATGCGTGTCCCAGTGATGAGACTTGTGACTTGGAGGGCATGGGTTAAGAGGCATGCGTGTCCCAGTGATGAGACTTGTGACTTGGAGGGCATGGGTTAAGTCCTCACTACCGGTATTTGAATATTCCTTCGTGTGAGTGATCATGGGCAAGACATCGCAGAGCTCTGACTAGTATTGGTGTTAGGTTAATGTTCAAAAGTTGTTGTAAACCTTTGTGACGTACTCAATACAATATGAGAAATCTGTAATTTTCGGTATTTGAAAAGCAAGCCTGATATTGGGATCATTTTCGCAAGATTGGTCAATTCTGCTTTGGCATTAATACCTATTTGCATGTCATACCCATTTCATCGACTTGTGTCGTAACTGAAAAGAGTATTTTACTACTGCTATCTGGACTTTGCTCCATATATGGAGAATAGAGTGCTCACAGGATTTCAACTTGTAAGTGACTTTGTAAGGCTGTAGTATTGTATATGGGAATCGGGTCAAGTTGAACAATGTGGGTCAGAACATTGCTGTATGCTGACGAGGTCGTGTAGAAACCGGTCAACATTATGATATGTGCTGATAATACTAAAACGGGTAATGGAGTTCAATACAAGCATTTGGTCACCACACCCTTCTTGATTGCGCAATAACTGATAGCGAAATCGAATCGATTTCCTGTTGGCGGCTAACCGATCGCTCGATCTTTTCAAATCTTAACCCATGATTTTATAGATAAATTTAAGCTCATATTAGCGCGTATTGTTTGAAAACACCATAACGACAAAAGAAGAAATAGCACATCAACATGTGAGGAAATGTGGAGGTTTATTTGTAAATTTATTCCTTTAAAGCTGCGCAACATATGTACTGTTTGTTACATGTATATTGTATGCATGGAATAGTCATCGGGAGCAATATTAGATTGTTTTTAACACACATAATGGCATGTTAAAGTGTATCAAGGCAATAGCTACATTAAATTTGATATCCTCTATGTACATGGGATTGACATCGCGTCAACATCATTTCAGTTATGTTGCCATATCCGACAAATAATGACGGGGGAATGCACCAAGTTTACGTACATTAAGTGCTAATTAAGCCGGGTAAAACCATCGGTAGTCCGAGAGTCAGCAACGAGACTACCTACCATGAACATCAAAATGACAGAACCGGGATTTCTCTGTCATAAACCACTTCTGTAAACTATGTATGATAAAATTTCCATACAAGGGTAGGTTCTTGTTCATTTAGGTTTGTGTATTACCTAAAGCGCAGGCTTGATTGTATCTGTTATCGACAAAGTCTTACAGCAGTGCAGGCACATACTTGCCCCAAAAGGTGGTTTCCATGATGAAAAAGAGAAGAATTGAACAAGATCTAGTGACCTAACAAATCGAGATAGCTTAACTTTTAGAATGCTGGGTAAATTTCTAAAAAAAAAACACAGATTTTTCATCGTCTACTTGCCAAAACCTTAAATATTTGCTTAAGTGTTTTGATGAGATATGCTCAGAGTAGCAAACAGACCTGCCACCAAATTACTTGGCGGCTGGTTTGGATCTAACCTGTTTGCAAAAGCAAAAAGTAGGTTCCAGCGCTATAAGGGTTAACAAGAAAGGATACACTTAAAAAAGTTTAAATCGAATACGTCTGTCTGAAATTATCCAAACCTGGGTCAGAATAGCATTGTAAATGTTGCTTAACATAGCACCAAGACTTATAGATAAAACGCATATATGTGTGATATTAAGGACATAGTGGTTTTAGGAAAATAGGCATTTAAGATTTAAATTGAGAGAGATATAGCAACATTGTAACAGATATCAAAATGGGCTTTATGAGATTAACAACTTAATTGTTACCAACATGTTCCCTTCAGAATTGTGACCCGACCCATTCCTCCATATTAGACATTATGTCGCAATTGGAAAATATATTGCGGACAGTTACTAAGTATTGAAATAATATCTTTATCTCTGCGAAGTTGATCAAAAACAATTGTGACAAAGCGTATGGGTTGCCCATCGCTAGCATTTTTCCTTTGCCAGATTAGTTTCTCTAATCAATCGTTCATTATCCTTTGGTATATACATAGCACAAATGTTTTGTAGATAAAAAATGATTGTAGATAAGAAAAAAGAGAAAGCGTCAGCCACTGAAACTGTGTTCAATTCCCGTTTGCGGAGAGGAGAAAACAGAACCTTACTCACAAATCGGCACGAGTAATGGACATTTATCCAGGGGACACTCATCGAGAGTGCGGTTGATGAAGCATTAAACTTTCGTAACACTCGATATGAAATGGATAACATTTAAACCTAATTCAAAAACTAATTATTTTGCTAGCAATATTCTTTTATTAACTTACTGCGAAATAATCGAAAGTAGTAAATGCTTTCTTTAAATAACTAAGAAAATTTGTTCAGTATTTTAAGAATAAAACAATGACAAAATGGTCTTTAATTGAATTTAGTGTATGTGTTTAAAACGCGTTTTAAACATGTTTTATTTGCAGAACAAAGTGTGTGAGATAGTTCCTTTAAGCCATAGAACGCTTTTCAATATTCCTATAAGAGATTTTTGTGACGTCTGCTTTCCAAAACCTTACATATCTGCCTAATTTTGATGGGGAAAGATACTATGAGTAGCAAAAAGGTTGGATCAAGGCCGGCCGCCAATTCACTTGGCGGATCGCCTGAATCCAACCTGGTGCATTAGCATGAAGTCGGCTCCAGTACTATAAAGGTTAACAAAACGGATTTCCTACGTATGGGGCATGGAGGAGCACGAGCTACTATCGTCTGATGTTTGGCCAAACCGGCAAACACTGATAAGCCACGAAACAAGGTACATTAGTTTAAAGATAAACAACGACAAGGTTTGGACCGAAATTGAAGAACGTTTACAAATTCGGGAATCAACAACGCACACACTTAGCCCTTTATCCACGTCACGAAGTGAGAGGAGGTGACAAGACACCCGGTTACCATAGCAACCGAGTCATCCGTTCGCCCAGGTGTGATTCATATCTTTAGTTTATACTGAACAGACACGTACATTCATCTTTATGAATCAGAGTTCAACACAATGTTCAGCAATATTTTAGTTTGACTTCACTGACTGTTCATATTATTTACTGATACGTCCGGTTTAATGTTGCACTGTATTATTTCAATGAAATGTCTACTCTCACTCCCCACCCCCTCCCCCAGCATGATACAATAGGAAAGTAGATTCTAAAGCAGAAATCATGAACTGTTGGTTTTGTGAAAATTCTGAAGAATAAATAAGTAGATATAAGTTAAATAAAAATAGGCATTCTAATACAGCGAACAAAATACGTGATCGAAGATGAAATACTCTTTTGAATAGCGTAACCAAAAAGGTGTTCGATTTTAGGAAAGTTAAATGCCATCGTGGCGTTGTTCTAGTTTTATCATGTTTGACAACTCTGTAGTCAATGGCGTTTGATAGCCACCGTCAGGATTGGCAAAACATCTTCAAACAAGAGTCTTGGGTTCACAAAACATTAACTGCTGCATAAATTAGAAGGTCCTAACTCTTTGTCCTATATGAATACAGAGCGTCTGACCCTTTGAACGGGTTTCATACTCCTATAACGTATTGTCGGAAAAACAAGTTGTATCCATTGATCCATTTTCGTTTTTCAAGCATATCATTTAACCATTAACAATAAGAACTCAACATCGATTATCCTTCGTCTCCATAGATATCTCTTGATGTTAATGGTGTTTGCATATAAGTTCTTTTATAAACATCGAAATAAAATTATACGAAGAAAACTTTCATGAATAATGTATTCGACAACACGAAGACACAAAAAAGCAGTACATCAATTAAAGATAAATAGTGCTACAACGTAAGAATAATTTCTTGATACAGAATCTCTAACACCACCTTTTTGCGTCTTGCAGAAGACCACTTTCAAAAAGCATTGTAGCTTGCTACAAGCAATTTCTCCATTTGCAACAATGCTTTTTCACTCTATTCACATATGACAAAAGCAGAACTGAAAGGTTTTCACATGTTAATAAAGCTTGTATACAGTCGTCTGCCTCAATTGAAAAGAAAATGTCGTCTGCAGGTGAGAAAGAGTTAAAGAAGTGATTCGTCTTTGAGGTACTTGCAAGGCATAAAAGGAAGAGAAAAGTTGCAGTTTCAGATTACTAGCAAAGAGTAAAAATAAGCCAAAAGGAATCATTCGTACACTTCTGTAATTTGTTTTGAACTGACGTGCTCAAAACTTGTAATAAAAGAGAGCGAGACATTTTGTTTTCGATTTCCTTGTAAGAGATAAATGGGTTAACCCATTACCACACAATAACGACATTTGGCCTGTTTGTTGAAGATGATTTGGGAAAACATTGTGGGAAAAGACCAATTTCTCCTTTTCCCACAATACTTTCCTCCCTATCAGAAGATAGAGTTTTCAATTTCATCACATTTTGAAACGTCGTCTGCAAACTCTTTCAATTTGGGAGTGTCGAAAATTTGGCTATTTGTTAAGGGTTAAATGTACGAATGAATTTTAGTGCAGCTAGCCGTCGCTTGGTCGGACTAACCACAACTTGTGAAGACGTTTGTTTCTTTCTTAAACGTCAGTGCTGCAGTAATGCGTCATTTACGCGTGCATCATGATTCACTCCCACAACTCTGGCTTTCGAAGTTTCTTTTTACCAAGGAAGCATTTTCCACCAGGAAGCTTTCAAGTAGTTTTAAGTTAAAACCATTCCCATATATGGATAGATGATCATTTCCAAATTGAAAGCAATAGCAGATTTATCGTGTCCAAATTGAAAGCAACATCAGATTGATCGTGTCCAAAATGAAAGCAGCAGCATATCGATCCTGTCCAATTTGAAAACAGCAGCAGATTGGTCCTGTCCAAATTGAAAGCAACAGCGGATTGGTCCTGTCCAAATTGAAAGCAACAATAGATGACGTTCCAAGAGTTTGAAAAAAAAATATGTTCAGTGCGACCAAAAAACAAGTTGTTCGTAATGACCGTTTTCTTCTTTTTTCATGTTTGTATGCAGACTAATTAGCTACAGAATTATACGAGTAAAACGCACATAATAAGAAATATGTTATTTTTTGTTGCTTCGAAACAAGTTGTTCCATATACAGAGAATGCTCGTCACTAACGACTATATATATATAATATCATACGCTTAAAACGGACATAAATATAAGTACAGATAGAAGGAAAAAACCTGCACACCCTCTTTTCAAAGGGCAGCGTGATTGTTTGTTAGTTTTATTGCAATTAAACTACGCACGCGTACGTTGTGGTCGTTAATTAATATTGCAAACTTAACCCTTTACCGAATGCCGAATTTTTTAATGTCCCAAATTCAAAGAGTTTGGGGATGACATTTTGAAATGTGATGAAATTGAAATATAATCTTTTGATGGGGCAGAAATATTGTGGTAAAAGGAGAAATTTTCCAACAATGTTTTCCAGAGTAGTCTGCAACAAAATGGTCAACTGTCGTTATTGTTTGGTAATGGGTTAAAAGAAGTATCTCTCAATCGATTTCCAAAGTGACATAAGACTAGATTAATGACGTCTTCCAACCCCCGTTTATAGAAAATATCGATAGATTATTTGTAATGCAGAAATTACAAAGCGTTTAAACGAGTTTATTTCGAAAAAGATATGAGCTTAACTCAAAATAGTATGCGCTATCTTTAGATAGATAGAAAGATAATTTTATTGACGTAAACTTACAGTTTTTAGTCATATAAGTATTTTACAATGGCATCAAGTACATCAAGATATTTACATATATACAAATAAACAAGTAAATAGTCTAATTTAAGTATATAAAATGGTTTTAGATATCATTGGCACGTGGGTCTATGGTAACCTTTAGCCGCACTTGTCACGTGATATCAGCAATGTGCTTGGGAAGTATTTCCTGAGTATAAACTGGCTTTCCCATAGAAGTGCTGACAGGCGCAAAGGTTGTTACACATCATTCAACGAATTCAAGGGATTTCAGATACTTAATAGTAAAGAAATCGGAAATGGTACTTGCCTTAGTGACAATGGTTGTTAGTATCTTTTTTGTTTTAACTTTTATTGCGCCTAGAGCACACTCTCCGAGTAAGTCCATTTAATGTCGATGGGACATATGCAAGAAACACGCAACTTTGCGAAAAATGGATTTTTTGGAACATGAAAAGTTAATTCGCAAAATCAATACAACTATAGAAATATGATAAAGACCGGAGAATCCCAACCAAGCGGATCATTTCAGACTGTCTCGTCATCGTTAAAAAACTGTCCGACGATGTAAAGCGTGTATATACTATATTTCATTTGCTTTATTCATCGTCAAAAAGAACGCTTGCCTTGTCATGGAGTCCAGATAGTTCTTCAATGAAGAACGAATAATATCGTACAGCAATAACATGCATAATTACAAACTTTGATAAACATGATAATTGGTATTGCAATGTTAAGTTCCAAATGTGAGTTGCAATGCCATTTTTTCTCTTATTAAGTGCCTGTATACCCCAAACACCTATGGCTGTTCAGGCAAGTGATAATGTGATGTTTAATGGTGGTTTTGCAGACACGCATGCGTTGTTTTGAATTGTTATGGTTTGGTCAAACACTCGTATGTTGTTTAATGATGGTTTCGTTAGGCACTCATATGTTATTCTATGATGGTTTGATCAAACACTCATGTGCTTGGCCATGTTGGTTTGATCAAAAACTCTAATATCTATTTTCAGAAACACCAGGTTTGTGGCATGGTTGTTTGATCAATATTTATTTTTTATGAAAATGATGTGATTCTGATAGGGCTATAAACTTTTCGCTAAAATTATGTTGCATGCAGATCAAAGAAATGTAAATGAAGTTTTAATTTATTTTGGTTTTTGGTTTGAGGTTGTTTTATGTAGGTGTGTCGAATGATTTATGGTGATATTATGTTTCATCGTAGCCTGTGATCTGTAATGTTTCATCGTAGCCTGTGACCTGTTATGTTTCATCGTAGCCTGTGACCTGTTATGTTTCATCGTAGCCTGTGACCTGTTATGTTTCATCGGAGCCTGTGATCTGTTATGTTTCATCGTAGCCTGTGACCTGTTATGTTTCATCGTAGCCTGTGGTCTGTTATGTTTCATCGTAGCCTGTGATCTGTTATGTTGCATCGGAACATGTGATCTGCTATGTTTCAGCGTAGCCTGTGATCTGTTTTGTTCCATCGGAACATGTGATCTGTTATGTTTCATCGTAGCCTGTGATCTGTTATGTTGCATCGGAACATGTGATCTGTTATGTTTCATCGTAGCCTGTGATCTGTTATGTTGCATCGGAACATGTGATCTGTTATGTTTCATCGTAGCCTGTGATCTGTTATGTTGCATCGGAACCTGTGATCTGTTATGTTTCATCGTAGCCTGTGATCTGTTATGTTTCATCGTAGCCTGTGATATGTTATGTTGCATTGGAACATGTGATCTGTTATGTTTCATCGTAGCATGTGATCTGTTATGTTGCATCGGAACATGTGATCTGTTATGTTTCATCGTAGCCTGTGATCTGTTATGTTTCATCGTAGCCTGTGATCTGTTATTTTGCATCGGAACATGTGATCTGTTATGTTGCATCGGAACCTGTGATCTGTTATGTTTCATCGTAGCCTGTGATCTGTTATGTTGCGTCGGAACATGTGATCTGTTATGTTTCATCGTAGCCTGTGATCTGTTATGTTGCATCGGAACATGTGATCTGTTATGTTTCGTCGGAACCTGTGATTATACTGAGTTGGTTTGCACTGAATTCTTTGAATAGCCGAAGTTGTGTACCGCCTAAACCTTATAAGAACAAATTGCACAGCCCACATGTTTATTTGATTTTAGTTTTTTGCTGCAATCAGGTTTTTTTTACCGATAAGAGATACACTAATCGGATTGAAGATGTATGTGGGATGGGTATATAAGGCCTAAAACTATCCGGTATTGCCAGCTCTTCTTCCTGATTCATCGCAAAGAAACATCGTGGTCACACAACAGTCGGGATTCAAACATGTTACGATTAACACTAGTTGCGGTGATCTGCACACTGGCGCTTGCCTTGCCAGCTGAGAGAGAAAAACGTAAGTTATACCTTAGCTCTGTTCATATCCTGATTCGTGAAACGAAAACGTATATATATATATGATGAGATAGCTTAGCCATTCAGACTAAGAGAGCAGTAAGACACTTTGTTAACACAACGTTTTTGTTTCAATTAGTTTTTATTGATAAAAAAGGTGAGGGTTTTTTTAAATCTTTTTATGAATAATTATGGGAAGGGATTTTTTTCCCGATCCCAAGTTCCGATGCCGACGCTCTACCCCTAGACAGCTGTCCTCCACAACTGATTCGTCGTAATTCTGTACAAATTAAAGGTTAGGTTGGCCAGACTTTTTATTTATCTGTAGACTATGACGACGTTGACAGCACATTTAATAACGTGTAAATCGACGCTCCCATTTAAACGCGTAACAATTAAGTCTGTAGAGAGGTTTTATCGCAATTTATTTCAGGCACAATACGTAATATCTATATACGGCAATGTATCTGACGAAAATAGTTTACTCATAAAGAATCGGTGTCAAAGTATCTGGCAAACCAAGGATTAATTGTTAGAGAAGGGAATCTTTATCGCAGCAAAGGATCCCGTTTTTGTTTCAATAGTTTTTAATCAAGCCTTCAGTGATCATACCGCATGAGTTTACCAACTTACAAGTAAATATGTTTCATTGACACAAGAAAGCATCTCAAATCAGATGGTACTCTAATAGAGTTAATAGAGGTAGAATAGTAATGTAAAACTTACAAGATGCTGTGAGAAGGGAACATTAAGTAGATGAGGTAAAAAGAGATCTGCTTTAGTAATAAATCTATCAACTTTCTATGGCGTTCTTTCTTTTGCGGCCACCTTCTTCCAAAAGAATAGACCAATAAACAATACATGTATTATTTTTTTTCATCACTGGAATTTCTATACTTTTTTGTATCAATAAGAGTTTCTAAAATAGATAGATGAAAAGAAAGTATATAACCCTTATATTGCTTGAAACGACTTCATGCCTATGCAAACATGTTGGATCCAGGCCAGCCGCAAAGTAAATTCGCTGCTGGTCTGTGATCTTACCTGTTTGCTACTCTGAGTATGTTTCCTCATAAAAAATCAAGCAGACATTTAAAGTTTTGGAAAAGCAGACGACACAAAAATCTATGTTTAGAAAATTACAAAGCATTCTAAGCGATAAACCATCAATCTTCGGAAGAAAATCTAATCTTTTTTTTCAAATGATCTATTTTGAATGGTCTAATTGAATAGTCTTATAGATAGATAGCAATGATTTAGTATTTCGGCTTACATCTTATGTACGAAGTTGATTTATAGTGTAACGAAAGAAAAAAAATTGCCCTGAATAAGACGTTTTTTTCAATGATTTAGTATTTTGGCTTACACCTTATGTATGAAGTTGATTTATAGTGTAACGAAAGAAAAGAAATTGCCCTGAATAAGTCGTTTCTTCAATGATTTAGTATTTAGACTTACCTTTTATGTATGAAGTTGATTTATAGTGTAACGAAAGAACAGAAATCGCCCGGAACGAGGGGTTTCCTCTTTCGTCGCAGTATATTTTCTTTTTCAGAATTATTTAAACGGATTTATATGAAGCAATGTATATACTGATCAGCATAGTTTGAAGACACGGCTCATACTGTGCGTTTATGCTTGATAGTGTGATTCTTCGATATTAGATATAATGACCGTTATTCGATTACAAAACTAGGGGTGCTTAACCCTTCACCAAATACCAAATTTTCGACTATTTCAAATTGGAATAGTTTGCAGACGACATTTCAAAATGTGATGAAATTGAGAATTGATCTTCTGATAGAGCAGAAAACATTGTGGGAAAATGATAAATTGTTCGTTGAGAGCAATTTCTCCTTTTCTAACTGTGATTTCCAGAATCGTCTGGAACGAACTGTTCAAATGTCAATATTGTTTGGTAATGGGTTAAATTGATGTCAAACGTGCCGTGTCAATTTTGTTGCTGGGACCAATTACCATGCTTCATTCTCTCATAAAGAGTGCGTTTGGAGGCTGGTCTGAATCAATAGAAACGGTACACTACAGTTATTCAATTAATTAAATTCAAACTTATTTATTGGTTACCTGTCGTTTCTTCCATAAGTGTATCTTAATCTTATCTGAGTTGTTTTGAGTTATTGTTATTAATTGCCTTTTCTATTTCAGGACAAGTCAGCAACTGTTTAAGTAAGTACTTTTCATCATCTAAGCATCTATTGTTCGGCTTGTTACCTAAAAATTAACCAGAATTCTAAGGGTGAAACTTAATCGAAATCAGAAGTCGAAATAGCCAATTCTTAATCAAATTGTAAAAGAAAAACGCGGAATCACCATGACGTGTTAAGATTCTTTCATCATACGTACCATCTTATTTTGTTGGTGTTTCTGTAGTTTTACTCCAGTTAACTCGATAAATTCACGTATATATGAAGTTAGGAAGTAAATAGTAAACCACATCTCGGTTTTGCTTTATTTCGTCTCGGAATACAAACTTGAAAAGGGTAATGAACGGCTTTCTAAAAAATGATCTCTACGTATCGAAATAGTCACGCAAGCTTCGTGATCTAAACAGAATTAGTTTATTGATGGAAAAAGAATTATTGATGGAAGAAATTCATTTCGTCTAAACTAAGGGGTTTGTATTGGCAATTTTCTGTATATGGGTGTAGGAAATGTTGAAATGAGATGGTTTTAACAGTCAAGAAATTCCGAGCTGTGGAATTATCTTAAGTGAAAAATGACACTCCTATATTGGTGCAGTTTAAAATGTCTTTAAAAGGACTATCTCACAAATTTGGGCTATATATTTTCAAAGTATATTGTCATCAACCTATAAAATGACAACGCAGATTTCTAAAGTATCATAAGGCTAGACAGTTATAACTGTAGGAATATTAACCTTTTGTATCGCAGATATTTGAAACCGTCAAAACTGGTTTATTTTGTAAACATCAAACTAAACTGAGAATGAGGTGTACTATTTATAGATAACATCGTCACGTGGGTATATGTAAATGCACTTGTCACGTGACGTCAGCAAGACACCCGAGAAGTATTTCCTGAGTTTATCTATAAACCGGCTTTCCGATAGAAGTGTTGACAGGCGCGAGAGTTCACTTCATATCATTAAACTAATTCACGAGATTTCAGCAATTAAGAAGTGAAAACAATTAACATGGTGTTTGGTTTAGTGACAATGATTATTTATACAAAACTGTTTAGATTTAATACTCCCAGAACGAAACGAAAAGCTCCGATTTAGTCCCTTTGATAGGCGTTTGTCACATTTAAAACGAACAAACATCTCTCTATTTTGTTTTGTTTTGCCATACAGCTTCATCTCTTTCGATCAAATCTAAACATTGCAGCAGCGATGCATCAAGTTACCGAGATAGGTGTTGTGAAATCATAAGTTCTGCGTCAAGAGCAATAAACCATTTTGACACAATAGTTTCTGAAGACGTCTTGAGAAGATATGTCAAGTGACGTAAAACTAAGTAAGATATTAGATGACGTAGATCAGGCACACTCATATCGCAGCTAGATGATATCAGCAATATTTGTGAATTGGCTACCATGTGGGAAGATCCGATTCATATTCAAGAAAAAATGATATTCTTTGCCATACAGGTTTAGTTTTTTCAAAAAACAGTTTGATATTCAACAAGAAAATAATCTTCTGAAATATGACATGCAGGGACGATTTATCTCTCTCAATACGTCTTTGGCTAGCCATTGAGGCATCTTATATCAGTTCGAAGTGGGATTGAAATAGCGTAATGGTAGAACGAAATAGAACCTACGTGTTATAAAAGTAAGATGAGACGGAACTTTGTAAGTGAGCTCTTTAACCCTTATAGTGCTGGAACCGACCTCATGCTTGTGTAAGCAGGTTAGATGCAGGCTAACCGCCAAGTAAATTTGCGGCTGACCTGTAATCTAACCTGTTTACTACTCTGAGTATCTTTCCTCGTCAAAATTAAGCAGATGGTTAAAGTTTTGGAAAGCAGACGACACAAAGATCTATTTCTAGAAAATTACCCAGTATTCTAAGGTTCAACATGTCACGATTTATCACAAGATGAACAAACAATCTAGTTTTATTTCGATCGGGTTTGTCAATTTTTCCGTAGAAGATATTTTAATTCAGAAAGGGTTAAAGTTTCCATCTTTGAGATAATTCTTTGGAAGTGCAAACTTTATTTTGGTTTCATCATGAATATTTCCCAGATTGAGATTTTTTTCAAAATGAAAAGGCTTCCACCGATATAAGCGTAACACAAATTTATGAAATTACATAAAACTAGATTAGTGATGTTTTTTTAATTCTTATCATAACCTTTTTATAAAGGTAAATTAGATTTTTCTTGAAGATATAGTTAACTTTTTGAACGGCTTATCTTGTAGACAATGCCATATCATTAACTTCTTTGAACATCATCGATGAGTGGATAAGAGTCTGTGACCGAGAGTACAAAAGTCATATCTCGTCTACGTCCACCCGATGTCTTCAGTTTGGGTAAGTTACATAATTTCAAATGATGGTATGGAATTCCTTACACATGTCTTTCACTTTCCCTCGACAGATGCGTTCACCAACGTACCCAACCCATGTGAAAACAACCCACAGAACCAGGTTTATTTTCCCCACCCGAGCGACAACTCCAAGTTTATCCAGTGTGACAGGTACGGCCGTATGTACATCATCCAGTGTCCGGAAAACCTTCTCTACAGCGTCACCACATCGACATGCCGTGCTGGATCTGGCACTGCGGTCAATCCGGCACCTAATTCCGGTACAGCTGTGATATCCTCGGGGTCTTCCGGTAATCCGTGCACACCAGAAGCGCTTGCCGCCGGAAAGATCTACTTCGCTGTAGCTGGTAAGTTTGGTTTGGTCTTATTCTTACTATAAAGGTTTCTTTGTATTTACTAGGGGTGGCAGCGTCTTGTCATGTGGTGAACTAGAAGGCGCTTGTTCACATATGTGAAGAAATTTGGAAGTTAGAAGTTTTTTTTTCAAAACTGCACACTGAAGCTGTTATATGATGCACACTGAAGAATAGCCATTTGAAGCAAAAATAGATATTGTCTTCCATTCTTGAGCGTCTATATCCAGGGACTAACACGTATTTCAATTCAAAAGCGTGACATTGCATTTGAGATCTACCTCATATGAACAGTACATACATGCAATGTTTTTGGAAGTCGTCTGCTGCAAGATGCAAAAATGTGGTGCTAGGTGGTACCGTGTTAATGATTCCACTGAACCAAAAATCAAACGATGGTTTAAGGGATCTTTATTCATTTCAATCCTTTCTATCCTATCTTTTCAGGCGACCAAACGAAATTCATCGAATGCGACATGCTCGGCCACGCCAACATTATGCCGTGTCCCGACACCTTGGTTTGGGACGAGGCCCGTTTGTCGTGCGTCTACGCATTCACTGTCGGAGGTGGAACTGCTACCGGAACAGGAACAGGAAGTGGAACAAACACCGGAACTGGCTCTGGTCAGTGTCGCGCATTTTAGAGTTTTTAAGCTTTAATAAGGAACTGGTTTAAGGGAAAAGCATTTGCTTGACCCTTTACCAAACACCAGATAATCGACTGTCCCAAATTGAAAGAGTTTACAGACGAAGTTTCGAAATGTGATGAAGATGGAAAATAATGTTCTGGTAGGGTAGAAAACATTGTGGGATAAGGAGAAATTGCTCGTCAAGAGCAATTTCTCCTTTTCCCACAGTGGTTCCAGAGTCGTCTGCAACACACTGCTCAAATGTCGTTATTGTTTGGTAATGGGTTAACAACCATTTGACTTCTGTACAGCAAGAGCAAGGGCCTCTTGTACCTAGGGTCTCGGGATAAATCTCTATTAGCGGCGATATGAAAATGCCAGGACTTACCGACAAATCGGCGCATGTAGGCATACTGGTCATACACAGGGAGCAAAAATCGGGAGTGAATCGTTTAAGCATAGTAACAATAACGCGGGCAAATTGTTGGAAATTTGTTGCAATACTTTGTCATTTACATCCAAAATGCATACCATTCAATAGTTGTAGATTATGCCTTTGATCAGTCACAGAATGCCTTATTGGGGAAATGTTTTATTGGTGTACTATCTATGGGTTAACGACAAAAATATCTTTGAATCAGTAAAGAAAGAGCAGGGTTGAAAAGACTCAACAAACTTATTTTTCAAGTAAAAGTCTCTCAGTATCCTACGATCATTTTCAATTGGGAATGCGAGAACTTGCATATTGTTCTTGTTGTAATCATGTTGTAATCGAACGTGCAAAGAAAACTTTCTCTGTAAATCAAGTATTCAAAGGAGAATTAATTGGTAAAATCACTTTGATCGGAACAAATGGGATTAATATTTCACAAGATGCTTCTATACTATACTTCAGAAAATAAGTTTGCCATTCATCATCTCATAATTTCAACATATCACGTTAAGAAAGAAAATAACTTTAGACTTTAATGCAGATCGGACATAAAAACAAATCCAAATGTCACTGTCTTTTTTCGTGTCAGAGCGCCTTCTATGTTCTTAAATATCTGCTTCACGTTGATGGGGGAAAATACTCAGAGTAGCAAACAGGCTAGATCACAGACAAGCCGCCAAGTAACCAACATTAGCCCTTAGAAAGTAATTTGCTAACCATCGATTTGTGTGTAGTCTGCTTTCCAAAACCTTAGATATCTGCTTGAATTTATCGAGGAAATAGGCTCAGAGTAGCAAACAGGTTAGATCACAGGCCAGCCACCAATTCCCTTGGCAGTTGGCCTGGATCAAACCTGTTTGCAAAAGCATGAAGTCGGTTCCAACACTATAAAGGTTTAATCTATAAAACCTCACGGTAGCCACAGAGATTTTCAATATTTATATAATTTCTTCACAGGGACCGGAACCGGAAGTACATCCTGCTCCGGAAGTGGAAGTGCCAACAGTCCATGCACAGCGGCCGCCATTCAAAGCAACAAGCTTTTCTACCCCCATCCCGACCCCACCAAGTTCTTCCAGTGCGATCTTTGGTGTGACGCATTCGTCGTCAGCTGTCCGGCTGGCCTCGTTTGGAATCAGTACTACGAAACATGCGCATCAGCCTACCTTCAAGTTACCGGAAGAAAGTAATCTGACCGACGTACCCTACCAATCTTATAAACGCTGCATGTTTACAGTATTAAATATTTAAGCACCTAAGATATCTTATGGAATTTCTTGTTATCCTTTATGAGATTCGAAGAGGACCTAAAAAGACCTGTGCTGGGAACCAACCCTAAGTATAAAGCGATCGAAGCATCCCATTCATTATCTTGCAAGTACTAATTGTAATTAGATTTAGATTTCTTAGCAATAACATGACTGTTTTATTTACACCCTGATAGAGTTCCTAAAGGAGTTGTTCAAAAGGTCTAGTTATGTCTGCGTAAGCATTTGAACATGCATTTGGACATTTTGTCTCCCTCTTACCTAAAGCCCAGCAAGCAGAACCGGTTCTATGAGACGTGTGCCTACGAGGAACTGTGTTGACCACTAATCTAAGCTAACATGGTTTAACTGCTATGATCATCATTTTTTCCAAGATCGTATTGAATTGAAGTAAAAACAAAATACTAGAATCTAGATAGAAATGATAAACCGGAAACCGACTTAAGTTCAAATAGTTCTGAGAAATGCATAACAAATAATGCATCCCTTTCAAATGATATTTTCACAAGTCATCAAGAACAAGGTTGCCAAACATATAGAAATACACAGGAAAGCTAGTAACGCAATTAAAGACATATCCCTTTTTTATATGAAGAGTACCCTTAAAATAGAAACGTATATGTAATTGTCATTAACCATTAACCCTAATAAAGCTGGGTAAATTTCTAAAATTGGATTTTAGTGTCGTCTGCTTTCTAAAACCTTAAATATCTGCGTAATTTTGATAAGGAAAGATACTCAGAGTAGCACAGGCCAACCGCCAATTTACTTGGCGGCTGGCCTGGATCTAACCTGTTTACATAAGCATGAAATCTGGTTCAGCACTATAAGTTTAAATAGAGCTTTGATATATCGTAAATGTCATTCAGCAAACACATCAGTATGACGTTTACGCAGAAACCTCTTTGGTCAGATTGAAATGATATAAAAAAAAAAAACTTAAGAGCTGGTTCATCCTTCAGAATACATCAAAAGGTTCAATCAGTTGATACGACATACTGTAAAGCCGTCTGTTTACATATACATGTATGAGGAAAATTGGAAGTAATAACTTGGTTTCTTTAAAACTGTCCGGGAGTTGTACTGTTCCATAATACACACTGAACAATAACTATTGACAGCACTTGTGATATTGCTTTTCTCAATATTGAAATAAATGTGAATGATGAACTTTCGCAATTTAATATATGCAGTAGAACGCTACCCTAGTGGCAAACGTCTCAGGAAAATATATTTGACAATCATCCCAAGACGGGACCTTTTTCCTTTTCTCAATCTAATGTAGTTACGTAAGTAATACGTTATTTCATTCAATGTAAACATTCAAAATACAAATAAGCACTCAACAAGACAAACAAATATGTGATGATATTCGGTATTAGGATAGCTATATTGTAATGCTCAAACCTAAAGGATGGAACTATGCATTAGGATTACATTAGACAAAGCTCTCTCCTGTTATGGTGTATGCCCTCCGTAACGAGGCAAATGCTATTGTTTAAACTTTTTATGGGAGGCCTGCTATTTCGTTCACAAAGGCTTATTTAACCCTTTCCCAAACGACAGATTTTCAACTGTCCCAAATTCAAAGAGTCTGCAGACGACATTTCAAAATCTTATAAAAATGAAGAATATTCTTCAGACAGAGCAGAAAACCTTGTGGGAAAAGGAGAAATTGCTCTTAGCGAGCAATTTCTCCTTTTTCCACAATGTTTCCAATGTCGTCTGCAACAAAGTGGTTAAATGTCAACATTGTTTGGTAATGGGTTAAGTGAATGTGATGTCTATAGACTACTTCAATAGTGTTGGTTATGAAAGCGACAATAGCGTTTTTAAATGAGTTACATTTCATGGCATTTCTAAAGAACAGGTTATAAATTGAGAAATATACATTATAATATCACGCAAAATGCTGATGGAACAGAAATATTTGTATTTTTCTTTCACAATACAAAGTTCGCCAATGAATATAGTTTGTTAATGGTACGTTGACCTGGATAAATGTGCTGATTCACACACAAGACAATAAACAATACAGTTTTTGAAATGCGTTTAAAATCTAATGAAAAATGACTATTGGACGCAAAATAAATTTAGAATGTGTCATTGTATCGAAGTATATGCAGACAGTATGTGATGAATTTTAAAACAGTTGCCACACTTTTTGGTCTTAACCCTTTCCCAACCAATAACGACATTTGACTACTCTGTTGCAGACGACTTTAGAAAACATTGTTGGAAAAGAAGAAATTGCTCGTAATGATCAATTTTTCCTTTTCCCACAGTGTTTTCTGCTCTTTCGGAAGAATATTTTTCAATTTCATCAAAATTTGAAATGTTGTCTGCAAACTTTTTCAATTCGGGACAGTCGAAAATTTGTTGTTTGGGAAAGTGTTAATGCATATTTATTTGTACAGGTTCTTAATACTTAAATACGAACTAGTTTTCCTTCGAATGAATTTTGTCCAATACGTCTCACCCAACACTTTAGCTTCTATACAGAAAGAAAACTTTTGGTATCCAAGTTTTCTGACTTTTGTGAACAGGAAGCTTTATGTCAGCTGCTAAGCTGTTTGGGAAGTCTCCGTCCGAATAATGAGAAACTAAATAGGCACCATGCATTTGGAAATTTAAAATATCCTCTCTTATTAGAACCTCTTTTTGTGGCTTAATAAACCTCTGATACGGAAATATTCAGCATAGTACCCAGAGGGTGTCTTAACCCTTATAGTGGTGGAACCGACTTCATGCTTATGCAAACAGGTTAGATACATGCCAGCCGCCAAGTAAATTGGCGGTTGGCCTGTGATCTTACCTGTTTGCAGCTCTGAGCATAATTCCACAACAAATTTAAGCAGATATCTAAGGTTTTGGAAAGCAGACTACGATAAAAATCGATGTTTAGGAAATAACATTCTAAGGGTTAATGCAACCCAGAACCTTCAAACCTTGTGGTTTTACTTGCTGATTTCAAACAAGCAAATAATGGACAATAGACGTCCACCACCAATATTTTGCCATAGATAGTGGCAATGAAGTCTCATAGTGACGTGCGTTAACGATTTCAAAATTGATTCCAAAATGTCTCGGTTCTTCTCAAATGAGTTATTGGCAATTTTGTCGTTATTTGTTATCCTAGATATTTACCATTATGAGTTTCAAATACATGTAAGGTGATGAAATATCGATTAAAGTATTGAAAATTGGAGACATTTCATTGATTCGCGAAACAATAACGCATGTTTAATCCCATCTGTTCGGTCCCTAGAGAATGCTCAATGTGTGTCGCTTAAATTGGTTAGTATTTGATTCAACCACATCTGAAATGAAATATATTTTGCTTTCTAAAGATAAATTGTCAAAATTCGAAGAAACTAATTATTGCAAATTTACATTTCGTATCATATAGCGCTTTATTCAAATATTAACCAATTAAAAGCGAAACGGAAAGCCGTGACATGCGGAGGAAAAAAGAGCCATTCGGAATACTTCGCGTTTCAGAAAAAAAACTATCTTTGTCAAAAACCGGCCTATGTCGATCGGTCAAATTAGCGCGAAAATTCATAAATACCTTTTGCAATTACTACTTCACAATGAGATTTTCAATTGTTTGTGCTTTTACAAAGTGTCACTTACTTTCAGTGATAGCGTTTTTTTTTTTTCTTTTTATATGCAATCCTTTTTCTTGGATAAAACCAGAGACATAGATAACACCTTTATGTCTCTGATAAAACTAACGTTTTCCTAGTCTCGATGCTCTCCCATCTTAAAGCATGTAAGTCGAAAGAACCATTGCTGAAACGCTTATAAAATAGAAAAATACGTTATTCTTTAGATCTAGTGGGAAATATAGACACATAGTCTCGACGGTTGTTTATCGAGATTATGGGAGAAAGCCTATATATTTCAGCATTAGATTTGAAGTCACGTGATTCCCAAAGGGATGATGACATCGTTACTTGACTAACAAATGAGACGGCGAAATCGTTCTTATAAAAGATCGTCCACTTATCAGGGATATCACTGTCAACGTCTGGTTCCCTTATATTCACTTTGTGTTCTACCTTAACCCTTTACCAAACGCAAAATTTTCGACTGTTCCAAATTGAAAGAGTTTGCAGACGACATTCCAAATTGTCATGGAATAGAAAAATAATCTTCTAAGAGGTCAGAAAAAGTTGTGGGAAAGGAGAAATTGCTCGTTACGAGCAATTTCTCCATTTCCCACGATGTTTACCGGAGTCATCCGCAACAAACTGATAAAAGTCGTAATTGTTTGGTAATGGGTTAAGCTAAGATAGAACCTAAAGTGACCATGATGGAACCAGATGTTAAGACTCTAAATTGAAAGAAACAGCAAACGACCAATGGTAGATGATTAACTACATTTACGATGTGATAACAGATAGAAACCATTGTGATATTGAAACAGGAAAATGTTTGTCATGATTTCTATTTTTATCACAATCCCGTCTTAAATGTTATGCCAAAATGGTGTTGAGTTCAGTATAAATGGCCAAGGAGAGACCAAATGCACATGCAACATACACTGTATTAACAATTCTGTTCATTTGAAATTCCTAATTTCGGGTTGTGCATAATATTTCTCGCCATATTTTCTTTTTGTTCAATACGGACCTTCCCTTCAAAAAATTTCTTATGGCAAAATGTTTTTCCACAAATAATACACAATTGTAGCGTTCTCTTTGCGTTTCCTTTTGTAATCAGTGGGTGAGTTAAATAGCTCAGCCATTGGGCATATTTGCAGGATCCAAATATGATTTTGGATGAATCGTGTCTAATAGCATCAATTATGCCACTTTCTGTTCCCACCCATGTTGAATCAAATCTGCCCTATATTCGACCTTAGCATTATAATAAGTCGTTGTACTTTTGAGGAATACAAATGATGATAATGGTGTCTATCACATCAAGGCGCGTTGCTCGACTTTTAAAATGAAAAACGAATAATGCATTTAAAGATTGGCAATGTCTTCATAGCTTCTCTACTAAGGATCTTCTTCTCTTAGAAGACGAGTATCATGTGTTCTTCTTTTACACAAGGTTTGAATAAGATAGAAATATGTATCTATATAGTTGGTATTCTGGTAATAGAGACCGACATGCTTTTCACACCCTATTCCAGACTGGCAACGATATATAGTATTAGAATACTGGCGATTAATGTTTCAAAAGTCATGACAAGAATACATAAAAAAAATAATTTTAGTGATCGCTTATATATCTATTGTTTAACTCACAGTACGTCAATGATTTATACTTCAATTGGTGAAGGGACTTAACACAACTTGATAAGTGTATCCGTTATTTTGCATTTTGGGACGGAGGCCTTTGTTTACAAATAAAAGTTCTGTTATCTTAATTCTGTATTCTTTATTCTGCATTTAAATACGTGTCTGATCTTCATCAAGCATTTCTTGTATTCACTATTTGGCTGGTACACACACGCACACACGTCATTCATTTGTCCCCATAGAGTAATGCTTTACTTCTTGACTTCACCTCTTCTTCTCTAAATCTTACATTAATGGTAGAAAGTCATAAATATCCTAGGGTCCTGGGTACCGTTTTCTAAACATTTGGTGCTTAATATTTGCGTAAGTTAAAAACAGATTTCCATCTCATCTCAATATTTGGCTAAGCATTATTGCATAGTGAAACATCATTGGAATGATCCCTCTGAGACGCTTCAAAGAACGTGCCACGTGATTTCATTGTATTTTCGTTTAAGATACTGTCCACGTTTATCAGTTTCGACTTACCCAAAATTTTCATTCGAGTCGATTAGTAAACCGGTACCCTTGCCCGTGTGTTCGAGGTAAATGCACAAGCAAGGACCCCAGACCAAGAACTATGCAATCGAAGTCACGTTACTCTAAAAGGGGGTCCTGATGGGACATTAAACCTTCATACATTGCTGTTGTCCATCGAGACGATTAAAATGAGTATCTTATTACAAATATGCGAAATAAATGTTTGATCTTTTAACTGAAAAGAAAACCAGTCAAATCGAACCGGTTGCAGATTTCTAATCGTGCTTCTTGTGTTCGTTGAACGCTTGTTAGTAGAGAGTCCTTAGGATAGATGCTCAATTTCGACCAAAGACCAAGTCTGCTTCTATAACATTGTACAGAAAGCATGGATATGTGAAATGTATAAGTGTACTATAACTGAAATACTGATAAAGTGACATCGAAACTAAATAAACCATGGCCAAAACCACAGTGCTACTTTATTACGTTAAAATACAATCGGACCTCTTCGACAAATCCCGGCAGGTCGGATCTGGCAAATTCAATGAGTAATTCTGATTGGCGATCCAAAGCCAAAGGGAGAGAACCGCATCGTATTGTAATGCGCAACAGACCAAAATGAGTTACCTTTCATAATTGAAATAAGTGATACCAAACTGTCTAAACTGCGTAAAAGCCATATTTTTCGTACATTCTTGTGTATAAGCCCCCATGACAGACATATTAGTCACCAACTTGATAAGGTGAGAATGAGTTTGAATGTCGTTCAGCAGTTAAGTATATATGCAAACTGTGTCCCTATCTAGGTGCATAACTTAAGTGTGTACATACACCTAGAGGGACCTGGTACTATACTCCCATGGAAAAAATAGAATCTGTGCTGCTTTTGAAAATGTTTGGGCGTGGTCAAAGACTCGATACATGTAGCATCAAGATTTTTTTTAAACATTAACAAGGAAGGTTTCCAAAACTTCTACTTCGTTGATTTCTTAATCAATAACATACTTAAAAGATATTCTTCACAGGTCATGCCTCTCTATGTTAAACCATCATTCAAGTTAAAGAACCACAATGGAAATAAGATATCTTTCGCTTGTTGTGTTATCCTTGATATTGATGTAATTCTGGCATGGTTCATAACACAATTATTTAAACTTCATTATTCTATTCAATGTATTGTTTACTTTAATGAATGTGTTGCTAACCATTGTCTTGTTGCTCAATATTGAAATAAGTCTATCTACCCAACATGTCGATTGGGACATATATAAAATCGAAAACATAACAACATTTACAATTATTCCTCTTTCATATTTACAATTATCATTTAACTTTCAGGAAAAGTTGATAGAAATAAACATATCACAAAACATTATCTTGAAGGGTGTACACATAACCAAATAAGACTATTTCACTGTATTTTTACTTTTATTATGAAAAAAGTTTCCCCCATGTATGTATTCCAAGCGGAAAATGTGTATTCAGACATGATATGAAATACAAGAAACCCTCAGATAAGTAAACACACAAATCATAACCACTTAACCCTTTACCAAACGCCAAATTTTCCACTGTCCTAAATTGAAAGAGTTTTCAGACGACATTTCAAAATGTGATGAAATAGAAAAACAGTCTTCTGATAGGGCAGTAAACATTGTGGGAAAAGGAGAAATTGCTCGTTTAAAGCATTTTTTCTTTTTCCAGCAATGTTGTCCAGAGTCGTCTGCAACAAACTGATCAAATGTTGTTGTTGTTTGGTAATGGGTTAATTATATATACATGTCACCTCTGTGCCACCATTGGAAGCCATTACACCAACCTTTTCCCCCTATAGTATGACTCTTTCTGGTCTCAATCATGCAAAATTGATCATATCAAGGCAGACACTAAACAAATTACAACAATAATGGAATGTTTTGAAGCAGCAAAATACAAAAAATAGGAATCAGCACAAAACACCTTCATGAGACAGTATTCGATTTTCAAAAATCCTGCTTTGTTACTTATGACTAAAAGTTACTTGTTCATAGAAAAGAACAATCTAAAAGTAAAAAAAATGTCTTCAAATCAGTACCGTTTTTGTATTGATGTATGAAAGTAGTTATCAAAAGCATTGTTGATTCAGGAAGCAACAAAACATCCAAGTATATACAGTCTATATATGGCCAATCTCAAAACCGTTCTACCGCTTTTGAATGAAAATACATGTTAATTCACTGTATACACACTTTAAAGAATTAATAACGATCTGATTTTGCTTCCATTTACTATTTTTCAGTGGATATAATATAACAGTAAAGCTTCAATACAGTTTTAAAGAAATTAATATCAAACTTCCATTTTTTCTCATATCTGTAAACAAGCACCTTTAAGACATTATTTTTGTCACAGTAGGGAAACAGGCTAAACTTACATGATAACAACTATGGAGAGAAAAATACTGTAATCAAAGGATCTGTCACATATTCCCCTTGAAGAAATGGGTGATGCAGGTTTCATTGTTATATAACATATTATAACATTATTTGTAGGCCATTCAAGGGTTCAGTGCAAGACTATAGCAGGTGCTTCATGTTTATGAAGCACTTACTGTAGTATTGCACTGAACCCTCGCATTGTTTTTATCAATGGACAGAAAAAAAAACATGTCCGAACTCAAATATATATTGAATAAATTATTTGGTCAATAATTAATGGTGAATAATTCAATAGATTTTTTATGGTGTAATCAGCATTTATATTGATGTTATATGGCACAAGAAATGTACGAGTTTGATCCCCAATAATCAGACCCACTTCTTAAGGGTCTATACCTCCTACAAAATTTTGATTAAATATGTACAAACAAAACAATTCAAATAATAAACATCATCACACAAAACAAATATGCATAACTTAATCAAACAAACCTATCACAAAATACTCTTAAATTTAAAAAAAAAAAAAAAAAAAAAAGATCTCATTGAAAAAAAAACAATATTGCAAAATAATCAATCAAGAATATATATGCTTAAACAGCAAGATTCTCTATTTTGAACACCCACGCATAGGAGCAAGGCATCTTGTTGAATGGAATTGCCGGAATGTCCAAGACAATGCCTTGAAAAGGTCCAGACATCCAGGAGATAGGTTTATCATAGCCTAGAAGGGTGACCTTTAATTGGGTTGTTGGTTTGGGGCAGTCCAAGTAAAACTTTCCAGGATTAGGCCAGTCCAGTACAGTGGCATAAACAAGTGAAGGTCCAGATCCTGCCTTCTTCGAGGTGTACCTACAAGAGAATAAACAACTATTTATCGTTATTCATTACGACTTAACATCACATCAACCCTTAAAATGCTGGATAATTTTTCTAAAAATAGATTTTTGTGTCATCTGCTTTCCTAAACCTTAAATATCTGCTTATTTTTGATGAGGAAAGATACTCTGAGATGCAAACAGATTAGATCACAGGCCAGCCGCCAATTTACTTGGGGGCTCGTGAGGATATCATACTACCATTTGTTTTCATCTTTGATAACTGTACACTGTAAACAAATCTTTATCTTATATGAGATGAAATAATGTATCTCACAACAGGAAAGCTTCAAATATTTTCTACTTTCTCAGCAATGAACGACTAAGAATATGTTATATTTGGCCTACCTTGCTATTGTTTTTGTAATTCAAATGACATATGCCTGTACTTGTGGGCATGAAGCCTTTTTACCATAATAAATTATCAATCTATATCTTTTTATCTATGTATTTGAATAAACTCTTTAACATCATGAGCTCTTCTGCTGATCCAAGTATTTTTGTCATGTACAATTTTGTATTGCTATATAACATGTTATGTTTATTGCAATAAAATATAGTTATAGTTATAGTTTTAAATAAAATAAGGATTCAATGATAAACCAAAAATGAAGCAAATGAGGCTTTTAATAGTATCATACCAGACATTTGGTGTTTTTGTATCATTCTGGCAAGTCAACCATGGTGTTGTGCCATAAATAGCTTCCCCATTCACATCCAACCATTTTCCGAGACTGCGAAGTCTTTCTTCAAATATAGGCACAATAGTCCCGCTACTAGTTGGTCCTACGTTAATGAGAATATTTCCTCCGCAGCTGAAATTAAATTAAAGCACAATCGATCATTTACCCAATGGATCATAAAGGGGAGTATGTTATGGTCAATATATATAAAGCACAGCATATGAAGAAAAAATAGCATGAAAAGGATACTGTTTCTCTGTGATTTAAGACAGAACCCATTGTCGTTAAATGATAAAATTGCTTATTGGAATCAGGAATCAACATCAACTTATCTAAGTATGAATATGCTTTTGGATTAAAATACATGTTAATTTGCTGTATACACACTTAAAAAACACTTAAATGATTTATTTTGCTTCCAATGACTATTCTTTAGTGTGTATCATATAAAAGTACAGATGTTGTGCAGTTTTGACGAAATAACTTTTTACTTCCAAATTTCCTTACCGCTGTGAACAAGCAGCTTTAAAAAATCATCTTTTTATTACACATCTCTAGCAACTGTCAGTTTCCAATTGTTCAAACTTATTTCATATTACATTGATTGTGAAACAAGTTCTTACAACTTAGACAAATCACTCTAAATTCTGCTTCCTGGATACATAACTAGTACCATATGTGGATTAATGAAAGGTCACAAGATGAAACTCCCTCCTCGAAGGATTCAAACCCAAAACCCACTTGTCCGAAGGCCGACGCTCTGCCCCTGAACCGCTGTGCCAGTTTCCTACCTGACAGTTGATACCATGGTTCCAATCAGCTCTTCCATACTCAGTATATCAGCAAGATCAGCATTTTTGCGATAGCCCCAGGACAGTTTGTCAATAGTCATAGCATTCTCCCATTTGCGTTTCTGTAACTTTCCTGCAATAAAAACAAAAGGTACAAAAAATGATAAACATACCATGTTCTTGAAATGTCAAGTACAATTTACTGAATAGATACATATCCCTTGAAATGGCTTCTAACCAAATATGATAGATTAAACATAATCTACAAAGTTTTTAATCTACAAGGTAGCTTAATACATAGAATGCATCTTAACCTTTACCAAACACAAAATTTTCAACTGTCTCAAATTCAAAGAGTTTGCAGACGACATTTTAAAATGTGATGAAATTGAAAAATTAACTTCTGATAGAGCAGAAAAGAGGCAAAAGGAGAAATTGCTCGTTAAGAGCAATTTCTCCTTTTTCCACAATGCTTTCCAGAGTTGTCTGCAACAATGTTGTAAAATGTCTTTATTGTTTGGTAATGGGTTAAACCCTCTAGCCATTTGACCTCAGAGGCTCCTGAACAAAATAAAACAAGAAACTAGCCAGGATTTAATCTTGGTACATAATAAATCCTCTGACCACTAAGCCATAGAAGCCCCTGTACAAAATAAAACAAGATACTAGCTAGGAATTTATCTCAGTGCACATTAAACCCATTAACCACTTGGCCAAAGAGGCCCTGCGAAACAAAATAACATGAGATACTAACCAGGGTTGTATCTGTCAGAGCAGGTTAAAAAGCCACCATGATGACACATTATACCATTTCCCCATCTATCATTCGTCACAACTGTGTCTGTAACCGGGCTAGTAGATTAATATAAATAAACATAATAAAAATGATTAAGACTTTTGACTTACAAGGACACAAAAATGATGATTAAGTTTGATAGACATCTACAAAAAACAGCAAAAGAACAATTAACTAAGGATAAAATGGTATTTACCCCATAGACTAAAATGGTGTTTAATAGTCTTAAATGGAGAAAAGCATCAAAGGAAACCTCAGACATGAATCTTATTGAAATGGAAAGAAAACAGTTATCTTATCCTTTTTTCAACATTTTTGCCATAAATGTAAATAATAAATTTATATGGTCAATTTGTTACAGCATAATAGCATTAACCAGTTTGATGCAGATGACTCTGGAAAACATTGTGGGAAAAGGAGAAATTGCTCACAACAAGCAAGTTCTCCTTTTCCTACCTTGCTTTCTACCCTTTTCCCAATTTCATCAAATTTTAAAATGTCGTCTGCAAACTCTTTCAATTTGGTACAGTTGGAAATTTGGCTTTTGGTAAAGGGTACTGCGTTATTTTCAATAACGCTTTTAAAATAATGCTTTTTATGATATGCCTCCTAAACATAAACAACAATGCATGTAGGAACTGGTCAAATGTCAAGATTGTTTGATAAAGAGTTAAGCGCTTTTTTGAATTACACTTTTTGTCATATTCTACCTAAACATAAACAATGACTATTTTTTGGAAAAAAAACAACAAAAAAACATGTGGCTCATCAAGGGAATAAATACCTGTCATTATAGAGCCAAGCAATAAATTCGGTGGAGTTCCAGTAGACATCAGGAGCATCCCAATCCCCATCAGACCAGATCACATCAGGCTTGTAGGCTTTAACTATCTCATAAAGTTCTGGCATTGTCTTGAACTGAAATTGTAATGTCAAACAAGCAGTCCATTGAATTAACCAATAACCAAACAATAATGACATTTTACCACTTTGTTGTAAATGACTATGGAAAAAATTGTAGGAAAAGGAATAATTGCTCTCAACAAACAATTTCTCCTTTTCTCACAATATTTTCTAACCTATCAGAAGGTTGATTTCCAATTCCATCACAATTTTAAATGCCGTCTGAAAACAAAAATTTGGAATTTGGTAAAAGGTTAACTCATGTGCCGAGTGCTTTTGGCAAAACAAATTAGTTTTGCTACTTGAGTAGCCCGTTACTCCAAAATACCTTGCTTTACCACATCTGCAGAAAAGATATTAACCCTGTATCCTATGCCAAATTCATTTTCCAGAGTCGTCTGCAACAAACTGGTCAAATGTTGTTTACGTTTGATAAAGGGTTTGATAATGGGTTAAGAAACCATTGAGACAAAATATCATGAAGTAAATTTGGCTTGCTATCTTTGCAATCTTCTGTTTTTGGAATGAGTTAAGCGTATTTATTCATATGATGTTTGACATAAATTCCTTTGTTCTTATATAGAATAGTTTACAGACTAAATTCAATAATTCATAATTTTACCTTTACAAAGTCGTTGGTCCTCCATGAGTTATTCTTGTCCTGCATGAAGAGGGGATTGTACCATTCAAAAAGAGAGTGATACAGACCAAAATGAAGGCCTTCTTTCTTTCTTATGGCATTGGCAAGACCACCTATCAAGATATCATGGGATTACATTGGAAAACTAAAATACTCAACATCTCAGAAACAGAAGTTTAGATAACAGGAGATATTGGGGTCTTCTCTTATAGAAAGTATTTCAAAAGCATTAGACAAATCCTAAAAATACTGTACCTTCAACATAAGAAATAGAGAAGAAGTTGCTAAGAAAGAAGCCTTTTATCTTGACCTCTGCAGAGCAACTAAATCTTTTTATCGTTTCATTCATATCTACTTCTCCCAATGCAAACTCAGCTGCCTGACCCTGTTGGTTATATGTATGGGATATCTTTACAATATGCAGTTGTTTCATGTAAGCAGAAAGTCTAAATAAAGTACAAAGACATATACTGAAGATGAGCTCCACCCCGAGCAGCCATGTTTTAAAATAATAATACATCAGCATGACTTGAGCTAACTGGAAAGAGTCACCCATAGATTCTTTTTAACAAAAAATATTTCTATTAAACCGCAGGTTTTAAAGATGAAGGTTTTAAGAAGGTCTTTTCATTAATTGCAAATTCAATTATGCATGAAATGAAGCATGTTCAACAATACTTGTGATTTATAAAAAGAATATTGTTAAAAAGTCAAGTAGTTTTTGATAATATATTTAATTACAGTTATAGCAGTCTCAGTTGCCTCTTTACTGTTACAAAATTTAACAAAGGATTATTCAGAACAAAATGTCATAACTTTATATTTTGGAGCATTAATTTTGTATGACAATATTATTTGGAGAAATCTTTATTTTTTTGTTAAAATTTATTAACCTACCAACTAGGTCCTTATTTGGTCCAACATCCATTGAATTCCAGTTGAATGAGTACTTTGATGGCCAATTGGTATACCCTTCATGATGTTTGCTTGTCAATACCACATACCTGTGTGTTACCCCAAAGTTGATATATATAATGAAGAAATTATACTATAAAGTAGATTCGATCTTTTATATTATGTTATATTACAACAGATTACAAAAAAGTCTACTGATGAGGTAGTGAGTGTTAGGTTAAACCTAATACATCTAAGGCATGATTAGAACAAACATTACCACATAAACAAACATATAAGCCATTGGTGACACATTCTTATCCTAGAGATGCTTACTATATATCAAAATATTCCAAATCAAGACAAAAAATCTTTATTTTCAATCAACTTTCATAATTTAGTCATTTTACAAAAAAAAAATACTTTTCACAGAAATAATTACTATTATAACATAGATCTATAGAATTGCTTTATAAATTTATGACTCCTCTATTTTCATATAAATAAACTTTGTGGAAACGACTCTTCAGCGAAACAACCTATGTATATTCTTTTCAGTCACCAGTCATAGTATTAACAAAATATGTACATATACAGGTATATATGACTTAGGTCCCTATGTGTCCAGTTTACTTACTTTGCACCAGAAGCCTCAAATATATCTGCCCACTCATCTGGGTCATATAGTTCGGCCGTAAACTCTTTTGCGAAGTCCGGATACGTGAAGTCTGGCTTGTAATTATCCTTCATGTAGTTCACAGTTTCGTTCGTTTTCGCCCCTTTCCAGTCGCTCCAAAACCACTCAGACTCAATGGCCGGTACGGAGAAAACTCCCCAGTGTATGAATATTCCGATTTTAGCCTCGTCATACCATGACGGCAATGGTCGAGAATCAATCGAAGGCCAGTTTGGCTCGTATCTTATAGCATGACATTCGTTCAAGAAACAAATAAACAGAATTGCAATGAAGTTTAGACGTCGGGTAACTTTCTTGACGTCTGCCATTTTGTAAAAGTCATGTGACTTAGTTACCTGCGGTCAGGGCTAAGAGTTTGTGATTGTATAACGGAATATACTAAAAAAATGTTTCAAGCAAACAGCAGCTCCAAAATATACACACAAGCTACTAACTCAGATGATTCACGCTGTATTTGGGTGAAATATCTACGTCTGGATCATCCGGACTAGGCAAAATCATCGAATACACACACAACTATTGTTCCCATTCATTTATTATTAACAAATTGCTCTACGATACAAAGCATCTAGCCATCAATCAATCTAATACATATTTGGATTTCTAGCGTGTCAAATGAATGCCTATACCAAAATGAATCTTTCAAAGAACAATTTCCATAGGAACATGCGCATAGACTAATTCTCTCTCTCTCTCTCTCTCTCTCTCTCTCTCTCTCTCTCTCTCTCTCTCTCTCTCTCTCTCTCTCTCTCTCTCTCTCTCTCTCTCTCTCTCTCTCTCTCTCTCTCTCTCTCTCTCTCTCTCTCTCTCTCTCTCTCTCTCTCTCTCTCTCTCTCTCTCTCTCTCTCTCTCTCTCTCTCTCTCTCTCTCTCTCTCTCTCTCTCTCTCTCTCTCTCTCTCTCTCTCTCTCTCTCTCTCTCTCTCTCCCTTTCCCTCTCCTTCTCCTCTCCTTTTCCTCCTCCCTTCCTCCTCCTCTCCCTCCTCCTCTCCTCTCCTCCTCCTCCTTCTCCTCCTCCCTCCCTCCCTCCCTCCCTCCCTCCTCCCTCCTCTCCATCTCTCTCCTCCTTCCTCTCCCTCTCCCTCTCTCTCTTTTGATCGCCGACATGAGTAACCCGACATGTAACTACTATGCTTGTATTTTCTTTGTAGATACGCCGATTTGTGATATAGCCTAAGTTTTCGTAATATATTCTCCTCTGAGCATATTTCATATTTAATGATTCTTGATTATTCCAAATATCAACGCTTAATTTGTATAAACAAAAATGTTTGAACAACCTTTGTTGAATATGCGATATCTAGCATTTGAAGAAACCTGAGTTTAGTTTAAACATATTTTATTGTAAAATTGTTTACAATAGGATTGGGACGAAAGCTTTAAGCTTATAAAGTCCCTCTCCTTAACATCATGACAAATAACATACCGTAAAATGTATCCCACATGGCATAAAATTTACAACTACAGTGTGTATGTGTATGTGTGGCACATTCCGTGCGTAAATGCGTGTGTGCGTGCGTATGTGCGTGCGTGAGTGAGTGCGTGGTGAGTGAGTGAGTGTGAGTGAGTGAGTGAGTGAGTGAGTGAGTGAGTGAGTGAGTGAGTGAGAGAAATAGAGAGAGAGAGAGAGAGAGAGAGAGAGAGAGAGAGAGAGAGAGAGAGATGGACTTACAAAGAACTATTCACTAAGTGAATCTTTTGCTATTCTTTATAAAAGTTTGAACATTAATAAAAATGTCTTTATTTGAATGAAAATGGAGTGAATTGTGGCCAAAAAGGAGTGTTCCTATATCTATGGCTACCCCAAAGTTCGCTATTGATTGGAAAAGGTCGATCCTGATATCATGATAAGACGGACATTCAAAGAAATAATGATAAGTTGTCTCCAAAGCACCACAAACACACAAAGGTGAATCTACAATATTTTTTACGAATAAATGATGCTTTAGAGAACTACAATTGTTTCGTAACCTGGTGTGTAGAGTTTGAAGTCGCCTCTGACCGACAGAGAAAAGTTTATTTGGGATAGGCTTATCAAGATTAAGAAAACTTTTGAATCGAGAAATGGACCCAGAATCCTTAATAGCTTGGGGAATTGTATTCCATTCATCTATAGTCGAAGGAAGGAAGGAGTTTTTGTAAAGATTTGTTCTACATGTTACATTGCGTAGATTATTTGCGTTACGTAAATTATAGTTATTAAGACTACCTATTCGTTCAGGAATAATATTTGACAAATAATTTGGGACAAGACCGTTGTACATTTTATAGAACAATATAAGTTTATGTTTTCGTCGACGCTCGCTAAGTAGCTCCCATCCACATTCATTGTTTAAATCAGTTATTGACACTAGCTTCGTACAACCGGTAACAATTCTAGCCACCTCATTTTGGATTTTATCAAGTTCATACTTTTGAAGTTGATTTATGTTGTCCCAAACTACGTCACCATACTCTAAAATCGGTCTTATAAATGAAAAGTATATCACTTGTAATGACTCCCTGTCAAGAATATTCTTACAACGTCTCATAATGTATACCCTTTTCCAGGCTTTCTCTATAGACTTTTTAATATGAAGATCCCAAGAACCATCGTTACAAAATTGGAATCCTAAATGCTTATGTGTTATTACGTTTGGAATAGAAATATTTGACATAAAAAGATCTGGGTGATTAGGTCGTCTGCTTTTTTTCGAAACAACAAGTGATTCAGATTTCGAAGGATTAAAAGAAACAAGCCATCTTTCAGACCAAATTTTGATCCTATCAATATCTCTTTGTAAAATGTTTCCTGCATTCTCAGGATTATCTACGATTAAGGACAAACTGGTGTCGTCCGCAAAAAGATTAATGCCAGACTCAATATCGTCAACAATATCATTAATAAAAACTAGAAAAAGTAGAGGTCCAAGTATAGATCCCTGGGGAACTCCAGCATTTGTATATTGAACATTAGATTGACCTCCAGGTAAGACAACCTTTTGGCACCTATCGGAAAGATAATTGGTGAACCAGTCTAAAAGCTTCCCGGATATTCCTGATTGTTTCAATTTAAATATTAACCCCTTATGCCACACTTTATCAAACGCTTTGCTAATATCAAAAAAATATAAATCTTATTTCCATTCCATTGTCTAAAGCGTTGCATAATTTATTATAAAGATATGCTACTTGGTTTACAGTTGAATCACCAGGCCTAAACCCTGATTGAAGTGGAGTAAAAAAATCAGCTTCATTTAAATAGTTAAAAACGTGTTTGAAAACAATCCTTTCGAATGCCTTTTCCATTGTATTTAATAGGGAGACAGGTCTATAATTATTTGGAAGTGAAGCATCTCCACTTTTAAAGATTGGACACACATTAGATGTTTTCCATGAGGATGGCAAAGCACAAGTTTCAAGAGAAAAATTGAACAAATGACAAAGAGGGTCGGCAAGCTGACTTGCACATTCTCGTAATATGATGTTGTTGATGCCGTCTGGCCTGAGTTTGAAGCGTATTTTAACATAGTAATTAATATATCTCTTTATACTTTAATGTTTCTGTGCGTCATAGGATTATTTTTTGAAACTTTCGAAAATAAAGGAAGAACGATTAATTTAACATTTCAGCAGAGAAACCAATAGGAAAAAAGAAGAATTTTGACATTTTTCATTTCTATAAAAATCCGAGGGAAATCCGACATAATCTAAATATAGCGTCAATCTATGAACAACCGGTCACGTGACGCTTACGTGATACTAAGCAACTACACGTTGAAAACTAAAATTTAATGGACGCTGACGCTAGTGTACATCGTCACGTGGCAGGCACTTGACAGCCCACGTAACGTAACTAATTACGATATAGCTGTAGTAACATACAAAAGTCGAGGCCGTGGGTGTTTTCCGTCAATATCTTCATTTATAGGCTACCGCGATTTTGGCATTTTTTTTAAATGAATATTTGTTATAAGCATAGCTGAATACCATACGCAAATTCTACTTTTTACCTTTATATATATTTAGTGTATGACGTCCAGGGTCTTTAAGGGTAAATTTAATGCACATGATCTGTTTTTTTTTTCTTTTAGATTAGCCTACTCTCTGGAACATTAAGATATAAGCTAAATAATAAGAGCTACCGAATTTTGTTCGAAAGCATTCACATTAAATTATACAAGGTCCAATTGATACGTTTTTAGTGTTATTTTACATAAGCAGCAATTCGTCATTCATTATTACAATTGTTTCTGAATCTCTTCCTTACAGATGCCTTTAACAAGTTAATACACTATACAAAAATGGCTTAAAAGAATGGAGAACGCCTGCAGTTTCCATTTCCATAAATCAAATCCTTTATGTTAGCTATACGTTTCTCATATAGTCGCTGGTTATTTATTCTCTTGCAAAGGTCGCACATTGCCCTCTTGTAGATTGTATCGAACCCCTCCGCTTTATATTTCGATTTTTCTCGTAACAAATCAGCGTAATCGTCTAAAGACCATGCAAGCCGACGCAAATAGAGCCCAAGATCGGGTATCGATTTAAAATCGTTCGTCGACACATACGTTCCATTTACTAAATGTTTCGCAGCGTCATTTGTTCGACCACCACGCACCACGAGAACAATGTCGTAATTATAGTTTTCAAAAAGTTTCTCCGTAAAGTAATGATCACACATCGCGTTTTCAAACGACAAGAAAAACTTGTAAGTTGTGTTCAAAATTTGGAAGCACCCGTCGTGTGTGTACCGCTTACCGCATGGCCATTCCTTCCCACAGGCGCCCAATACGTCTATATCAATAAAACGCTCGAGTTGTCTGATAAACCCCTCTCGATTAGAGCTGGTGGTGCAGTGAGATATAATGGCCAAAGCCGTCTTTGTTTTACGCAGGGCCGCTTCCGTAAAGTTTCTGTTGAACTGTTTGGTTGTTGGACGAATTTCCCCGTAAGGAAGATAGATGTCCGCAATGTTTTTGTTATAGGTCATCGTCCAGTTAAAACTGGACACCCATTGTTGTCTGATCCACCAGTTTCCGCGGTCATTATACGTATAGGGCGACTCATGGGCGGCGAAGATCCACAGCTGACCAGCGGGACGTTGGAATTCCAATGTTTGCGGGACCCATCGTCCATCAAATATGACGGCGTCACTGCGCTTTGCCCGTTTTCTATCATATGTCATTTTACAGTTGCTATATACGCAACCAGAAAACGTTGTCCTGTATGCTTTCGTTCTCAGCTTTAGAAATTGAGGTGGGTTATACCAGTGTATAAGATAACTTTGCTTGTGTTGTACCGTTTTCATTCTTAATCTACAAGAACCCTGTGATCGATCCTTGTCGATGATTGATTCGGTGCTTTTAGTACTTTGATTGCGATATTGTCGCTGGATTGCTGGTTTCACCTGTTTTATAAAGTGTCTTATCACGGATGTCCTTCGCGAATTGACGTTAGTACCTTTCCCACAGACATGCAATACACTTTCATTGCCACAAATCTTCGATCCTTTATCATGGCGATAGGAATTGATAGCATTCGATTTCGGTATTGCCTGCAAAATACAATGACATGATGAATTAGAAATTGAAAAGCTAAATGGAAGCGTCTCACTTTAAGTTTTGGATATATTTTTGATATACGGCGGTCTAGGGATTAACGTCTGGGCCTAGAGACTGGGCAACCTGCGTTCGATTTCCGAAGGCAAACGACTGTTTCATTGTCGAGTGTTCATCAAGGCATATTTACTGGTTTAGTATCGGTGGGTTATCCGTATAATATATACCATACGCTCAAGAGTGAGTCCTGTACATTAATGAAAGAAAACACACAAACAACTCATCGTTTATTTAGTAGTTTTATTGGGCGTGTTGTATGGAAAATGTCGAGATTGCCAAACATGGAGAACATATATGCGTACTTTACTAATTTTGCTTAAATTATTCTTCAGTGCGTATCATATAACAGTACAGCTGTTTTGCAGTTTTAAAGAAATTAATTTGTTTATCAAAATTGCCTTTTATTTGTGAACAATAACCTTAACCGAGTTAACATAAAGTGTTGTATATTTTTTAATGTTCGCGCACTAACTCGGATGATCCAATCTGTAACTGCGTGACGTAGAGTGAAATATCTACGTATGGATCATTCAGACTACTATTGCACCAATCGTAATAAAACAAGATGAATATAAATGGAATATATGGGTAGATTACCGCGATGGGATAAGGGTAAATTTTCGTCCAATGAGAGGGTCAACCTAGATATATCATATCGATTATTAGTATGAATATTGGTTTTAGATACGAACGAGTAGGGATATCGAATGGAAAGGAGATTCGACATCGCCATTTTATTTTCAAACAAAACTGTAGGCCTATATGTATATAAAAGAGTTGAATAGTCTTGCATGTATGTGTAACCATGGTTGAATATGTCTGCCATTCGAACGACTCAGGCAAATACAGGATAAGAATACCATTTTTCGGAAATGTAAGCCATTCGGACATGAAACAAGTTGTAACATCGAATATTCGAATAGTACTTATTTCCGACGAAACCAATGATTCTGCTTGGGCTTGAACCCGTGATCCCTTAGATTTAAGACTGTCACCTAAGCTACTAGGCCATGAAAAAAAAAGAGATTAATCATTGTCAAGCTCATCACAGCTTAACATTGCTAGGTTACACAAATGTTGTAAAACTTACCTTAGTGTAAACGTTACTTATCCAGTCCGAATTACGATCAAAGTTCAAGGTCATCAGTAAACTCCCAGTTAAGAAAAGGAGGAACAGTTTGTAGCTCACTGAAATAAAAAGCAAACGTTTTTTTTCCTTTTCTGTGACCTCTCTGATCAAATATTGGAATGAAACCAATGCCGAAAACTTCTTTAGAAGCCATTGTGACAAAAATAATTTTATTGAAGAAACTTTGCTAGTAACGCACTTCATGTATATGAATAGTGTCAAATCGATTTCATTCGATTGAACAATAACACAATGAACATACTTAAAATCGTTGCTAAATAATGCCTTGAACTGTTTACTTGAAAGAATACTCGTCCGGATTTTTCGGATTATAGCGTCACCTCCTTTCGCTTTTGCTGTCACTAAACCAAATGACATTTTCGATTTCTTTTCTTCGTTATTGCTGAAGCCCCGTGATTTCGTTCATCAATGTAATCTGAGTATTTGCGCCTGTCATCGCTGCTATGGGAAAGCCAGTTTATATATAAACACAGGAATTCCTTCTCGAGCAGATGGCTAACGTCACATGAGAAGAGTGATTGAACGTTTCCGAATACCAATTTCTAATGCACCTCTTAATTAAGTCTTACTATATAGCTTAAAACGCAATGAAATAAAACACCAAAAAAAACTGGTATCACAAACCTTCTTTCAAAGACGCCATCCTTTCTCTAACTAATCCGAACTCCAATTAAATCCCGAGAGTCATGTTGAAGGGTCCTGTTAGAATGTTAGTACATTCGTATTTACTTGTAGCCCAGGCGGCGAAAGCTGGTACTTGATACACTAGCAATGAAAGCCCCTTGGGTGCTATAAAGAACCCACGATAACCGATACATTCGATTCTAAATCATCGAATAAATCAGGCTTTGCAAATTATACTTTTCGATATGAGTTGAACACACAAAACACAACACGATCCGTCTACGTAATACAAATGATCCCATTCCTTTGATAAGGTACTATATAGTACTAAGCAGTGTTTGTCTTGCACGCATGATGGTTCCTGTTTTACTTGCTTTACACTTATTGCGAATCGCTGTCCAGCGCTCTTTTATTGCAGGCAGACAGCGAACAAGATCATATTAAGATGTTATGTAAAAAAAAATCCCTTCGACTTATTGACCTAATTAGTAATGCAGTTCACCGTTTTCACACCATATGAGTTCACGATACTCTTTGCTTCTCTATGACCAAATACCTTATAAACATATTTGTTAGGTCTTTGCTGTGAGCTAATGAGTGATTAATCTAAGTTTTACTTGTTTCACCGTCAATGTAAAATAAATAAATTTAAATTAAAACTAAACTTTGCTTCCGACTTTCTTAATTTTTACAGTATAACCATTCTTGAAATTTCATTTTTTGTATATTGTGCTCAATGCTTGTTGATCATCTTTTTCTTGTCTAAGCCATATTCTATGTTATTTTAAATGACCATAGAAAATTTTTGCCGATGATTGCCAATATGTTTGAAATTTAATTGCTAATCAACTTAGGAACAAGGTATACATTTTACCTTGGATACGTGTGCAGTCTTATAATCCCGTGGAGATTGTTTTTATCAACTAACACATCTTACAAGTTGTGGAACATTTACATACCTTATGATAGAATGGATTCCTTTAACCCTTTATCAAACGCTAAATTTTCGACTGTCCTAAATTAAGAGAGTTTGCAGACGACATTTCAAACTGTGATAAAATTGAAAAACAATCTTTTGATAGGACAGAAAACATTGTGGGAAAAGGACGAATTGCTCGTTACGAGCAATTTCTCCTTTTCCCACAAAGTTTTCCAGAGTCGTCTGTAGCAAAGTGGTAAATTGTCGTAATTGTTTGGTAATGGGTTAAACGCGCCATCGCCCAGAACTAACCTGTGATACCTCTAGATTTATAATGGCTTCATGTATTTTTGGTTTATTGGTCACGAGCGATTTTTTTCTCTTTTGAAAAAGAATTCTAGAATTGTCTATGCAAAATCGATTACTGGTACATGGGTTATTTTGGTGGGAAGAGTAAGAGAATATACCTGAATGAACTTGATTACCTACACCAAATATTGACCCATGAACATGTTAGTAATGAGCGTAATAAAGCTTCCGCCGTCCAATATATACTAACATGGTTATGTACAAACACGCCAGAATGATAATACCTAATTCCAATGTGACCTTTCTATTACCTTGTTACTACTTACTTAATTTGAAAAAGAAAAAAAAGAAAATACCGTTAGTAGATTTGTATTTTCTTTACTGTTTACCGTTATATTAGGGTCATAATGTATCTCATCTAATGTGAATATAAAATAGTGAACCATAGCTCTAGATGCAGGGTTTGTATAAAATTAAGATAATTCTATCCAAGAGGGATGGTGATGTTGAAATACCGTTTAATAACCGCTTACGAAGAAGGAGAGAGGTATAGTATCACCAATCTGCGACTGTGTCCCACATTTCCCCATCTACATATATAAAGCTGCCTGCCCAGCACTTATTTCATTTCTTCGTAAAAGTTAACCGTTTTGGCACAGGATAAAGGCCTACGCATGTGACTCATATGGCTTTTACAGTACTAGGTTAGGGCTCTGAAGTGACTTACCAAAAGCCAATCCCACAAAACCAGAGGTGTTGAAAGTTGTCTACCGGCTAAATAATGGAATGTCAGCGAATCTGCCCAACAGGGCCCAGCTCATACGAACGGTCACGCTCTCAATCTACCTCCATCGGACATCGAATTTAACTAAAAATCTGTTGATGCAAGTAACTACCAAAACAACCAAACTTCACCTCACAAATACATTGATAAATTATAGAAATCATGATAATTTTTTTTTTAAGAAATAAGATTTATGAAAGGGGAAAATGACGATCTAGATTGACCAATTAACAAATTAGAAACACAGATACGTTCTAGATCAACATACACACCCATTTTCAAATAGGACACTCCTGTAGTAGCACATGTACACGGTAAATATACGTGGATGCTAATGGGAGATATAAATGTACTTTTCTTGAATACATTATTTATTTACATTATCTATCAAAGGGTTGCTTATCGGGACCATAACATAGATTGTGCTTTGTAGTAGCAAACGTCAAATGGTGATTTAAAACTGCTTGTTAACAGATATGAGGAAACTTGGATATTTGAATTCTATTTCCTAAAAACTGTATAGCATGCTGTTGTATAAAACGTACTGCAGAACGGCAATTGATCAGTCGACACAAAACCCCTTCCTCAATATTTGTCGGAGTTGCTTTCACAAATAGAGTCATTGAAAACAATATTTACGAGCACACGCGGATTTGTTTGTCGGAGTTTTAACACAATTCCATTTTGGTAAACTGTCATGAATATTCCAATCGAGGCGTATTGGCGATTGGTCAATTGGATTGTTAGTAGAGAAATAGAGCCTGTATACAAATAATTGATAAGTATCCAGATCAAAAAACGTTGCAACGGTTTTAACATACTTGTTTAGATGTTGCTCTTGTACATGAAAAGGGCAAAAACTGGTGAAGAATATGAGTCAATAATTCGGCTTTGTTTAACTTTATAGACATGTGGTGTCCGTTCATCCATTGAGGATACATGTAGACAATTTTATGAGACAGCCTCTTTAATCTACAGGTCCATATAATACAAGATACGTACAAAAGAGTTTTAACCCATTACCAAACGACATTTGACCAGTTTGTTGCAGACGACTATGGAAAACATTTTTGGAAAAGCAGAATTTTCTGCCTTATCAGAAGTATTATTTTCAATGTCATCACATTTTGAAATGTTGTCTGCAAACTCTTTCAATTTGGAACAGTCGGAAAATTGACGTTTGGTAAAGGGTTAACCATTCTCATTTACAATTATTTATTTACCACAAGGAATTATAAAAGCAACCAATCCTTACTTCGGACTTATGTAGTCGACTTTTAAATCGTCGATTCTTTTGAACCATACGGTACAAAGGTTTGCCGATTATTCATTGTGTAGGATTTGGGTTTTACACCATTTTAACGGCATTTGGTTTATGAAATAGACTCCAATGTGCATAAACATGTTGCTGGTATTTCCTCGCCGGTCCATTGGCTATTTCCCCTCTTGGTCGACAATTCCTCCATTATCATAGCCGAATTAATCATGATGGCTTCCTCTTGCTTTCGATTTAAAACAATTGCTATTTCTTAACAGAATAAGGGTACAAGGGTACTGGGTAGGTAAATAAAGTAGTTTACGATCATGATTAATTGACAAGCTCTCGCACTAACCGCTCTTGTAGATATCGGGACAATCCTCTATGTCAAACATCAGCTCTGACTGGTCACTATAGACTACGGCAGGAGTACCTGTGTTCTCGAAACCTAATATACAGTGGTCCAGGGTAGAGCGTCGGCCTCTTGTACCGAGGGTCCCGGGTTCGAATCCCGTTAGGCGAAGTGGAAATTACCGGGACTTTTTCACGAAACGGCGCGAGTTGAGTGGCTTTGAACAACCTTTAAGCTTCCTTCACAATCGATGTAAAGCAAATAAGGTATACTAAACTATGATCTCTTGCATATAATTATTGCTCAACTTTGATCATAAGTATAAACATCGGAGTTAAGATGCGGTCTAGAAAGCAATTTGTACCCAATTCTTTAGCTCAAACTTAAACCTTAGAATGCTAGGTAGTTTTCTAAAATAGATGTTTGTGTCGTCAGCCTTTCCAAAACCTTAAGTATCTGCTTAATTTTGACGAAGAAAGATACTCAGAGTAGCAAGCAGGTTAGATTACAGTCCAATTGCCAATTTACATGGCGGCTGGCCTCGATCGAACCTGTTTGCATAAGCATGAAGTTAGTTTCAGCACTATAAGGGTTAAAGACCACATTAGGGTGCTAATTCTCCTGCCGCTGGTGTTGCCAGATCTAACTAATATCGACTGGGAAAGGGTTTGGCTGTATGTTCTGCACTTTTCGGGATGAGGTTTCTGGTACATTAGGTCAGGAGGTTAGTATCGATTGTTAGGCTGAATCCAAGAGTCGGAAAGCAATAAAAGACAAATTAACATTTGTTGATTTGTTGTTTACTCCTTTCCGATCCCTGAAAAGCAATATATATTCACCTCTTGACCTGATTTCATTGAATACCGAAACTTTGCATTTTGGACGTCATTTTTCTTTAAAATTGATATGTATCACGATCTTTGATTACCATTGAATCTGGAGAAGTCGTTTATTCTCAAATTGAATTACATTGCATTTACAATATCAAGTTTGCAATTTTAACAAGCCAGAGCAATTGGAAATTAAAGATAAACACGTGTCAATATTGAATTGTTCAAAATAAGAACAAGAATCCTTCATCTCCAGGTAAACGACGCTGGTAAGGCCTGTAACCAATATGTGCCACAAGCATATGGTACCCTTGTACTGCAAAAGAAATCCACAAAATGAGTCAGAGATGAGTAATACGATTTCAAGTGGATTATTAAACAGCTTGCCTTAATTGCAGCGCGAGCAATGTGAGCATCACTCTATGCGCCGGCCGTAGTGCATGCTCTACACCCAAAGGCTATGTATCATTGCAGACCCGAGAAACTACTAGTACCGGTATATTTTTTCTTCTTCTTCAAATAAGGTACTTAAATCACATAGGGTTATCCTCGTATCGGCACATGTGGCGAAAACAACAACTATATTAAGAGTATTTCCAGATGGTTGACGCCTGGGTCTGCCCCTTGAAGTAGTTAACATCTGAGAACACCATTCGAGCTGCCCTCCGCTGAACCATTTGTATCACCTGCATATTTTCCGCTATGTGTGGGTCCCATATTATACAGGCATACTCGACGAGCGGCCTAACCAACACAGGCCCTGTTTTCTGTGGACAGGTTCCTCTGCAGGAAGGCTATTGTCTTGGCTCAAGTTGGCTACCTTGTTTGTTACCGGTGTTGGACTCTTTTAAAGGCTCTTGGGAATGTTGTGGACGTTTAGCCCAGGGCATTTTGCTGAATCCACTACTTCGAGGGTATGGCCATGTATGTTGCAAGCCTGAATATGATAACCCTCTTATGTGTGATGTGTGATGTTCATTCTTTGGTCCATGAGCTTGATGACCCTCCCACTTATGCAGTGTGTCATGTTGAAGTTTCTCTGCATGTTCGCTACAATTGATCTTCCTGTCAGAGGACACACTCATCGGTTCCGTGTCATTTAGGGTAATTCGCAGCAAACATATTTTTAACAAATAGTCAAACAAAATAAATTGCCATGCAAAGGCAACGCAAAATAAAATCATTTTAGCACAATGTAATGATCATTTTTTTTAGAATCCAATGTGAAAGGTTTTAATATTGCGAAAATGATAGGAGGCGAAACAAAAAGTGTACGAACATTATCGATTTGTTCTGAGTTCATAGACGATCATTGAATATATTTGCTGCATGCGTCTTGGTACCAGGATCAAATTCTAGCAATGGCGGCATCTTTAAATCCCGTGAAGGCAAAATTGTTTAAAACAAAATTAGACGTACGAAACAATATTTAGTTTGCATGAAAAATACATAATGAGATTATATTTGAATCATTCGGTTTAAAGCATTCCATCTTTGCGAAGTTTGCATTTGAAGACAGTCTTTTTTTTAATTTTAAACTTGTCGAAACTTGTTTACAAATTGGCTGTTTTCTATCTGAGCTCTCTTTGCTTCTTTATGTTTGTGTCTTGATGTCTTTCCTGTTACCCTAATCTTCTCCACTTCCTGTCTTTCCGTATCTCTGCCCGTCTTTGTTGATATGTTTGAAGTGTGTATGGGTGCACCCATTGGAGCAATCTCCCATGCAGAGTTATCGTCCCCCGGATACTACCTCTGCAACGGGCTCACGCCATCTTTGCCACGAATCGTGGCAAACTCTGTAATATTGCGATCCAAACTGTTCTTTGCATACAATTAAGTAAAGAAATTTATGAATAAGGCAAAACTACTTTTACTTTATCCATACAAAAGAAATTAAATATGTATTTCACCGAATTTCGCTAATATGAAAATAGGCAAAGCCTAAACCGGGCGAAAGAGATGTTTTCCTTCAATTTATTAGCAGTGCTAATTCTGGATTTGTATTACATATGTTCCCTAAAGTAATGCATCAGTAATAGACAAGGAAGCAGTGTCTTGTCAGAAGGCACTCCAATTTTAAAGAGATAGCCATTGTTACGATTCAAATCAGATATGTTAAATATATAACCTACAACACCAGGATATACGAGTCGCTAACCATTATGAATGGTACATGGTCATTAGACAAAGGTATAGTTGGTATCGAGCTTGATACATCAATATGTGTTTGATACATTGGCTTGTACAATATTCTTTCGAAAGTCATTGCACCATGATTTTTTAGATTCCTAGCCACAGAGCAATGATGTTCGTATGGGTTTAGCTGTCAGTCGCTAAGAAGGAATATTGGCAGGGTCTAGTGTGAAAATAACAGGAGCAGGGGTTAATGTCCATTTATACAACTGAAACATTCTGTTGGAAATGTTTTTGAACAATAATCCACTAATAGCATATAACCCTTTCCCAAACAACAAATTTTCGACTGTTCCAAATTGAAATAATTTGCAGACGACATTTCAAAATGTGATAAAATTGGAAAATAATTTTCTTATGGGACAGAAAACATTGTGGGAAAAGGAAAAATGGCGGACAGTGGTCCAGAGGTAGAGCGTCGGCTTCTGGACACGAGGGTCGTGGGTTCGAATCCCGTGAAAAGCGGGATCTGCCTTGCGAACTTTCATTAATCCACATTCGGCACGATTACTGGTTATGTATCCAGGAAGCAGAATCGAGAGTGATTAATCTAAGTTGTAAGAACTTGTTTCACAATCAATGTAAAATAAATAAGTTTAAACTTAAAAGGGTTAAGACTAATAAATATTCATGTATGTTGGATGCTATGGATGGATACTTCATACTCATATTTTGAACCAGGTCCTAACCAAAGCTTGGAGGGGTGGGGGGTGAAGGTTGCTTCATGTCGAATTATTTTGACTAAACCACAGAGCAACGATGATGTTTGTATAGGGTAGGTGGTTAGTGGCTTAGAAGGATTATTTACAGGGACTGGTGAGGAAATAATAGGAGCAGGGATATGTCTATTGACACAACTGAAACATTATGTTGAAAATATGGTTAAACCATAATCCAACGATAGCATTTAAGTGTGGTTGGAGGTTCTCGCTAGATACTCTCATGTTTTAGCTGTCCTACCCATATCAGTAATGCAATAAGAAACAGAAGACACTGTTTGAGCAATATCAAAACCACCAAAATTTTAATTTCAAAATCTCTGCATGCAGAATGAGGGAGGATTCAACGCAAGACTTCAGTAAGTACTTCACATATGTGAAGCACATACAATATTGTCTTATACTGAAACCTTATATATAGAATTTCACCAAATGTATGTTGTAAGTTTATGTTTTTCTCTGAATCATTCTTATAACCTTTAACAACACATGTTTTAATGATGAAATAGAGAAAAAGTTTGTATTATGAAGGAAATCCATCATTGTCAAAGTTCTTTGAAATTATCTACAGCACCAAAAGTCCTTCTATGATAAGTTGAAATAAACAAAAAACAATTATATTGTTAAACAATTGACCAAATTTATTCATGGTAATAACAAACACTTTTCCCAATAGAATATGTACAGATCTATACAACAACTTGTTCAAATGATAAGCCGTAGTGTAAGTCTTTATTTGATTTAACCTTCTCAAAATGCAATGAATAATTTACATTATGTAGTCAGAAAAAAGAAAGTAGTTATACAAATTTGCATATTTACCACATTTGAACATAACTTGTGCTACAATGCTGTGTCAATAAGCTGTCACTCCTTTTAACAAATTCTTAATTAAAGTATACTTATCAAATGTCATCTTCAGGGTGTAATATCTATATTTCTTGAATAATTTACAAAAAGGAGTCCTATTTGAGAACAAAGCACAGAATCTTTGTATAATGTTCAAATAACTATTACATCTTCTATTGAAAGTAAACAGACAACATTTCATCATCTATCCTTAAAACTTCATTCAAGCTATATTTGTGACTCTTTCCAATTAAAGTTAAAGCAGAGCACAAGAAAATTGTATGATTTAACTATGACATTTGATTAAAACTATGATGAGAAAAAGGATAACAGCTCATTTAGTCATTTGACTCAATTTATGATTTTATCAAGGTGTTTTCTAAAAGACTCCTGCCACATGCAAAGGGTAGTAAGAATTTAACATATCTTTACCAGAGAACAAGAAGCCAATGTGATTTAAGGAAATCTTTCAAAGCAATGTTTCTATTAATAACAATATCTTTTACCCAATAACTTTAGAAATTATTATTCTCTATGCTTTATTTCTACAAATTTCCAAATGATTTAAAAATGTAAAGCCTTCATTTTTTGAAATAGAAAGTATTAATAACAATATTTTTACACAATAACATTTAGAAATTATTATTGTTTATGCTTTATTTCTAATAATGTCCAAATGATTTCATAATGTAAAGCCCTCATTGTTTGAAATAGAAAGTAGTTGCAATCAAAAGAGTTTGTAATCAGAAACAAAGAGAGCATTTTTGCAGAGAATAAAATCATTGTGACAAAAGGGAATACTTACTGTAAAAATAATTTAGTTACAATGGTGGCTTAACTCAAATTTGTTATGCCCCACTTGCTTCAAAATGTGTTTACATGAGTTAACAATTTACTGAACGCCAAATTTTTAAATTCCCAAATTGAAAGCGTTTGCAGGCAACATTTCAAAACGTTACGAAATTGAAAAATAATCTTTTGATTGGGCAGAAAACATTGTGGGAAAAGGAAAAATTGCTTGTCACGAGCAATTTCTCCTTTTCCCATAATGTTTTCAAGGGTCGTCTTCAAACAAAGTGGTTAAATGTCATTATTGTTTGGTAATGGGTTAAGTGGTTTACTATTCTAACTAAGCAGATATTATTGTATTTTATTGAACAATAATTCATCCTATTGCACCTTTTGCAGTAAAAAGGTTCCTCAAATCAGTGGTAGAATATGTAATAAATTGAACCAGCAATATGTATCTCAGTTTTAAATGCTATCTGCTGCCTTATATTGTACAAAAAAATGAATGAAAACTCTTACTGTCCAATGATTTGACTTTTAACAGTAGTTTCTTAAACATTATGGGAAAAGTTTCTTTCATCTCACAAACTGAGACAGTTTTGCTACAACTATCTATCAGTATGGGAAATACATGTGCATATCTGTCAGTCTTGTTTGTGTTGTGCTACAAAACATAGATTTCACACATGTTTAAGATTTTAAAGTTTGGAAAAAAAAAATGCAGGGAAAATGTTCATACACTTCTTCATCTGTTTTCTTTTTGTCAAGGCTCTCTTTCATGTCAGCATTTTCATGTACAGTTCCTCCTCTGCCAGGCACAGATATTTCTGTTTAAAAGAGATAATGGAAGAAACATAAGTTTAAAATAAAATCCATGTTAAAATGGTTCTTTCTTTGTCACTGTACCTCATACATAGCAGAAGTGTTTTGATGTATATTTGTACATAAAACATGAATGTTGAATAGATATCATTTCAAAAGTAATGTAGTCTTTTTTGTATTCCCAAACTTTGTTTTGAATATCTTTTAATTGGCAACATGTTTGCCAAAATCTTGTTACAGAATTACTTATGATGTCTTTGTTCATCTAGTTGTAAGCCTTATAGACTGAGCCATGTACATTAATGGCAAAACAAATCTATTCCAGCCACTTGTTTGAAATTCATTAGTCTTTATGCATCCTTTTACATCATTGTTTATTAAGATTTCTCATCAAATTATGAATGAAAGGAAGACAAAGTAATCCAGGTTAAAAAATATTGCAGTGCAGTTTTTTTCTAGAAAAACCATGCTAAGAGGATGTATTGACATGTACACAAACTATAAGCCATACAATTTATGTTTGACATAGTGTTGAAAACAGTATAAAACACCTGTAGTTCAGGTAAAACCTTCTTTCTAAAGTAAAAAGCTCTTCAAACCAAAATTTCCTTGTTTGTCTTATCTGTATTTGCAAGGTATTATTCATATCATAATTACTTATAAAAAAGACAAGTTGTACTTACATGTGCTTATAAAACAAAGAATCTTTCTTTATGCAGTACGGCAACATTCATTTCTTTGGTTGCCGGTTCACATTTGACCTTCACGCAGTCTGAACTATGGCTGATTCTGGAAAGCAGACAAATGAAATTAACTTAAAAGTTATTACTATGTTCCCCGACTATGTCTCCATTAATAATCGGTGAAAAGACATACGTTTTGGAAGTCATCAGGATAGGTAGATTCAAGAATCAAAGAGCAAAGAACGTGTGAATAAAAAAAAACCAGGCACATCGTCAATCCAAAAAGAAGAATCCAATACGGATCAAGATTACTCGGCCTTGAAATGATCTCAATGTAAACAAACCTTTTTTCGTCTCTAAAATGTATGTCCATATTGCCCGTAGATTTTAACACTGGAAAGTGTACTATACTACCTCGACACATAGATAGATGCGGTGACATAAAATCAATATTCGAAGTAAGATAGTGCTCGTAGTGTCCATCTTGTTTGTAAACATAGAATGACTGTCCAGACTCTCTTCGATTTATCTATCTCGCTTTAAACAAAATTAACTGTTAAAATATGCGTTCTTTAAACGAAAATGAAAGTGTACAAAAAGTTATCTTACCTGACATCATCGTTTTCGATGTTCGTTTCAACAAGGCGATTATTTCATTCGATTTAAGATTTGAAGCGGTGATCGGAACGATGATGATTTGTAAAGGAAATGTCTTGTCACGTGATACACAAAAATGGAAAGTGCACGTGTTCTTGGTGTAATCACCATGTCAACATGTGAAGAATTGACGGGTTTTAGGATGAGAGACGCCACCTTCACCAAATAAACAGAAAATGTTGAAATGCGGTCTAAATTTTACAAAACTGTTTATTGTTTTAGATGTTGTAAAAAATATTCGGAGGAAAATCCTTCTATTTTTTTTTGTTTGACTTAGATTTTTTCACATCATTGCTAGTAAAAGAGCTGAATAAAAATAAATTTTCGGACAAGATGGCGCCATATGGGGCCAAAAAAACCGGTTGCAACCAAAATGGCCGAAAAAAGTCCTATAGGGTTCTGAGTAATTCGGAAATCCTTGGTTTTGTAGGTACCTTCTTTCGTTTCGTACGTACGTGTAACATATAGGCGGTCTTCAGACCGTGCCTTTGGCACGGTCTTTCGCCCGTATAACTATTTTAAAGCCTTTTTACGCTATTGAAAATCAATCCGCGGAATGATTACATCTTTGGTCTCCCGCTCGATCTGTAGTAAATCTGGTTTATCGCACAGTTTGGATACCAGTGATGTAAACAAAAACGATTTAAAATTTGGGAACGATGTCTTCACTTTACAACTGTGTTTTTAAAGATTTTGCCCTTGCAAAGATTAACATCATGATACGTGATATCATTGTATTTGGAATAAGGAAAAAGCTTCTTAAATGGCACATTCTAATCATCTGAATGGGCGCAGATCTCTTCAAATCGATGTTCTGAAAACTTCCACCAATGTAAGATATCGATGAGTTGGTGCTTTTAAAAAAGTACTTCCAAATAACCCCCAAATAAGCTTCACATGCTATGAAATGAGAGCTGAATGAGTTAAACACGAGTTGCAGAGAAGACAAGTTGAAGGCTGCCAGTGTTTGAAACAAAATTGATATTTGGATGATGTGTTCATGGTTTGTGGGGGCCACAGGAAAGGCATGAGCATAGAGACAAAGATGAGAGGAAAGAACTATGTTGAAAAAACTGCAAGTACCTTTTTTTAACTATGCTTGTGTTTTATTGTTTATAACACATGGTTTACCAGTAACTTTTTGATGTATGTATTATGCTCATACTTTGTGCAAAAGAATAGACAAACCATTAATGATTCTTAAGAAATAAGAAAGCTGTACACCCTTGGTTCTCCCCTCTATAAAACTGCCACAGCTGTTAATCTTCTTGGGGGGGGGGTAGGGCTGGGGTGTTGGCGAGGATGAGGGGGAGTGAGGATGCGGTTATTTTAAAACGGGTCGATGGATCAAGGCAAATGTATGCTTGATTTTAGTGCACTTTGGGGCATTTTAGTAAGGTGGTAATACCTCCACCAATAGTGAGAAAAGCATTGGAATAAAACTAAAAAATGACTGACAGATTGTCAAGTTATATCAAATCCCTTTATTAAACTTATTTCTACCCTTTTCAACGTAACAAATGTTATCTTTAGTTGCTTACTATTTCGATAATTTTTCACTTTTCATATCTGAGAGAATTGGTTGGTGCTTCTGTTAATTGTAATTTGAACATAACGTAGCATTTAGTCTATCAATTAAGATGTCCTTATGTCTTCTCACATTGCTCTTTCTGAACCAATGAATGCACATACTTTACCATGTCAACAATCTTAATAAGGGACAAGGGACTGATAAAACATTCCATATTTGATTCATTCAATGCAGAAAAAGAATTTCATTGATTACCATGATATAAATTTGTAACAAGAAGAGGGACTCAATTAGAAAGTGGGCCTTTAGCATAAATCTTTTGGACGAAAGAGTAAGCTGTTAATGATAACCAGATTTTTCTTCAATCAAAATGCTTTCAAAAGCATGAAAATGGGTCACATTTTTGAAACATTGTTATAACTTAATAAAACATGAATTGTATGTAATTTCAGAATATTTTGATGAACTGTATAATGAGCAAGTTTAATTAGTTATTATTAACCTCTCTTATGAATTAAATTATAGAAAGAATTGATAATTGATAGGGTTAAAGGTGGACAGTCAATATGATTCTTTTAGTGTATAGGATGGTCTAAGGTACATATTCTGTAGATATTTGTTAAATGAAGAATAGCAATTAACGATTAACAATTAAGTTTTCGTTTCAGATTTTCACTTTACTTCTTCATATGATTTGAATTTTACAAACAGATATCAGCTGTAGTTGAATGAACAATACTCATGCTTTGCATCAAAATTCATCATAGTTTTTATACCTGCTAAGCAATATCAAAACAATTATGACAACAGTTTATTTTTTAAGTTTCTTTCATGAATACTTATAACAAATTCACAATAAGTGACTAAATGATGAATGAAGGGAGCATCCTCAGATATGGTTATAACTGCTACTTAGTTTTCAAACAGTTGCTTGTTAGTAGGAACTTAAATGACAGATTGTAAGAGTTTCTTTTATAATTCAAATGTTCTCTATGAATAATCTTTTAAATAAAAATTATACATGTATTATCATCATTGCAGCATACAACAATCAAAACTTTTAAGAAAAAATTGTCTTCTACAATTGAAATGACAACATATTTTCTTAAGTAATATAAGACTAGAATATTGACAGTTTTCTAACCCAAATCATAATCATTTAGAAAAGAGAAAAATCATTTATTTTGCAGATATCACAAACCATTTAAACTGTTATTTCTCTAAACAACAATCTAAACTTAAAAGACATTTAACCATTTTGTTGCAGACTACTCTGGAAAGATTGTGGAAAAAGGGGAAATTGCTCTTATTGAGCAAATTCCATTTTTCAAGCAATGTTTTCTGCCTTATCAGAAGATTATTTTCAATATCATCACATTTTGAAATGTCGCCTGCAAACTCTTTCAATTTGGGACAGTCGAAAATTTAGCGTTTGGTAAAGGGTTAATCCCTTCCCAAACAATAACGACATTTGACCACTTTGTTGCAAACGACTTAAGAAAACATTGTGGGAAAAGGAGATATTGCTCGTAACAAGCAATTTTTCCTTTTCCCACAAGGTTTTCTGCTCTTTCTGAAGAATATTTTTCAATTTCATTACATTTTGAAATGTCGTCTGCAAACTATTTCAATATGAAACAGTCAAAAATTTGTTGTTTGAGAAAGGGTTAAATGATTTGCATTATCAACAATATACACTGTACATAGATGTTCTTTATAAACTTTTCTAAACCGTGAAGAATGGTATTGGAAAGCTGTCAATAATCTAGTCTTTTTACTTTAGAAATTTATATTTTCATTTTATTGAAAGAAAACTTCTTATTTTCAATTGTTGAAATCACAACATGTGAGATAGTCCTTTCAAATAAGTCTATTGAGGCTTAACAGTTTGATCTTTGTCCACTTAATAGTATATTGTCAAGGTCTGGACTGACTGAAAGAAGATTTAAACTCGAAATGAAGAGGAATGGTGCTTTTTGTTGTTGAGAAGGTCGCCAATAATCTTGATTCATTGGATTTTCTTGAGAACGATTCATTCTGACTGACGACTCATTTGTTAAACTACGTGGAGCTTTGATTTGTCATGGAGAATGTATTTTCTAGCTGTCATTCACTTTGTTTTGATCGAGGGAGCGGGTTTCGAGTCGTATGGAGCATCGCCTCAATATTCTACTCAATAAGCTGATACGCTTCAAATGTAAACTGCTTGTGTGTAGAAAATGTCTTTTATCTATTTTAACTGTCCTATCTTGTCTATCTTTATATTGTGATACGATTAAAGAGACTTTCGTTCTACTTCTGAATTGATCTGAGCATAAGTTTGGAGCTCGCTTTTTGCAAGCCGCCAGATGCAGTATACTACTACACCCATACACGTCAGTTTCGGCCACGTGACCATGCCGGAAAAGTGGGACTATTTTCTGAGCCCGTCACAGAGATAAATGTGGGAGAGTAGCGGGAACCAATTTACTCTGGTAGAGATTGCCATTGGAGCCCGAACCCTCAACCACCTCATTTTAGAATCAAGGCTTTTTTTCTTTAAATTAGACTTCTCCCTAAAACTATGCTCATCCCAAATTAATTAAGCTGTATGTGGCCTCCTGGCATTCCTGTTGTTTACTCCTGCTACCAATAATAAAGATAAAAGGAAAAATGCACCCGGCTTTTACCCACAACCACCTAGAGTGAGAATGTTTCTCTACTAGAAGAGCAAACCAGGTGGCTGGATGGTATACAGACATTTGCCACCCGGACATTTGCCCCCTTTTTGGTATAGGGCAGACATTTGCCACCTGGACATTCGCCCCCTTTTTGGTATAGGGCAGACATTTTCAAATGTCCGCCTTCTACATTATGGCGAGGGGGCAAATGTCCGCCCTATACCAAAAAGGGGGCAAATGTCCGGGGGGCAAATGTCCGGGAATCGGCTGGACTTGCCCCAACACTCTTAACACCCCCCCTCCCATTAACACTTCTGTAACCTTAGGTTTTTTTTGCTGTTTTATACCACTGCAACAATGAAAGTAAACATAAATGTCAAAGTGCACTCAGTTTGGGGGTTTGAACCAACATCCACCTCAACCTGGGTCTTTTAAGTGCTGTGTACCACAGGGTTTGAATTTCAAAATAAGCACTACCCCGGCGCCTAAATTGATCCAAATGTGCTAATAATTTGACCACTGGGCTTTAAATTTGTTGTAAATTTAATTCCAAAAATATCCCCACATATTCACCATTCAAGGATGCACACATTGAAAAAAATCAACATGGGAAGGAGATACCCTATCTGGGCTCTTCATTGGACCAAAATATTATGAGCCATTTTGGCTAAGCTACCCAAATTTTCTTTAGCCACTTGGATTTTTGCAAAGCCAAATTTGGCTAAGTCTTTTTAGCCATTTTAGCAGAAATATTAAATATAAATTACAGTTCATTTGTTCAATTTACAGACCAATTATTGAAATAGGCTAGAATGGTATTTATCACATAATAAAATAAATGATGTGTAAATTGAACAAATAAATAACAGTTCTTGTATCAGCCACTTCATTGTGTGGTTGTTCTTAGTAGAGTACTACATCCTATACCTCAATAAATGTTTACAGAACTTTGGGACAGGGTTAGAAAGACGACAGAAAATAATTAAACTTGCATGCATGCACCTGGCATGATTCATTTTTTAAATAAAACAAAATAAACATTTAAAAAAAGAATATAAAATAACTTTTGATTGTAAATAAAACAAAATAAATTAAACATTTTAAAAAAGAATATCTAACCTTAAAGTTTGCAGGGTATGCTGCAGCGTTTACGTGATCTGGGAGTCATTGAACTGGCAAGTTGACAGTACTTGTACAATAATGACGTTCTTTTTACTAAATGTGGAGTTCCAATGCATTAAGATATGCTCATAAAAGGTTATATTTCCTTGAATGTTTGTTTTAATTACCATTTTTCACCGGGAGTCCCTTTCCCTCATGTTGTTGTTGTTGTTGTTTCGTTGTCCGTAAATTCCGTACCATGGAATTTCGTTCTAATATTGCATCGATGTAATCATTTAAAACGCTTGATATATTGAATGTGTTTACACACAAATAATGTTTTTTATTCGCGTGCTTTTTATTGCAATAAGTCCCATATCACCTTTATGAGTATCTTTTTTTAACGCAGTGAGCTACAGAAATAAGTATCGAAAACGTTTTGGTGCGTTTTATTATTCTGGTACCGACTTTAGTGTGACACATAAACTGAAACCGGGAACCGGCCTGTTTAAACGTTTTCATTAGACGTTGCTATTGGAAATATACATAATGTCTGGTCTCCGGATTTTCTAAAAGAGCGCTTTCACTAGAAAATCGGCTAAGGAACCAAACACTTCTATTTATATTTAAGCTGTTCAACGTCAAACTATTCAATTTTAATTAATGATTACCACTCGTAGTGGCGAAAAGACTTTAGCCATTCTTCCCACTTTCGCCATTACAGACTCTATACAAAATGGGGTCAATTTTACTTTCGCCAAATTGACGAAAGGGTACATTTCTTTTTTCGCCAAACCAAGTTGACTTTCGCCTATGGCGAATGGCGAAGCTTTATGAATAGCCCAGCCTATATCTTTTGTCGCACCCCTTCCCCCCATCAAACACCCCAGTACTTGAAAAGAATCCTGGGGTAGACCCTGTCAACACTAGCTCAACCAAATATTGAGGTAATTGTTTGTCCAGATGGTCTTGCCCACACACACTTCAAGTATATGATCAAAATCTATATTTTTCATGTAGCCAATAAAAGGGAAAAGGTGTGTGTGTGTGTTCACCAGCTCTTATATACACATTAAATACAATTACACAATACAAACATAACAGAAAAAAAGAAAAAAGATTTCTAACAATAGTCTTATCCACACTCGCCGTAAGAACATAAAACTTATTTAGATTAGCATGAGTGTAAAACTTTTTAGGAAAGAATTTTAGACACAGATTGTTATATAAAGGACAAATTAAATCTACAATCTTTACTTTAGACTAAATAATTAATTACCCTGGGAAATACTGTTTCCAAACCTTTCTGATAGGAAAGCACATGTATGAATTTCTGTGGCTATTGTTTAAAAAGAACTTATGTCTTCAGAGTGTGTGTGTTACAGGAAAGGTGAATATTTATGTTTTCATAAACATAGCATAGATTGACATCAGACCCTCATGGCATACCCACCACAACTCATTCTTGGGACCAGAAGATGAATTGATTATAGTGGTGTAGCATTTGCATCTTTTTCTCCTTTCAGAGACTTGGATGTCCATACACACAAGATGTTGAGGAGGCCTGGATTTCGGAGTTATTGTTTAAACCTGGAGAAAGTAGAATCAGATTACTTCAGTGGTTATTTTCTAAGTAATTACAGTTTTGTTGTTTGTGTTCTGTTTTATGTCAATGTCATAGGTCACAAAATAAGTTAATACTTCTTGCAATTTTCTGTTTAGTTTTGTTTCATAGAACACGTGTATGTACACATATATCAAGGTTGTCTTTTTCTCATGTGGTCTTTTTCATGGTGAGGGATTTGGATTTTGATGATGGGTAGTCTACCGTCAGACTAACAGAGTTCTGATGTCCACCCAGCTTGACCAGCAATACTTGGCTGTTTAGTATGGTGTTTTACTCCAGTTTTAAGAGTCGAGCATCCCAACATAACTAATATAATGTTGACTTTTAGTATAATTAGCAATGATGTGAAAATGCTGGTCCTAGCCCACAAATTAATAAGAGTATTGGCTTAGTATTCACAAAGCAGTCATGGAGCGTGAATTTGATAAACTTAAAGCTGCCATCGCAATCAATATGAAATAGATAAGTTTAATTCCTATTATGTTCTTATTTTTCCAGATTCGACTCCAAACTTAACGAAATCTTAGATCCACAATATGCCTCAGCTGGATCAAAGGTAGACTCTCGCATACAAAGTAAGTCTTTGCAGACGATACATCTTCTACTAAGAGAGTTTTTTTTTTAATCATATGTAAAGTCATAAACATAATGTTAATTCAATGTTATTTGAAGTCATCTCATGCAGATGTTTTTAACTCTTTACCACCTGCAGATGCCTTTTCTTATTTGAAACAGACTTTTGTGATATGTGATTAGATTGAAAAAGCATTGTGGTAAAAGGAGGAATTGTTTTTTGAAAGTTGTCTGCTGCAAGACCCAAATACGTGGCATTAGGTAGTAATACATTAAGTACGAATCCATTACTGGTAATAATTTTAACAACTGTAAATGCTTAATTTGATTCTTTTCTTATTCAAACACCTGCCTTAAAAATCTTTAGAAACATTTGTATAAATAAAAATAAATTGTTTATAATGAGCAATTCTTTTGTCAGTAAACTTTCATTTACATATATATATAAAAAAAAGAAGAAAAGTTTTGTTTTTTATTCTGTCAAATTGCAGTCTGCAGTTTCATCCCATTTTGAAAAATCTCATGTGAGGGAAAGATAAGATGTTTGGTTACAAGGGAGGAAATTTTATATAGTAGTGTGTGTATTGTAAGCCTTATTTATAAAGTGTTTTATTTAATAAATGTCTCATTTAATAGTCTAATTTCAAAACTAATGCAAAACTGATGTACTTTGTTACAAAAACAGGCTTGCTAAATCAAAAGCAGCTCTTTTGATAGAACAGTTAATGAAATGTTTTCTTTTCAATCTTGCACATTTTCATGGATAAATCTCATAGATCAGGTTTCTATTTTTGGTTTTGTGTTTATCACTTTTGGTATTTACTGAAATGATGTCTTCCTGTCCTTTGCACATGCATTTTGCAACCACAGAAGGAAGAAAGAAATGAAAATGACTTTTTCTGTATTTTAGGGTTGTTGTATGTGGCATCTACACTTGGTTTATGTAGGGAAGATGATGTTGATCTTATAAGGGTAAAGTTTTTACTGCTTTATTGTATGCTAGTTTTGATGCACTTGTTATCAAAGAATATTTAAACCATGTCTATGAAAGGCAAAGTTCTTTTAAAAAAGAAATAAAGTGAAACTTAGTGACCATTCGAGATAGAAGTGTATTGTATTGATTCGTAAGGGTGATAACCTAAGGATATTTTAAGCCATATAACACATAGTTTCTTCCCTTATTACATTTCCTGTTTTATTACAATTATGGTTGACAAAGTCAACAGGAAATGTAATATGTTTTGATCAAATGATAGATTCAATATGGCATTTGAACAGACTCATCCTTTCACTTAATTGCTTATGCTAAGCATTGGAAGTCTGCTATGTTTTTAATACAGACTGACTCATGGCGATTTATTTCAAAACCTGTTACAAATCATGCTGTGAGATACTTTTAAGCATTTTTGATTGAGCTTTACTGTATATAGATACTCAATGCATTATCTTGTTTGTATCTCCTTTTGCCACCATGCTTTTTGAAAGTCTGCTGCAAGTCTAAAAAATATGGTGTTAGGTGGTAATGTGTTAATGATGATATTGTTTATGAAAGTTTGATAAATCTTTTTAAGGGTGTAGTTAAATCCAGCAAACAGTCAGCTTTCATGGAGCATCTAATAGACATTGTGTGTATAGCAGACACAGCAGAAGATCCCAAAAACAAACTACTAAGGGACGCAGGAATTGTTTGGTATGTGTTCTCTCTCATTGTAAGCTTACTTTCAATTTTCAGATTGAAATATTGTAGCATGATAAGGGTATTTTCAATGAATTATCTCCTATGAGATTCGGTCACTATTTGAACAAACCTTTGACTTAATCTGGCATTAGAAAACACATGTTGTAAAATATTTGCATGAAGTATTTCACTTTTAATTGAGTAGTCAAAATCTTACAAAAAATGCAATAAAGAAGCAATGAATAGAGCATATTTTTACTCTACTTTCTATGTTCTACAAAGGAGAATGAATTTCATGTAACATCATGTTGAAACTGTGCAAATGCTATTAAGTTTTAAAAAGTTTTTACAATCTTTAAGAAGTGAAAGATATATAAAATAAAATAAATTACAGGACTGTCATCCTTTGACTGTTTCTAAGCAACTCGTATTGACAATGCACCCATTTGCATCTCTATTAAGACAATAGCCTTTGCATTCAACTATAAAACATGCAAAACAGTCAGAAGTAGTCTCAAGTTGCTTAATTCAAGAGGTTCTTATGACAATAATGACATATTACATGTTTTGTGATTTTTACAGTGATGAAATGCCATTGGAGGAACAATTGGCTTGTGATATAACTTATCTGAATACATTGTGTAATCATGGAAACATAGATTCTGTATTTGAATCAAAGATGACACTTTTACCTCCGGATTTGATGAAAATGGTGGAAGATGGTTGGAAAACAAAGGGATTTTCTAAGGAGAAGTATGTTTAAGATTAATCATGTTTTATTGCATTCATTCTACTTGAGTTACAAGACATATTTACAACAAACATGTATTTCAAAAGAAGTAAAAGGGCAAAACATAATCAGGGTCTTCCCCAGCCCCGTAAAGCGCCGCGGCTCCGCTGCGCTTGACTTTCAAAATAAGCACTCCCGCGGCGCCTTAGCTGACTCCCGCGGCGCTCTAAATGTGTCCGCAGCGCTTTAAATTGACCCCAAATGGAGTCAACGTCAATGGCAGTATATTCTAGATAAACCGCCAGTCTATAAAGTAGTAACTAACAGCTGATAAAAAAGTCGATAGGCGTTTACACACTCGGTTTATGCGACGTCGTCATAGGTACAGACATGAGCGTGTGTATTGGCGTTATGGCACGTGCTTTGTCCTAAAAGGAAAGATCTATGATGCGTGTTAAAAGATCGCACTTGGAGTGAGAAATAGACTTTACTTAATTGACATGGCTTCTGTCACTTTCTATGATACTGTAGACGGGAGTTTTATGTGAAAACACCTGATTCAGACATCCATCTCCACATCGCCGATTTCCTTGGTTTGTCATGGTAAGTTATTAGACAAACTAATATGACGTGATCGGGAAATATTGAGAAAGTTTTGCATCCGGCAATATCTTTCTTCACATCGAATTATTTTGACCGGGTAAGTTATAAAATTCAGTTCCTCGGCAACTTAGTTTCACTATAAATATGCCCAAAACCGGTTTTGTAGTATCTGTATACATAAACTGCTGAGATGAAATGATCATCTGGTGGGCTCAGGCATAACGTAATTTTTCAAACGTCAAAATACTTGTTGAGCTCAATGTGACAAATACACCAAGTGAACCTGAGCAAGCTCCTCATTTCTGGAATTTCTTACGAACAATTTTATAATATGAGGTGCCTCTTGTATGCAAAAATGTCTACAGGTATTGACACTGCAGCTATAGTCATGTTCACTTTGTTAAACAATGAACAAACCTCCAAGTGGTTAAGGTGAAGGAATTGTAACTTGGAGTTTTGGTTTGATCCTTCAGGCAAGACATGACAGAGCCCTAGTCTCGTACTGTGAATCCCAGGAAACCCGTATACAATACATAAAATAATGTTGACAGAGAGTCAAATGTTGCATACAAAATAATAATTTGTGACACCATGATTATCATGAACTTGTCTTTTTTTAATGAATAGACTAGTGAGAAATAATTCAACAAATTCCTAGTGATGCCCCATTGTAAAAGGCATTTCGGGTAGACATGCAGATTGCTATGTATTTGGCTAGTCATGACTATGTTACCTGACATGAAAAGACGCAAGCACAAAGAAGCAAAAAGACTTTGACCAGCCTCCAGACATAGGAATCCTGTATCTAAGTTCAAATAAGCTTTATCCTCCAAGCCGTATGGCTGCCTTCAGGAATCTTCACTGGTTGATGAAGAAAACTCACTCAAACCATTAGTTGCATGCCACTTATGGATTTGTGTGAGTTGTTTAAAAAGAACATTTCTGTTTAAGTAAGGCTGTAATAATAGTACTGATGGAGAATTTTCACTTGCAAGCCATCAGATGATATTCGATAAAGGATAAAAACTGGCTGCAATACTCAATACTTAAATAATATACATGTAGTATGGTGTTATGGTTCTTTAGAATTAACATCTGACATGAAGTAACACAGGATGTCAGAAAAAAAGTTTGTTATAAACTTTAACGAAGGAAAACATCTAGCGTGTCATGGAAACATTCTTAATTTTGTAAAATAGTTGGATGCTTCTATGATTGATCTAGTTTTTCATAATTTTGTTTTGCTTTGCACCTATGAAAACACTATTCATTTTGATGTAGTCTTCTTGCAACCTTCACAGTACTCTGACATGAAGAATACGATAAATAATAAATCATGTTTGTGATTTAATTTATATGTCAACAAAGATCTATGCTGAATGGGGACAATGGTTCTCGAGAGCACATACGCTCTTTGCTATGAGAATCACATTGGTACTCCATATTGACCAGATGGATACATGTCCTTGAATAAATCTATTAAATGTGAGGGGGAGGCTGTGACACCAATTGGACATATTTTGTTTAAATGGGATGTTGCTCAACACTTCTATATACTTCTGATTCAAGATGTGTCTGAAAGATAATAATAATAGAGGTTCACGTTTTCATTTCAGACTGTTAAAGGGATTCAGCATGCATGTCCTCTAGACTTACAGAATTTCCAATTTAAAAAAGCTCAGGATGAATGGTTCAAAGCAAAACCAATGAGAAGTAGAGTATTCAAAATAGAAATGCACATTGAAGTACTGTATATGGAGATTTGAAAATTTAATTTTGTAGACTATCACTCATTTTTTTTGTCTAGCAAATGTGTTGATTTAAATATATTATGGGACACTTTCTTTTGTCTTTTATTTTCACAACATACCTTAAAACTCACCATTTTGGTACACATATATAAAAAAAATCGAAAAGGGAGGGGGATGACCCCCTCCCTTGACCCTCCCCCATCCTCCCCAGCGCCTGAAAAAAATCCTAGGGAAGACCCTGATAATTGCAACTGCATTGACATATGTTTATTGTTTTTGTATTGAACTTTCCTTTTGGTATACTTAGTCTTTCCAATACATTGATTTATTGACATCAACTTTTTTAATGTTAATTGTTTTTTTGTTTTGTTTGCTATCTGTTTCTAATGTTTATAAATGAAACATTGTTTAAAAAGGAAAACCTCTCATCATAAGCACTTTTTACTAAACAGTAGATTAAATAAAATGGAGTCCAATCAGTGTGTTGGTTTAACCCTTTAGCAAACACCGAATTTCCTCCAACTGTCCGAAATTGAAAGAGTTTGCAGACAATATCTCAAAGTGTGATGAAATTGAAAAACAATCTGTTGATAGGGAAGAAAATTTTGTGGGAAAAAGAGAAATTGCTTGTTAAGAGCAAATTCTTCTTTTTCAACTATGTTTTCCAGAGTCGTCTTAAACAAACTGGTCAAATGTCATTATTACTGGGTAATGCCATAAACAATAATTCTTCACTAGATCTTGTAAGTATAATTAATCCCTTTTCATATGTTTGAATTTGGTACTGGTTATAATTGGAAGCAAAAACAAAGTGAGAATTTAGAAGTTAGATATTATTCATAAAGTTTGGCAGCATTCTTTTAAGCTGATAATATTTGCATTGTGTAGAAAACTTTTGCTTTTATCTTTAGTTCAATTACTGCATTTTATTTTTTACATTTCCCAACTATTCATTATCTTGTTTTGTTTTTTTGCCAGACCTCCAAAACCAGACTTTCAAAACATAGAAAATAGTGCCATACAGTTAGCAGGAGATATACAAAGACAGAAGGAGTTGTTGGAAGAATTACGGAAAAAGGTAATCAGCAGGTTAACTTTTCATAAGTTTTAACAAATGATTTTGTCAGGCATAAGCAAAATACTGGTTTTGCTGGTTTGAATCAATTTGAATCTTCATTAGAGATAGTCTTCTGGTTGACTAACAAAATCCTTCCCATCTTAAATGGTGATTATGAGTAGGTATGGCAGGAATTTGCCTCCATCTATGACAACCCAGGCAGTGCAGTATAATTGAAAAATTGTTGATATGATATAAAACCTCAAAGCAAACTAGAGACAAATAAAGGAGTATTATTATCAATACAATAATAATACAATAGAAAATCTTTATTTCACTCAATTCCTTTTACTGAAGACACAGTGTATGATATCAAAGGGCTAACCCTGGCTGGAAAAAATCTGCACCAGCACATTTACCAAATGAAAACAAGGAGCCAAATGAGGAAATTTGAGCTTAATTCTGAGCAAATGGCTTTAATTTCATGATTTTAAACACTTATCATGTAACATGTGTTTCATGCCGTTGCGGGCTGCGAGTTTATTTTATATTAGAAGCAGGGATCAGGAAATCTCCAAATCCCTATTGGTCTACCAGGTCTATTGTCATTCCACCCCCTCTTTAATTACCGTAAACTTTATCTTATGCTTTGAGTGACAGTATCAAAATTCATTTTCTATTGAAGATAGCATGCAATATTGATTTTATTTTGTTTCTGAATTCTTAGTTCAAATAATTAATTTACCAATGTGATTTTAAGTCTTTTTGTTTTTTCCCTCATCAAGGGGTGCTTCGGCGAGGGAAGCAAACTTCCTTTATTATCATAATTTACAAATTGACCCTCTTTGTATTCTACCATGCATTATAATACATTGGACGGAATGAAATTTATGTTATCGGTTTTCATGGAACAAGCATGTCACGTCTCAAAACAAGCGTGCTAAGTTGGTTACACATAATTAAGATGTCTCACAATATTGAAGACATGTTTATTTTCTTTTTTCAGTACGACTACCAAAAGTATGACAAATCAAAGCTTGACGCCATGTGTAAAACCATTAGTTTGGTGTTGTCTGAGTTATCCCAGCTTGTTACAGGTTTTTCATACTGTTTCGAGAACGAAATGAAACATTGGTGCAACAAGAGTCCTCCAGCATTAACCCAGCTTGGGCCTGCATTTAAACGTGTACACAGACTTCTTCAACAGTTTGTACAGGTCAGTGGTTTTTGAGTGACTTCTTAGTGTTATTTTCTTTGTCAACCAAGAGCTGTTTAAGCAGAGTCTTCCCCACATTTAATTTTCCTGGGGGGGAAAGATGTTTGGCATCATAGTCGGTACCTTCTTCCTTTGTCAATTTCTTTTTACATACACATCCGGAAATAGTAAGTTTCTAGATACATTTTTTAATTGGAAGACAAAAGGTACTGTTTTTAAGAACAAATAAAAACAATTTATCACACAATGTTCAGAAGCAAGTAGACTGCGTGCAGGACAAATTTTAAGCCCAGAAGAATCATTTAAGGCGCTGGGGGAGAGCTTGTTTATAATTCAAGTGCTGGGGCCCCACAGCACTAAACCCTTTCCCAAACAACAAATTTTCGACTGTCCCAAATTGAAAGAGTTTGCAGACAACATTTTGAAATGTGAAGAAATTGGAAAATAATCTTGTGATAGGGCAGAAAACATTGTGAGAAAAGGAGAAATTGCTCGTCACGAGCAATTTCTCCTTTTCCCACATTGTTTTCTAAAGTCGTCTGCAACAAAGTGGTCAAATGTCCTTATTGTTTGGGAAGGGGTTAATAGGCGTGCCGAAGATCCTGATAAGTTTATCATCTGTTTATTGAATGAAACTGTTGGGCAGAATAATCAACTTGACACAATTAGGTCAAGAAGTGTTCTTTTGGTAGAAAGGAACCTTGGTTGGAAAGTGAACACAAATGATTGCCCACTTTTTTGGGGGGCAAATTAAGCCTTTTAAGATCATTTTTTCTCATCAGTATGAACACTTTCAATTTGATCTACTCCTCATATTATCTATGAAGACAAACAATTTCTGAATGGTCTTCTTTATTTTTTCCAGGTTTTGCAAGGTTTTAAAGACATTCGAAATTCATATACGGTCCTGAATAAAGCAGATGGAAATGGGCATGTAAATATAGGGGATTTCCAATCTAAAACAAATTTCCTAGGTAAGTTTTGTATCTACCAAGAATTATTTGACATATCTTATCAAACCACTTTATCACCATTTTGGGAAAAGAAGAAATCATTTAATGGTTTAAAGAAGTGACAAAAACAGGACAGACTGACTACATGATTAATTTGCCATCATCCCTTACAAATAGCAGGATATATGGGCCGCTTCACGCGAAAAGGGGCACTCGGACATATAAAAAAAGCGCTGACTCAGCTCTATCTTAGCGCTATTATTCCAGCATCTAGTCATGAAAGTTATCATTTGTATTTATTTAAAGGTATAACTGGATGTCCTCTAAGATGGCAAACAGTGTAGCCCCAGACCAGCCGCCACGTCAGTGACGTGGCGGCTGGTCTGGGGCTGCACTGTTTGCTATGTCCGAGTGCCCCTTTTCGTGTGACGTGGCCCATATGATAAGCTATATATATGTTTATAGATGATCTTTTCAAATGTGTAACCACATCTGAGAAAAAGAAAAAAATAAGCTTTAAATGCTTCAAAACATAAAGGTTTCTGCGCTGGATTATTCTATTGATTGAAGAATCCCTATTATAGCTAATTTGGTTTGAAGAGAGCCATTATATCATTATAGTTCCACTTGAAACAATGTCAATTTTATAACTGATATATAACTTTTGAAATTTGATTGAAACTTAATCAAGATATCAATTACTTGCAACAGACTTCGTTCAAAAAGCAGCGTTTGCCATAATGCTTTTCTCATCTATTCACACATCACAACAGCTGAACTGAAAGATTTTTCCACATGTTTTCAAAGCTTTTCAAAAGTCGTCTGCTTCAAGTAAGAAAATCTCATCTGCAGGTGGTAAAGAGTAAAAAATATTTTGAAATATACAAATATTTTTGGTACAAGACTTCCTTATGTTAAGAACTTACTTGAGTCTTGCACTGGACTGGAGAACAGTAGTCCAGGGGTAGGGTGTTGGCCTCTGGACACGAAGGTCATTGGTTAGAATCCCGTGATTAGTGGGATCTGCATTGTGACCTTTCATTAATCCATATTTGGCGTGAGTACTGGTAATATATCCAGGAAGCAAAATTAAGAGTGATCAATCCAAGTTGAATGAACTTTTTTCACAATCGATGTAAAAAGTTTTTATAGTTTACACTGAACCTTCTTCTTGTCACATTGCCAGAATAACTCCAATTTCAGTGAATGCCGGTGAGGAGGCTCTCCAGAGTCTACAGGAAGTTGTGGAAGTACTGGAGGAATCCATTATCCATTCCGACGTTAACTCAAGTGCTCCATCTACACCAAGGAGTATTCGCTCCCAGGCATCAACATTGAAAAAGTAGGTAGAGACTGCTTTTTATCTACTTTATTTTAGATGTTTGAACCTTCTCCGTCAACTTTGTATGTATATGTGTGGTTTTAGAGGTGCTTGTTCACACAATAGAAAATTTGAATTTGAAAGTCAAAAAAAATGTCACTGAAACAATGCAGTTTTTGTAATGGTGGTCGAAATACAGATCTATACGTAGCTATTCATGCATTTTAAATTCAGGAAACATTGATTCATCCAAGTATGTATAGTTTTATGCAGTACATTTCAAATCCGATGTTTAAGATTAAGATATATTTTACGTCACTGTAGATCTGTATATCCACTTACAGAAATTACAAGCCATTTAATTTTGCTCCCTATGATTAATCTTCAGTGTGTACCATATAACTGTACATCTGGGTACCTTTTTACTAAGCAATTTAAGGAAATTATTTGCGTAAGTCATAATTGATAAACATGGATAGTATTTTCAATGAAAGTACAATATTGCAATGTGACACATCATTGGAAGCGTCTCAGAGAGACGATTCCAATGATGTGTTACTTTGCAATGTTGCTTTGCCCAATATTGAATTAAGAGGACTTGCTGTTTTAGACTTGCGCAAATCTTAAGTGTAAACTGTTTAGTAAAACGGTACCCTGATCTGCAGTTTTAAATAAAGTTAATATTTTTTAACCTCCAAATTTCTTCACATCCATTCATACCAAACACCAAAATTCAGTGGTATTGATAGCTCGCCATTATGGCTCTCTTGGTATTTGGAGCAAGCATTGTTGTCCGAAAAACCAGTTCCAGGTTGATAATAGATACCTTAGATAAGGAAATGGTAAGGATCCATTGAGTATCACAGTATAACTGAAATATTGATGGAAATATTGTTAGGGTCCTGTGTGGTTGAGGAGGCATACTAAGAACTTGAGGGTCCTGGATTCGAGCCCCAACGACAACCCTGGTTCCATTGGAGTGACCTTTGGTTAGTCACTTCAGAGGCCTAGCCTAGTACTGTATAAGAACTTAATCTAAATTCACATATTTAACACATAATTTTTTTTTTATATTTTCAGTTACGATGACAACCGGCTCTGAAATTATTAAACTGGACATTTGTCTACTGATTGACATTTTAGAAGTTCCTACTATCAAATGCTGTTGATATAGCAACAGGAATTCTTTGAAAACCCTACATCCTAGTGGTCAATGATTTAAGGCTCACTTACTTCAATTGCAAAAACTAAAATGAACATTGTTGGAGTAACAGCTTTTATCAAATTCGTCATTTTTTTCTAACAATGACTTAGGTAACATTATTCTCATGTTTTGGCCTTCAATGTTTACCTCAATCAAAAGATCAAATATTCCATCAATGATTTAATTGATCATCAAAATGCAAAGTACCATAAGTATGATGGTACATGTATACAACTTGTATATAAACTCACAGTATTTATTTCTGACCTGATGCCTTTTAATGTTGCAACAAAAATGAAAATAAAGCAATTTGTAATAAATCTCTTTTTTGTCAGTTTTGTTTTTTAACTCAAATTTTTTTTTTTAATTGAAAGATGTATCATTTGTGAAAGATTACTTGTACTGGGGAATAAGCAATATGATTTCAACTATAAAGTGTTTGTATTTATGTATCTTCTTAACCCTTTACCAAACGACAAATTCTCGACTGTCCCAAATTAAGAGTTTGCAGAAATGTAATGAAATTGAAAATAATCTTCTAATAGGATAGAAATAATTGTTGGAGAAGGAGAAATTGCTCATAAAGAGTAATTTCTCCTTTTCCCACAATAATTTCGAGAGTTGTTTGCAACAAAGTGGTTAAATGTCGCTATTGTTTGGTAATGGGTTAAGTGCATATAGTTAATGATGTTGGATGAAAATCTGACCATTTAATTGCTAGTTCATCCCTTTTCAAAGTGGTACGGACCATCAGTGTTTTTCAACTACCCAAAACCACAATATATGTTTACGATCAGGGGCATAGCAAGACCATTTTGTAAGTGAACGCAATTTTTTTGGTCATTTATACATAATGACCTTGTCCTACTTCACTGAATATTCAAAATGGCAGCAATTTGAGAATTAACTCAGTGTTCAAGTAATTTACTCATATTTAACTGGTCATTTAATTAAATTGGTAGAATTAGAAAAATTAATAAACTGGAATCTGGTGACATAAAAAATCTGTCACACATGTGGGTGTTATTGGGTCAAAACATGTTCCTTTGTACTGGCAAAACCAAGAAAAGCTGTAAAATAACTGAAATACGGTGGCTATGGCGTTAAACCCCACATATTAACTAATACAATGTTTCCTGAGAGCAACCTCTTTATGGGTAAAACATGTGTATATGGAAGTGTCGAATATCATTTGCCATTTATAACAATTATTTTGAAGGCTAAATTTTAAATTTTATTTTATTTATTTCAAGTAAATACTACACTATACTTAGATATTGCACTCAACTTCTTTATTTGAAAACAAAAATACGGCAATATAGTCTTGAAAGAAACCATATGTTGGCTTCCTTATTGTGTCCGAGTTATAATCAATGGATAAAATCCAATGAGTATAGATTGATGTGAAATGTCGGCTTTATTTGAGTTGCAATATTTGTCCACATTCTCATCAATTTGTACAAAATCTCACTTTATAGGCTAGACTAATGCTAATTTTAGAATGTTCTCAATTATGTTAGGCAGGATTGACATAATTCAAATTTTCAATGCAAGACTATAATAAGTGCTTCACAACATGAAGCACTTAATAAAGCAGTGCATTGAACCCTCAAATTATGGTTCTCTTGGGTAGAAACAATGATTTGGGGTTTATATAAAGAGAAAATAATGCCAAGTGTACAAACTTGCTTCAGCAATTTATTTTTAATATCTTCACAAAATAGCTTTATTAAGATTATTGTTTTTCAAAAGTCACAGTTTACATATTGGGATTATATTACATGCATATAACACGAAGACCTCAGAATCTTCATTTGTACTCATTCAACTCAACTTATTTCCTGCAAGGAAATCTCTGAAATAAAAGATTAAATTCCAAGAAACTCGTTGGAAATCATTTTAAGAGTTCAATGCAAGACTTAAGTCAGTCCTTCACAGTAGTTCATGTAAATACAACTGCCTTCCATCAAACTCTCTTGTGAGAAACCAAATTACCACACGGCTTGAGACCAATCCTTCCTTGAAGACGCTTTCTCAACCCTTTTCTGCATTTAATCATTTTAAATGCCTTAAAACATGGGTGAAAGTGCTCAGGATTATTTCCGAAATTTCAGGTTTTTGAAACTTTTTGTCCCTATAAAATGCTATAGCAAACATGTCATTTCAGGATAAAGATCAACAGATTTCAGGTTTTTGAAATTCACCCATGTTAAAACCTATTGTCGTAGTAAGAAAAAATGTCCATGGATATTTCCCAAACATTGAAAGCCTTGTGATGAAAGTAATTCTAGGATTCACTGCAAGACTAGACTGTAGAACATGTGTATTTAACTCTTTACCACCTGCAGGCAATTTCTTTTTTATTTGAAGCTTTGTTAATATTTGAAAAGCTTTTCAATTCTGCTTTGAGATATGTTTGTAGATCGAAAAAGCATTATGGAAAGGAGAAATTGCTTGTCACAAGCAATTTCTCCTTTTGCCAGAATGTTTTTGAAAGCCGTCTGCTGCAAGATGCAAAACTGCCGCATTCGATAGTAATAAGTTAAATTTTGAATAACTCCTTAAACAAGTTGACTCAATCAAGTTATAAGCCAATTAGTCAACATGGTTAAAAGACTGTCAATCTTCTAAACTGATGCATTTTTAACACATTAAGATGACCATTTAACATCCATGATGGTCACTTTTTAACCCATCCTCTTTATATGATTGTATGACAAGTTTTCATACCCTGTCTTTAGCAAGCTTTTTTTTTGTCAAAATAAGTTCTTGAGAAGCCGCCAAAAGCTTTATTAGAACATAATATGTTTTAGGGACAGGTGCTATAATTTGTATCAAGTCATTGTGTCCAAAATACGTTTCAGTTGGCTACCACAAAGGATAATACTAATTGGGCAAACGAGTGGAAGGAATACATTCTGTTTTCTAATTCGCAGGCAAACAAGAGGAAAGTATACATTTTCTGTACACTAAGTCACAGGCAAACAAATGGCAAGTATTCACTTTGTACACTAGGTCACAGGCAAACAAGTGAATAGTATGCACTAAGTTAAAGTCACAGGTATGTATATGTACACCTGAATGATGGTATATGGCCAGCAAGTACATTTGAATACTGTAATCCTCTATAATGTCTTGTTTCAGGGCCTGAGGGCATCTGAACTGGATTGAAAGGTGTTCATCCCAATCTTCACCCTGTAATACACAAGTAATCAACTACAGAATTCAGGTTGTTTAACCCTTTACCAAACGTCAAATTTTCGACTGTCCCAAATTAAAAGAGTTTGTGGACGGGATTTCAAAACATGATGAAACAGGAAAATAACCTTCTGATAGGGCAGAAAACATTGTGGGAAAAGGAGAAATTGCTCGTTATGAGCAATTTCTCCTTTTTCCACAATGTTTTCCAGAGTGGTCTGCAACAAAATGGTTAAATGTCGTTATTGTTTGGTAATGGTTAAAATGCTTTATAAGAAATAGCTTGAATGATGTAAAATATTGTACACAATCATTTATTTCATTGCAGCGACAAGAGTAGAAGAAAACATACTCAGATTTATTTTTATTTATTTATATTTTCTGTCTTCACATTGTTTCAAATCTCATTTATAGTGGTCGTGTAATTGAATGGATATACATATATATGTATGGACATGTATAACTGTTTTTGAAATTTTGTAATTAGTTTCATAAATAATGGACAAACATACATTTATAATAAAAACTTCATTACTATTGATAAAATATTGTTAGGTTTCTTTCAAATACACCTATTTTTCTTTTTTCCCCAACTCATTTTCACCAAATGCTATATATGACACCTTAATACAGATTCGTTAATTGGTTGGTAGGTTAAAAGTGATGACATTAATTAGCAGTTAAAAAATGTGAAAATGAAAGATCTACAACATCCTTTGTTTTAGTTCACAATTACAGAGAAAGTTGAATGTTTTTAATGTATTTCAAATTCCCTGACATTATAATGTTTAACCCATTACCAAACAATAACAGCACTTGACCACTTTTTTGCAGACGGCTCTGGAAAACATTGTGGAAAAAGAAATAAATGCTCTTAATTAGCAATTTCTCCTTTTCCCACAATGTTTACTGCCCTATCAGAAGATTGTTTTCCAATTTCATCACATCTTGAAATGTCATCTGCAAACTCTTCCAATTTGGGATAGTCTAAAATTTTGTGTTTGGTAAAGGGTTAAAAGAGGATTCACTCCTATCAATATCTGCTTTGACACAATCGTCACTGAACTGTTTATGCAAGTGTATCAAAATATGGAGTAAAGGGTTTAATCAACAGTCTATCCCAAGCTGCATTCATATCCCACATACAAGGTGTCACAAATGTCAAATATTGGTAAATTAAGAGGGTTCAGTGCAAGACTATAGTAAGTGCTTCATGTTTATTATAGTATTGCACTGAAACCTTGTAATGCGATGACACTTTCACAGAAATGTTTGAAATTGTCGCAATAAAGTGAACAAACTTTTTTGTGTGTTCAACAGAATGCTAAGCAATATTGCATAGTAATACTGTACGTCATTGGAAGCTTCTCTCCGAGATTTTTCCAATGACATGTCACATGACAATATTGTATTTTCAGTTTCAATTACATAAATATTCCTTAACAAACGCAAAATTTTCAACTGTCCCTAGAAAGAGTTTGCAGACGACCTTTAAAAATGTGATGAATTGAAAAACAATCAACTGATAGGGCAGTAAAAATTGTGGAAAAAGGAGAAATTGCTCGTCAAGACCAATTGGTCATTTTCCTACAATGATTTCCAGAGTTGTCTACAACAAATTGGTTAAATGTCGTTATTGTTTGGTAATGGGTTAAATGTGTTCCCAAAGCTACTTTGAGAAAGGATAAAGAAAACACAGCTGTTGCCCCTTGGCCATTGACATTCACGTCATATATATCTATGAACTTTGTGGAGGAGTGGCCTTTTCCAGTTATAGATTACAATTTATTACATGCCCAGTCTGAGCTTAGCAAGGTGCCTTAACCCCTTACTCCATAATATGGGTTCAATGCGCGACTATTTAAAGCACGTCCTTCACATTTGTTAAGTTGTTGCTATATAGTCTAACATCGAACCCTATATATATAAAAAAAAAAACAGACATATCTGCTGCAGCAGACTTCAAAACCCATTATGGTAAATAGATTATTTGCCATAATATAAGTTAACTTTTGTAATGACTTTTGGCTTAAAAATGACTTAAAAAATGTTGGGGTTTTTCCTGCTATTCTTGTATTGTCTATGGTTGCTTTCATTTTCAATCGGGGCGCATAGCTAGCTAGCACTCCATGAATGTGGTTTCAGGATTTAGGTAGGGGGTGTTGCATAATCCCCCGAAAATTTTTGAAAAAAATGGTGCAATCTAGGCGATTTCAGGGTCATTAATGTAGTATTAGAATATGAGCAAATAGAATACATTATGGTATCAAGGTTTTATATGTTAATGAAGTAGATTCTTGTGATTTTAAATCATTCCCAATTCTTATTTATAAATATTTGTCAGAATCATGTAAATTCAGCTGCGCACTCATGTATAACCAGCTATGTGCCTGTAAATAAAGCATACTTTGCATCACCTCTTCGAAGAACTGAGAAAAAAAAAAATACAATTTCCTCTTGTTATTACAACAAACAATTGATTCAAGTCAGCTCCAGCAGTGACTTCGCCTGGGGTTGGATAAAATGTGCTCTGTATCATCACAATGAAAAAACATTTCTTAATCACCTATTTCCTCAACAAGACTGCTATTTCAAGTCACTTACAAAAGGAGCAAGTTGTTTAATGCTAGTGTAAAGAGCAATAGCTGAAGACTGTTGCCTAACCCATGAATGCTCAAAATGTAAAACAAGTAGGCAACTCCTCTTGAACAAAATCCCTTTTCTAATGTCATAACATTAAAACAAAAGAAGACTGGACAAGTTTTATTATTAAAAGATTAAGCATGAATTGAAGTTCATTTCCTCCTTTAACATTGTTTAAAATATTTGCAGTGTAAGATTTAAATTAATAATTCTAAAAGGGCAGAAATTGCTTACAATAAACGCATCCTTCACTAGCAGCATTGGATTTCTCAAAATGATCTTATCATTAAAATTTTTGATAAATTTTGATACTCTTTGCTATCTCCTTTTGCTTTGAATTTAGCCCAATCACAATTTCTAATACCGAGGGTTCAATGCAAGACTATAGTAAGTGCTTCACAATGATGAAGCACTTACTATAAGATTTGCATTGAACCCTCGATACATGGTATGAGTCTACGCCTATATGTAAAACCTTAGTTTCAATTGGGTATTTTAAATACACATAGTCATAGAAAATTGCTCATAATTATCTATGTCTCATTTTTCCAACAATATTTTCCATCCTTATCATCATACTTTATAGCTATTTTAACTGCTGTTTTCTAACTATCAATTGAAAACTATTATTTGTTACCACAATTAAAGAGTTCTTCAAAGAGTTTGGGTGTAATGTTCTGTTTGTATAAAGAGGAATGTGTGTGTGGGAGGGGGCTATGCAATGCAAGTAAACATGTGTATATATGTTCTTTATCAAAAGAAAGCACTTACAACAACAAAAGCAATGAAGAGTGAAACATTGTTATTTTTGTTCAGTCATTTATTTCCGAATCATTAACCCATTACCAAACAAACTATCCCTGGATGTCATTTGTTTGTCATTACCAAAACAACTCAAAATTAATATACACAAGAGTTATATGTTTATATGTTTAATCAATGAAATTGAGTTTAGACTTTGAACAAAGCAAGGTCTACTGGCTATTTTCAGCTACCACATTTAAGCGGGGTGATCACATGGCCAATGTTTACAAAAAATGGCCGCACCATGGTTTATTTGCTTTTTTCCAGCAAATCACTTTTGTTTTCAACTATTTCATATACGCCATGTTCCGAAATTCAACTTTCAAGTTCTGGTGGTATATGATAACCCATGGTCTATAACGGCATTACGTCTAACACTCTGTAGAGAAATCACAGTCAATGGGTGATGTTTTTAGATCATTCGCATCATGTGACTCGAAATTCTCAGCAGGGTCTTGGAGCAAACAGCACCACCAAAATGGAAACAGCATTCACAGGTGGTTGCGAAAAATTGATTGTTGGAACATGGCATACATGATAAAATAGTGGAAAACAAGAGTAATCTGCTGAAAAATTGATACCAGTAAATACCTGCTCATTCATCAGCGCCGCCATTTGCAATCTGTTTCATTTCGCAAACATTGTTCACCCTGCCTTATATTATACTGTACATGTGTATAATAAATGTTTACCTCTTGGGGTAAGGGTTCCCTAGATGAGAGAGGCCTGCCCCGCCCAAGTCAGGTGGGGTCCAAGATGCTGATCTCTCGACTAGCTTCACATCAGCACTGAAATGTAGAACTGGACAAGATAAAATCTAGGTCCATACTTCATATATCAAATTCAGAAATAGGCATTGTAGTGATAAAATTCTTAGCCAACATATTTCTTTTTTCTCTAGATCTTTTGTCAATGGTTCTTGTTTTCTCATGTATAAATTTTCTATAGCCATATAACTCTTTGAAACACCATTTGCTGCAAATTCATCTCAGATCTGTATTAACCCATTACCAAACAATAACAACATTTGACCTGTTTGTTGCAGATGACTCTGGAAAACATTGTTGGAAAAGAAGAAATTGCCCTTAACGAACAATTTGTCCTTTTCCTACCATGTTTTCTGTCCTATCAGAAGATTATTTTTCTATAACATCACATTTTGTTCATCACATTTTGAAATGTCATATGCAACCTCTTTGAATTTGGGACAGTCAAAAATTTGGCATTTGGTAAAGGGTTTAACTCAACTCACGGAATATCGATCAATTTACCCAGCTAGACCAACCCTTGTGGGTAGTTAAGCTTTGGGTCCTACCCATTGATTTTGAGCTGGGCTTTGAAATAAAACTGAAACATTGTTGAAGCAATTAAAACTCTAACAAACTGCACACAAGATTCATTGTTGCTTTCTATTATCACCCTTTACAAATTTCTATAGAGTGTAATGGGTGAAAACAAAATGAGGGTTCAATTCACGCCTAATTAGTCTTTCATAAAAAATGAAGGACATGCTGCTATAGCCATCTGTTAAATCATTTACAACTTAGGTCATTTCAAGTTATAACCTAGGATGTATTTTTTCTATTATGCAGAACAAATGCCTGAATAATGTTGCTGCTTTTATAACCAAATTATTGTCACACAATAGCATGTATGAAAATGGTCATTTAACACCTATGAAAGTCATTAAGCATTTTCGTATGCACAGCATGTAAAATGCTTAATATCAAGAAGAAGACAAAGCATTGATATACATGAAACATCCATTATTTTATTTTTCAATAAATTTTTCTAGAACAATTTCTCACTGAGGCAGTTTATCAACAGATCAACTGTGATCAATGTACAGATCTATTTACACATGTTACATTTCAACTTGAATTAATAAATAAAAACATGATTATTATAGATTAAAAAACAAAAACTGAATATTTTTTAAGAAATTAAATTCTTTAAAAGTTCATTTTCCTCTTTTAAGCTCGCATTTTCTCTTCTTAGCTGTTTTATTTCTATGGATAATTTGGATTGATCTATGAGAGATTGTGAAGTGTTAGAAAAACTATCTTCATTAAAAACTTCTTTTAATCTATTTTCAAGTGTTATAAATTTTTCAATTATTTCCTGTTTAGTGCTCTCATTTATCAGTCTATTTTTCAAGCTCAATCGATTGTCCATTTCATGTGAAAACTGACATTCAGCAAACTCTCGTTCAAACTCCCTACCAATAAAATCGTAGGTTTCTTCAAGGGCGAGATACTCAGGTTCGTCACTGCATGTCGGATCCTGCATCTTTAGTTTACAATCGCCAGCTCTGTCCTTGTAAAACGATGTGTCGTGGTCTGGTGTACGAGGGCTGTTTGACAACATCTGGTCGGGCGACTGTAGACCAACATAGCTCCACTCATTGAATGTCATATAGCCACATCTATCCTCTATGAGAAACTGAGTAGAATTCATGGGTGCTTTAGGACTGACAGGGGTTCGTAACATCTTCCCATGTCTACCTTTACCCGTCTGTATAACCGTTTCTTTCTGAATGACTTGGTTATCGTAAGAATCAAAGCCTTTACCAGTTCTGTATGGCTTTCTCCTTCCACGCCTTGTTCGTCGACGTTTTGAAACGTTTTGGTCGGGCATTGCAACTGCAAGCTGCTCACAATCTTCACAAAAGTCCCCACAATCCTCCTCCTCCTTCATGTTGACAGTTTCTAACTCCGACATTTTAGTCATCCAACAAATATAATGTGAAATTTCTATAAATCCGCACAAAGTATTAGACTTATTACAACTATCAACGTTAACTTAATTAATGATACTCGGAACTCCGGTCCTCTCTGTCTCGTTGTAAACGTAGGTGTGTTGCAACAGCACGCTCACGTTTCTATTTGTAAACTTTAGTCACGTGATTGAATCGTCGGGGTTACGTTGAGGAAGTGAAAAAATATATCGTCCATGGTTCTCGATTCTCTCTAGGCCAATACAAAACGAGAACCAGCATTGGTTCATGAATGTAGCAATGAACAGTTTTGGGCACGTGACTGTAATAATACGTCGAGTCAGCGTGCGGCGGAGAGGGAAACAGGATTTGTTCCAGTTTGCGAATTTCCTTTTCTTTCCTTCACAATATCCACAATGTGAACTTTTAACTTTTTTCTTTGTCATTATTTCATTGCCTAGTAGCGATGGGTAGATCATTCAGTCTAAGCAGTTTGTTATTCAAAATTAGTGGAAACTACCAGAGACATAGATCTATGTCTCTGAAACTACGTAAATTAATAAATCAAACAAACAATGTTTTGAATTGCCATTTTTTTTAATTCCTACATTTTAAGGTGATCATCTTATGGATTGAGATTTTTTTTTCTTAAAATGAAACGTTTCTAATGGATAAAATGGTTAGAGGTTTTAGATTAATTGTGTTGTTTTTTTAATCAGTTCAAAACCGTTTTGTAACAATATAGTGTAATGGTCTTGAAGATGCATAGTCCTAGAATGGTTTATACTGTTTATTCCTACACATTATTCCATTCGGGGAAAATGTACAGTGCTCACTCTTGAGTGTTGTAATACATGTTCCGGAAGAACCTACCATGCAGTACTAAGATAGGAGCTATGTCTTGCCCAAGGACACTCCATGGGGAAATAGATGATCGTAATCGAGGATCGAACCGGGATTTGCCTTTTCATAGTCCCCGATGCTAGCCGTTCCACCAACACTCGTTGCTGAAAAGTCTACGTCGTCCGATCCCAGGTCTCCAACTCTTAACCACTTCATGGCCCCTTGAAAAGTAGTTTAGTCTAAATTCATGTATTCTAGATCGATTGTGAAACATGTTCTCACAACTTAAATTAAGCTCTTTCGCTTCTGCTTTGTAAACATATAACCAACACTCGTGCCGATTGTGAATTAATGAAAGACCGCGGGATTAATCCTGCTACTCATAGTCCATATAGTCATTTTGCCAGATATGGGATATACCATGAGATTCGAACCGAGGCCGCCGCTCTACCCCTGGACCACCGTCCCCTGTATCCCTAGAAATAACAGTACTAACTTAGATTAGAACTATCACAAAGGGCCAATTACAGTTTATTTCACGATAATTATGATGAGCTATCAACTAATGATATTCATCAGTAAATAACGACATACTATTGTTCAACTTTAGAAGAAATGTCCAAAATGGAAGTAACGTTACAAGATACCTTTGTACTGTGAGAAAATATACATGTAGTTAAAACAACATTTCTTAGACCATATTGTTTGTCCCATCCCTGGGCAATGTTAACACGGACCAGAACCGATGGCTATATAATGTCGTGCTATCAAGAAAGCTTGCACGTCTTCCCGTTGGTCCCTTTTCTAACAATCGCATGAAATCTTCGATTTGGCCGAGAAAGTAGGATAAAGGGAAATTTGTGATTATAATATCATAGTGGGTCGTTTAGTAAGGCTATGTCAGACGAACAAAAAAGGAGGAAAATTATGAGGTTGGTTCATTTTTCAAAGATCTATATATCTAATAATAATGATTAAATGTATTAGAATAGATATTTGGTTTGTTTTTCAATACACTGTACACAGAAACAGAGACTTCTTAGTTAAAACCATTGTAACTAAAGTTGAAATTGTACATGACACTCAGTTTCTAATTTGGTCACGATGGTTTCTAAGGCATTTTGCTGCATGTGTGTTATATCATGGTATAATTGAGTAAAGGGTTACAATATTCTAGATAGTTCCAAATGTGGGACAATCGGAAAGCTAACATGACTAATGAAGATAACCAGCAAGACGTTAATGGAGGAAACTTTCCATTGCTACACTATTTCAGAGATTGTGAAACGTTGTTACTATTTATAGAAACAGTTCAACCTTGAACTACAGATACTAGAAGATGTCCATGTGGCTAAACAAGTTGTTTTTAAATAATTTATACCATAAACACTTATCTGATTGTTATATACGAAGGTTTATGTTATTAGGGAATCTACAGTTTATTCAAGGAAAACATACAGCTGTGAAATAATGCCGAAAGGAAAGAAAAAAGGTAAATATTCGGGGGTCGTGACAGAAATGTGTTATTTTGTTTACGAAAACCCGCGTGTTTTGCGCGTGACGTCTCACGCCAATATGGTAACTGTCAATTCCCGTTAGCTGATTTTGATGAATACAAAGAAATTTAGCTTACACATCGGGAAACCGTTTCCCTTTAAAGTGTAGTGGTACCTTTTTCATTTCTCAAACTTTCAAAGTGACATCCAGTCAAACTTATTTGACGCGATCGGGAAATATCGAGAAATGTATCCCATAACGTCAATCTTTCGATTACTTCGGAAGTGGTGCGAGACCAAACATGACTTTTGGAAAGAATCAAAACTGTTAATTTAAAGTTGTTCCCATTGAGAATAAATTGACAGATAAAGGTAGATGTCAAATGACATTGGTCCCTGTGCTCCAAAATAGGTATAGGGTTGAATCGGCCTGTTTCAAACTCGGCTCATGGGTTCACTCGGCTGGGTCATTGTCCTATTTAAGTATTTTTGATACCAAAATAATCTGACGTGATCTGGAATTATTGAGAAAAATTTGCATCGGGCAAAATCTCCAGTCACGTCAAACTTTCAAATGATTCATTTGATGGAGGAAGGTGCGACAAAATTTTTGTCGTAACCTTTGAAGACCCTGTTGGATTGCCCTGTCAGAAAAATGCAATATTCTCGTTGAATCATTTTGACTAGTTTGAAACAACAACTAGTCAAAATAATTTGACGTGAAGATTGCTTTCTATTTTCTGATGAGGCATTCTAGCGTCGAGATTTCGACGATCCAAATAATGTCTGACTTTTTTTATTCTAGTTTTCGGATTTAAATCACAAATGGCCAATCTAGTCAATTGATTAGTCCAGATAACTGGTCTCGAAGGCTATTGCTTTTTTGACTGACGCCTTCGAAGCACGATAAATGTCCAAATGATAAAAAAAGCTTCGTTCACGGATCATTATTGAGACTAGTCAATTGATATAACATGATATGTTAAATACACTTATATACCACCAAACAATGGGGTTAAATTGCCGCTAAACAATTTAAAAAACGCATGTTAGTTTTTCCCATTCCAGTGCGCATGCGCAGAAAAAAATTATCGGGAGCAAAAAATCATCAACCTACGTTGATTTAACCGTTCTTACATAGTTGATATACAGAATACGGACATGTTAAGTGCATGGATTGATAAAAAAGGATTAATTCACAACTGTGAGTAAAATAATTTGATAATTCTCAATAACAATGGAAGTATAGGTCTTCAAACGGTGTGACAAAATTTTTGTCGCAAGTGACATCCATGAAATGAATGGTTTTGAAAGTTTGACATAATGGGAGATATTGCCCAATACAAAAATGTCTCAATATTTTCCGCTCGCATCAAATTAGTTTGTATTAGTCTAATACAACAACCTAAAGTCAGTTGAACACAGTGTCAATAGGTATAAAAATTGCTTGTTTTCTCTTTATGAGGAGTTGCTTTTGAATTTTCGCTTATGAATTAATCCATTGAAACTTAGACAGAATAAATAGAAGAGGTATAAATAAAGGTTGACTGTATTTACATAAATAAGATGTATAAGAACATGAATGTATGTTAAACTAAGATTATAAGCTGCTTAAGATGAATATGTTATAGTTCGCCACAATAACAAATCGCCACTAACGATTTGCCATAAGTTTATTTATAACAATTCACCACAGAGTAATAATGATTTACCAAACAGTAATAACGGTTCACCAAACAGTAATAACGGTTCACCAAACAGTAATAATGGTTCACCAAACAGTAATAACGGTTCACCAAAGTTTATAAGTATAGTATTGGATTTTATTTGATGTTTTTGATATCAATAAACAAACATTATTAAAATCGGTAATCTTTGTTTTATTGTCTTTCCTTGTTTATATGATTAAAAACAAATATTTTGTATATTAGCCTTAGAAAAAGTTGTTCCGTCATACAATGTAGGTGTCAAAAGTATTTGAATTATCGATGGATTTAGTGTGTCTTTAATCATTGTACAATAAAACTTAAATAATATGAAAGCGATAATCATGATCCTAAACTAACAGATAAATGGATGTTTATTGAATGTTCATAGAACATAAAGGTTAAAGGGCTGTAAATTAGATTGACTTATTAAAACAATGTGTGGCGAAACGTTGCTTCATTGCAAATCGTTAATTGGCTCTTGGTGAATTATTTTCATTTGTGGTGAATCATTACATTACCCTTAAAATATATAGCATGATAGACAAAATATTCTCTTAGTTCTCATTTCTAACATAGTACTGAAGAATATTTTGAATGAAGAATTCTATGAAGTAAGTTCATTTTATTTTCAGGTGGACGGAAGTCTGGTGATTCCAAAAAGACGGACTCACGACCTCCGAGTGATGAAGAGTATGACACTCCTGACAACTGGAGTACAGCCAGCGTGTTATCAGACAGTCAGCCAGACAGTATTCCAGAAGAAGGCAAGTTCCTTGAACACATTACCACCTAACACCACATTTTTGCGTCAGACAACTTGCGAAAATTCAACAATTTCAGGGATAAAACTTCCAAAAATTAACAGGTCTGGGCCTCTTCCCAATTCAAGGGAAAATTGTGTTAGACAAGATTTAAAAACCTAATGTATTCTCAAATGAACACTTCAGTCAGCATGATTTGATTTCCCTTTTATTTCACAAGTTCACTCAATCACACACTTACTATCCTGTTGATTTGTTCAGGCCAACAATTAATCCTCTTCTGAGGGTGGGGCCTGATTGTCCAGTCTCGATTTGAGTCTTCCTCTCCATACTCTTCTATGATAAGGATTGATGGTGTTCATGCCCAGGATCTTTCAATATGTCAATTTATGAAACATTAATTTTTTCATGATTTTTTTCTTTCTTTATTTCAATTGATAAGTAGATTTGATGTCTATAAATACAAACGCTATGGTATCTGAAATTATTTTGGTATATGAGACTGTAGCCTTCTGCCCATCACTGAACATGAAATTGTAATGTTATAGTTTATCTTTTCAGATGGCAATGATAAAGTGGACGAGACTGGAAGTGCGATAGAATTTGAAGAGAAGCTGAAAGATGCTGTTGAAGGGTTGACACAGAAAAGGTAAATAAACACAGTTAGAGATAGATTTTGTGAATGTTTACAGGGGTAGAAATTAACTCACAGGGACAGGTGGTCCATAGGACCTGCCACTTCCAAGGACAACAGGTCCTACAAGACTTCAGCAGGTCCTGAGGGTGGGTGGGGGGGGGGGTACTAAAATTTCGCAAAATCATTAACAAAAGATAGCATTAGAAATAGAATTGTATTCTCAGAAATACTTTTTTATTTACATTAGAATTAAACACAGAACCAATCAATTCATTAAACTTAAAAGTAGCCTATAACTTTTCGTCTGCAATGCTATCAAATCCCTCCTATCTTCTTCCTTTTCTTCTTCCTCTATCTGATCTCCCACTCCATCATTAGTTTCTCTCTCCTCTGCATCACAGGGAGAAATATCATAATAGACCTTTATTAACACTATATATACATTAATAAAGGTCTATTATGATATTTCTCCCTGTGCTCTGCATCTGCTAGCATGTCAAAATTCGTAAAAACAAACAACACGAAAACCGATTACGAAAAATGAACGCCGCTGGTACCCAGCTTTACTACTACGTGTCGTTAAAAAAGCGGGAACTATTGTTTGATTTTTGCAGGTGCCCGACGTTATAAAATTTATCGGTAATCCCGGGTACAAGCGTTTTCGGAAAACCCAGGTTAAAGCGTCTGATAAAGGTAGTTCGACGTGACTAACTCATATGGAAAATATCGCAAAATGTACCGAATCAGACAATTGTAATTTATAGGAAATTTAACCATTGTGGGCATAGATTTTTCACTGGTCACACGGACAGGCAAGCTGCAGTGTTTTGCCGGTCCGCTCCAAAAACTGACGGTCTCGGACCGGCGGACGCGTGTTAATTTCTACCCCTGATGTTTATCAATGAAACTCAAAATTAAAGGTCCTTGTTCACAGATAAGGAAAATGTTAAAGTCAAAATGAATTGTTGAAGAAACAATAGTTTTTGTATTGGATGTTGTACAATTAAAAGTGGATTAGTTATTCAGGATGCGTCAATGTATTTAGGTACTATTTACAGTCTTTATGCCATAGATTTCTAAACTATTGTATGCTTTTTTTATCTAAATACATATTAATTCACTATATACAGTCTCTGAAAACTTTCGATACAAAATAATTCTGCTTCCAACAGCTATCCTCAAGTATGCATCATAAAACAGTTAAGCTGTTGTACAGTTATAAAGATATTAAATTTCCAAATTTCCTCACATCTGTGAACAAGCAGCTATAAAGAGACTCTCAGAGGTTTGTGCTTTTGGAGTAATAAACATTAAAAATGTGATATTCACAATCCTTGTCACTCAACCAAAGACCATTTTCAATTTCTTCACTTATAAGTTGCTAAAATCCTGTCCTTTCGTTAATTAATGTTAAGTGAGCATTTGCGCCTGTCTGTTCTTCTTTTGAAAAGCCAGTTTATTCTTTCCCGCGCCCCTTATGTAGATCTCCTGATGGCGGAAAATCAGAAAAGTCAGAAAAATAAAGTTAAGATTAAATATAACAAATCCCAATTTAAAATGAAGTTAAGGTTGGAATGATTCTACATCCAATGTAGAAAGTGAGAGTATTTTCATTAAATCTTTATCAAATTGAGCAGGATTATTGCCAAAATTCCTTTACTCTGTCTTTGATTTAAGTAAATTATGGTATTTTTGGTATTTAAAAGATAGCTTTTGTTCAAGAAGAACTAAATCTTCTTAACCCTATAGCACTCAGGCACCTTTAGCTGATAAGCCTGTATCTAATTATCCAATATTGGGTTTTCCTTTGCCCTATCCTCAGACAACTTACCAATATTTTTTTTTTAAAAGAAAAAAAAAAGGAGTATTTATACAAATGCTAATATCTTTCACATTAATTATTGCATTTGAGCAATTTTTTTTTTATTATGAAGGTAGATAAATTGTCTTTTTTCATATATTAAAATTTCAAATGGATGCATGATAATATTTAATTACTATAGCCAATTAAAAGGGAAGAATGAAAAAAAGGTTAAAATAAATGTCATTCATTAGAAAATTTCATTTTTATATAGTTTATATAATAAAGATAAAATTTAAGCTATAGGTTTTATGAGTTCATATTTCAATCTTGCAAAGGTAAATATTAAAGCTTATTATGAGAAGATTGTTGAAATATCCAGATATATCTAAAAAGGTATTTAAATACCACATTGATTCCATAAAACACAAAGCAGTTACAGGAATATTCAATCTCATTATGAGTACATTTTAAATGTTTTTTTCTCTTAACTACATAACAGTGTCTGTCACAGGAAACATTAAGGGGACAACTGTAATAAAAAAATAAATTGCTCCCAATCAGCAATTAATCAATTTGCCACAATGGCTTCTTAATTGAAACTGTTAAAACTACAATTAGAGTTCATCCTGGGGTCTATTTCAAGTCCATACTGTCAATAAAATGAAAATTCAAAAAAAGAAGAAAAAAATGGTCACAACAAATGCACTCTCTTGATTCATGAAATTGGACATTTTATTGTTTTATTCATTGCTAGATTAAGACAAAGCAAACCAGAAAATGTGTGTGAAATATGGGCAGAGGTGGTGCTTGATTGGGCTTGTAAAACAATAAAAGAAAAATATAAGTTTTCACAGTTATAAATGCCATGGGAGCAAGGGTTAAATTTGTTGCTAATTTAACCCTCTAATTTACGAGTAAGTATATACAGGAAAACTAGTGAAAACTAGTTTGACACGTGCTGCGAACACTTATGACAAGAATTGCACTTACTGGGTCAGTGTTTACACAAAGGATTTTATCAGAGTAATAAATCACCCGCTGAGAGTGGTGTATATTTTAATCGATAAAAGATGCTAGATAAACCTTGGTCAACTATGCCGACAAAGTGTGTAGTAAATTTTCTAAACTGGGAGAAAACTGTTGATTTAAGAGAGAGTTAAATGGTACTTTAGGAAGAGGCATAGAGCGCTCTAGCAACGTGGAAATTTTATGGAAAATTTTATTAGTGATTTGCTGTTTAAAGGGGAATTTATGCAATATTATGTAAGGTAATTTCTTAGTTTAACTAATACTTGATAAAAATACCATCATAGCTTACATTTTTGTGAAAATAACAAAATATTTAATTGTGATATCTAAGAGAATTTTAACAGGTTTGATTGTATATCATATATCGACCAAAGTATCGATGTGAGAAAATAGTAAAATGTCGATCTTAGTCGACTGAAGTAGGGGCAAAAGAAACGATATAGACGTATTGAGTGCTATAGGGTTAAGGTTGGTGGAATAGAAATAAATTTGAAGGAATGACTTATTGGATCTCACTTTTATTTCAGTGCTGAGGGAAGAAAATCTTGTCTCGAAGGGCTTAGTAAAGCATTCTCAAAGAAGTACATGTATGACTTCCTAATTGATAGGTATGAACCCACGGACATGTTAATGTCAAACTTAAATGTCTAATAGAGCTATGACTTCCTAATTGACAGGTATGAACCCACAGACATGTTAATGTCAAACCTAAATGTCTAATAGAGCTAATACTCATTATATTACAATTGTTTTATGGTTATTTTTCAGTAATGTTTTTATAGATTTAATGGTCACTTTGATACTTTGTTTTACTGTTTGGATTTAAAGTGTTTTTCAGTGACCAGATAATTAACTGATATTTTCAAAACATTTTAGTAACCATGGAAAACATTGTGGGAATTTCATCACATTTTGAAATGTTGTCTCCAAACTCTTTCAATTTTGGATAGTCGAAAAAATTGGTGTTTGGTAAAGGGTTAAAAGCTTTGGTAACAGTTGTTGTAAAAAAAAGGTTTCTTTTCTTTAGGAACATGTTTGAATTAAACAGTTACTCTGTGTACGAAAAGAATCAATTGAAAGACAAATTTGTATTGGTTGTTTCAGGAAACTTACAGTTGCTGATTCTGTGGTGCGATGTTTAAAGAAGGGAAAAGGTGATGAACAGGCTTTAGCAGCGAAATGTTTAAGTTTGCTGTGTATAAGTCTGGGCCAAGATGCTGACGAACTTATCGCTGAGATGCAACCCGTCTTATTGACTCTTCTCAAGGATAAATCTGCTGCATTAGGCGCGAGAGGGGAGGTAAGCCATAATTATCACTTTGAATGTATTATGAGTATGAATTATGATGGGCTTTTATCTTTACCAACTGACATGTTTTTAATCAACCAATATTTGAAGGATTGAGGAGCAATTATTCCTTTTGTCACAATGCTTTTTCAATCTTATTCACATATCACAACACTAGAACTGAAATATTTTTCACATGTTTACAAAGTTTTTCTAAAGTTGTCAGCTTCAAGGTAAAAAAATGTCATCTGCAGGGGGTAAAGAATTCAACTATATCCACTTTTGTGCTGAGCATTTAATTGATTTTGACAAGCCTTAAAACCCCCATAAAAACAAACATTATAGCAATAAACTTATCACCCTCTTTTGTTTGTAGCAACTCATTTTGACCAACATTTATCAGTTATGCATGTCTTTGTTTTTATTGCAGTGTGCTATAGCTGTGTCAATGTGTGCCTTTATCAGTAGCTCAGAATTGGAGGTGAGTTTTCTTGATCTTATCATCCTGTTATATCTTTCGATTCATGGTAGAGGGAGCAGTAATTCTTTTTCATTTTTGGGAAAGGATCAGGTACAAAACAAATTAGGAAAAACTCATGGAAATTGGGGATTTTTCCTAGGATACTTTCGCAATGTTTCAAAACTTATTTTATGTGAAACAAGGAAAGTCATATGTGTATATCAATATTAATGTTAAGTCTAACATTTGAACTGGTTTTCAGAATTCATTATAACGTAAATTACTTTCTTTTGCAGGATGTTATAGCTGTCATGGAAGCATTGGAGAACATTTTCCAGGGGTCATTTAAGAAAGGGGATGGTTCTGTTCCAAATCTAAAACCAGAAATCTGTCGTTTACACAGTTTGACCCTCACTGCCTGGGGTCTCCTGCTATCAATCACACCACAGTGGCATATTGATAAGATGGTCCAAAAGTGAGTGAAATCTGTATAGTCTTGCCCACAGCCCATTCTTATTTATTATCCTGTATGAAAACTAATATTGTATGATTTTAGACTATTTGTGTCTCCATCTAATGCTTTTATGCATAAGAACCTTTGTAACTACTGAATTGATTGAGTTTAACCCATTTGTTATTGATGATGCAAACATTGTCAGAAGTCTGTTAGGCTTTTTACCTTAGAGTTGTGCATCTTTGTTAGGTCTGCATATAAACTGATTTCTCGGTAACTACCAAAGGATGAGGATTGAGATTTTAATACATATGTGTTTTAATCTGATAACCCTTAGGAGCTGGGTAATTTTCTAAAAATAGATTTTTGTGTTGTCTGGTTTCCCAAACCTTAAATATATGCTTAATTTTGATATGGAAAGATATTTAGAGTAGCAAACAGGTTAGATTACAGGCCAGTCACCAATTTACTTCGCATGAAGTCAGTTGCAGCACTATTAGGGTTAAAACTTTTTTTCTCACTTTTCAACCAATTTTTAAGTTATATTTTCATTGATAATGATATTTTCGTAATTGTCTACAAACCTTGAACATATTTCCTCACCCTTTTCTCTTTAAGGTATCTCCACAAGATGCCCGACCTGTTAGAAAGTCAGGGTATAGATTTGCGCATCGTTGCCGGGGAGACTGTGGCACTAATGTATGAAGTGGGCAGGGAAGATGATGAGGTAGGTTTCTTGGGGGACTTGCTGCCTCTTTGAACACCTGAATGTAATGATAATAGTAACAATACTTATTATTAAAATAAGTTTAAGATTTTATTTATTTTTAACTACAAGTGGACAATTCTGACAGTATTAAATACTCTATGACATTGTGGTATTTTTATGGCATATACTTCAGGCGGGTAATCGCGTAACCAATGTTTATTATCTCATGTCCGAACAAGATGGCCTCGCCCATGACCCAAAAGGTATTTTTGCTTTTTTTCCTACTCTTGCCAATGTTACGTCTAACACTAGGCAGATAAATCACAGTGAAGATCAACTGTTTTAAACATGCTTGCCCCTTCACTTTGATTTTCTCTGCCCAGAGTTAGATGTAATGCCATTAAAAAGCATGGGTTATCATAAACAACCAGAACAGGAAAATTGATGGTCAACTCTTGTGAGGTACTCAATGTGGCTACTATTGGCAAAAGTTGGTGATAAAGCAAAAATACTTGTGGCGCAGCCATCTTTGTCGGACATCAGATCACAAACATTTGTCACCTGATTCCCGAGTTCAAGTTATGATATACTCCTTGCACTAAACTCTGATATTGCTCTTGTTTGGTCTTTTATTACTTATGTCTTTTGTTTTTTGACTTTGCAGATCTTTGAAGGAGAAATCATGTGTGAATTGTGTGATCAACTAAAGAAATTGTCTACAGAATCACACAAATACTGGACTAAGAGGGATAGGCGTTTACAAAAATCAAGTTTCAGAGATATATTACGGGCTGTACAGGTAATGATGAGAAACTATTTCTTGCCAACTTTGGAAATTATTAGACTTTTCCCCCCATGTACTATGCTTTTAACAAACAAGCAGGTTCAATCCTTATTGAAGATTAGAATATCTGCTCTTATCTTATGTTAGACTTGCGGTCACAAGGTTTCTCTCCAGAATGATTTGGTTCCCTGTTTGTATTGTTCCGCTCAGTTTTCTATGGTTTAAAAACTGTAAGAAACTTTATAAATTGGTTACCTAATTTGAAAAAAAGTTATTGTTTTATTGGAGCAGTTTATAGACTGACCAGAAATTGAATTGCCTAGATGATGATACATATACACAAACCTTTAAACCCTGTTAATGTACAACAATAATTTGATATTGATCTACCATTCTACTAAAGAAAGGCACTTTTGAACAACTGATGCTCCAACCATAATTTGGCAATTTAATTAGGTAGAATGAAGAGAAACATGCCCTCTCACCCTATGTTTATCATCCTTGGGTATAGAGGTCATATAGGATAAGATCCATGGATTTCATTACTGTTATTATACAGTGGGATGTGCACAGAATACATACAGTCAAACTTGTGTTAAGAGGCCAGCCTATGGGACAGAGTAAATTGGCTGTTTAAGACATGTTTGGGCTGCTTAACACAAATTGATGTACACTATAAATCTAACTATGGGACTTTCTGTAGTGGTTGTTTAAGGCAGGTTGGCTGCTTAAAAGGGTGGTTGCTTAACACAAATTAGACTGTATATCCACTACTACTTATCGATAATTCTAGAATGCCTACTCAGACTTATATCATCTGGCAATCCTAAACTTATCAAGAAATTAGCATTTTATGTTATGTTCAGAAACGAGACACATTTATGTTTGACTCATTGAAATTACATTTATATACTTGTCTTACCCTTGTTGATGTATAATCTTTTATGTACAAGGTATAATGCATTGTCCAGAGGCCGGAAAATACTGAATAGACAATTGAATTGAACTTTGATAACCTTAATTTTTTTCTTTCTATAAAAAAGATTTTGCATTTTGAAACTCTTTCAATGTTTATGTGTTTGGCTAGGTATCATAGCAGTATTCTGTCTGTATTTAATATTGGTTTCAGTTTTATCTAATTTGACTTATTTTAGATCCTGATTTCCTAAAAGGTACGTCTTTTGTAGGATACTTTCTGTGTAGAATCTCAATAGATGTATTTTACCTTTGCAGGATGACTATCCTCCGGAAGTGACAGTCAAGTTTGGAGAAGAATGTTTGGAAATGTATTCTTGGGTCAAGACCATGCAATATTCTGCGTTCTGTCATGCATTAGGTTCAGGAATCAACCATCATCTACAGGTATTTGTTTTTTCATGCATGTTTGTTCATCCTTTGTGATCTTTGTTACTTCTGTGTAAAGATATTTTTACAGAGCATTATATTCACTAATGATTGTCACCTTCAGTTCTATAGGAGTTTATTCAAATAATTGAGACCATTTTATTTGCTCTATAAATTTCTTAGACTGGAGACATAAGATTACAGTAAAGAGTTAGAAAAACATAAAAGAGACAATTAAGACTAAATTTCTCATATGATGATTAACACAGACCTGTTCTGTAACATGTTGAAGACAGTTGTCAAGTCTGATTGAGGAATTTATGTGTTAAAATGATGTTAATATGATAACTTACAGATTGATTTTTTAAATGCTTGATGCTGTTTAACCCTTATAGTGCTGGAACTGACTTAATGCTTTTGCAAACAGGTTGGGTCCAGGCCAGCCACCAAGTAAATTGGCGGCTGGCCTGTGATCTAACCTGTGTGCTACTCTGAGTATCTTTCCTCATCAAAATTAAGCAGATATTTGAGGTTTTGGAAAGCGGACGACACAAAAAAGTTATTTTCAGAAAATTTCCGAGCATTGTAAGGGTTAAAAGGTGACTCACAACTCACATTTTAAAGACAAAGACTTGACATACAGTCAAACTTGTGTAAAGAGGCCAGCCTATGGGACAGAGTAAATTGACTGTTTAAGACTGCTTAACACAAATTGATGTACACTATAAATCTTAACTATGGGACTTTCTGTAGTGGTTGTTTAAGGCAGGTTGGCTGCTTAAAAGGGTGGTTGCTTAACACAAGTTAGACTGTACTTTCTTTCTTTTGAAATGCTGACTACCTTTTCTTAAATCATTAAATACATACTGATAATGTTCTAGTTGGATTGGGTAACAAGTTTTTTTTTTAATATAACTATATCATCAGTGTACATGTGAAGTTTTTTTTTTCTTTTTTTTTAGAAAAATAATCCAATCAAGTTTCTCAAATGATGGTTTACACAGACCTTTTCTGTAACAGAATGAAGACAGTTGTTTATATCTGAGGGAAAAGCTATATATTAGGCCTACTATGATATATATATATTTATATAAATCAATGTTCGACTTAACCCATTTTGCCGGACAATTAGTCAAATATACGTAGAACAAGGAACTGATGTTTAAGAACGTAATTAACGGAGGTGAATGAAGTTTCCTAATATGTTGAATAATATAGATCTGTTCTGTAACAGAATGAAGACATCTGAGTGAAAACCTATACATTTATGAATTTCCAAGTTGAAACAATTTCATCTTATGAATATTAAATCAAATGGAAACAAATAACTATGAGTAAAGAATGTAATCAGCAGAGGTGAATGCAGTTTTCTCAAATAATGATCAACACAGACCTGTTCTGTAAAAAAATGAAGACAGTTGTTAATATCTGAGTGAAACCCTATATATACATAAATTTCCAAGCTGAAACATTCCCCCTTACTTTTGATCAAATTGATAGAGTACAAATAACTTTATAGAATGTAATCAACAAGGGTGAATGCAGTTTTCTCAAATGATGATTAACACAGACCTGTTCTGTAAGAAAATGAAGACAGTTGTTAATATCTGAGTGAAAACCTATACTTTAATAAATGTCTAAAATGAAACATTTTCCCCTTACAATTAAGCAAATCGATTAAGTACAAATAACTTCATATGATGTTATTAATATAGTTGAATGAAGTTTTCTCAAATGATGATTATCACAGACCTGTTCTGTAAGAAAATGAAGACAGTTCTTAATATCTGAGTGAAAACCTATACATACATAAATGTCCAAGCTGGAACATCCCCCCTTACATTTAATCAAATTGATTAGTACAAATAACTTAAAAGAATGTAATTTACATAGTTGAATGACGTTTTCTCAAATGATGATTAACACAGACCTGTTCTGTAAAAGAATGAAGACAGTTGTTAATATCTGAGTGAAAACCTATACCTACATGAATTTTCAAACTGATACAATTTCATCTTATAGATATTAAATCAAATCAATAGGAAACAAATACTATGTGTAAAGAATGTAATCAACAGGGGTGAATTAAGTTTTCTCATATGATGATAAACACAGACCTGTTGTGTAAAAAGAACGCCAAATTTTCGACTGTCTTAATTTGAAAGAGTTTTCAGACGACATTGCAAAATATTGTGAAATTGAAAAAAAAAAAAAACAGTCTTCTGATAGGGCAGAAAATCATTGTGGGAAAAGGAGAAATTGCTCGTTATGAGCAATTCCGCCTTTTCCCATAATGTTTTCTAAAGTTGTCTGCAACAAACTGGTCAAATGTTCTTATTGTTTAGTTATTTCTTAACGGCCTTATTGAAGACTTTGTTTAGTTCAGTCATAGATCCTGTGTGGCCAAAAGGTTAAGTTTGTTGACTTGCAACCTGGGGGTCCTGGGTTCAAGCCCCACTGACATCACAGATTTGCATAACCGTATACTGGTGAATTTCAGGAAGCTGTAATATAAATGAAAAACTTTTGACATGATGTGATGTTGTACAGAAAAGTTTGCAAAAGCAAATTATTGAAACTTTGTTTTGCAGACAAATAACCTTGTGAGGGATGTGTTTGGTTTGGGAAGTCCTTTACTCGCTACTGGCCCCAAAACCGGCAAACCAAGCAAGTGGGAAAGGGTGAGTTGTGTCTATTACTAACCTTTAGAATGCTTGGTAATTTTTTAAAGATAGATTTTTGTAAAGCCTGCATCCAAAACCTTGAATATCTGCTTAATTTTGACGAGGGAAGATATTCAGAGTAGCAAGTGGGTTAGATCACAGGCCAGCCGCCAATTTACTTGGCGGCTGGCTTGGATCCAACCATAATCTGTGTGTGTCAGTTGAAATAAAGGGGTTATTTTGTAAGAAGAGTTTCTAAAGTTTTAACATGTTTTCAAAAATAAGCAGACACAATAAAATGATTAAAAGTGCTCAAAATCATGCAGTTTTTCCAAAATTAAAAGTCAAATTAACTTTTTGGTTTCCCAATTTAGCAATTTCATGGATACAATTTCTCAAAATCAACAGGCCTAGGCTTCTTCCCAATTTAATGAAAAATGACCACGCAATATGTTGTTCTTTACTTTTCAGACTAAGTACAATGCAGCTGCTTTCAAGGCAAGGACGAAAGCTCGATCAAAACATCGTGACAAAAGGTCTGTGATAGTTGGCACAGATTGACGAAGGTTGCATGGTTTAGGACATGGTTAATTGACGGTGTTTTATCTGGAATGTGACATAATATTTATTGACTGAGTGAGGAAAAGAATGTTCCTTTATATTGACCAGTGCTTGATGGATGTTTTTTAACCGTTTTTGCCATATGGGAATATGTGATGTTGGATTGACAGCAACATCAGATATCTTTATGACCATTGATATGATTCAAAACCATTATGACTAAACCCTTAGAATGCTTGGTAATTTTCTAAATATAGATTTTTGTATTGTCTGCTTCCTTTTGATAAGAAAAGATACTTAGAGTAGCAAATAAGTTGGATTGCAGGCCAGTCGCCTATTTCCTTGGGGACTTGCCTTGATCTAACCTGTTTTCATAAGCATGAAGTCGGTTCCATCACTATAAGGGTTGGAGTTTTCGCAATATCAATAGTTCTACCTGGCTTGACCAACTTTTATAGGCAGTTAAGTTTGGTGTGTTCTCCGTCCTGAAATGATGTGGATGCAATGTGAACAATTTGCATAAAATTATTTAAGGCTAAAATGGAATCTAGTTAAAGAATGAATGTGTTGCCTCTAAGTGACAGAAGTAGCTCATACAAAAAAATGACAAGTGTGATATTAAAGTAATCTTTTATGCCAAGTTGCTGGCAAATTTTTCTCAGATGCAGTTTATTATGCAATACAAAATATTTCGAGGTTTTTTAACGCAGGGATTAAGTTCTTGTAAAGTGCTTTTCTATGACACATGTTGAATTTTAAAATGATATGTTTGCCAAACCAATTATGATTTATTACTCCATGAAACTGTATTACTTTCACATTTTGTCATCAGTACTGATTTCAAATAAAGGAAAATGTTATCAATTTATTTTGGTAGGCAATATGAAGGTAGAAATGGATTCAATTAGTGGATTAAATTTTACTTGATAACAAACATAACTTTTCTATAAATTTCACCTGGTTTATTTTGGTGTAGAATATTTGATAGTGGCAGGAATACGCTACGCCAAGAAGGAAAAAATGTATTTTGATAAACATTTGCAGACGACTTTCTTAAGACTTGTGCAAAGGGCAAAAAATATGTTTCCTTATTGAAGCTTTCTCTATTTAAACAAAACAAACTTATGTTGTTTGTTTGCATTTGAATTTAGAGAGGTAATGAATGAAGTGAACCTTTCGTTATATATGTTTATTGAATAATGATTTTTAAACTGAGTGTTAATTCTTCCTTTGTTTCGCCTAATTTATTTATTTTTGCTTGAAATAATACCTTGTAAGATCTTCAAAAGGAAGGATTACTTCAAATGGATAAATTGGTTGACTGGCATTTTTTAACTATAATGATAAAATGAAATTATGAGTGAATATAATCTAACAAGGGATGTGATTTTTTATATATTTTTTTCCAATTGGAAAATTTGTAGAGTGTTTTTCTTCTGATTAAATGTTAACCACTTTGTAAATATGTGCATATGTATTTTGTTATTTTGTTTTCTGTGAGCGATGTTATCATGTATGCTCTTTTTATTGATTTTTGTCTTAAACACATGAAGGCATTTAACAGTCTTAAACTGTCTGATGTGTATTGCCAGAGTTTTGCAATTGTATAATCACTGCTCACTAAATATGTCGCAAATTTCTGCTGCTTATCACAGGGGCCTATAGTTATCCTTGGGTCTTTACTATGTAATATAATATTACCTAGCACTGACCCAGGAATAACTATAGACCCCAGTGATGTTATTGTTAATGATGAAATTGATGGATGCTTGACCCCTTGCCTCTCACATGAGAACTACGATTGTCCAAACCTTTGCAAGAATGAATAAATACATATTGACAAGTGTTTTAATTAATATGTTGAGAAGAGATTTTTGGCTAATGGATGAATTACTGATCTTGAGTGATAGCTTTTTTTGCATTGATATGTGATAAGGAATGAAATTATATGGAAAATCCTAATTATTTTTAATGAAATCTTTATGATAAACAAAAGCAGTGATAATGATTCTTTGTTCTGCAGGAAGAATAGCTCTGAAAGACTAGAATGGCTCTCAAGCAGATTAAAATAAACCAACAAAATATTTCTTTTTCTTTTCTTTTATTTCCTGGTTGCTTCATGTTTGAGCCAAATATTTACATGGTCCTGAACTCAAAGACTGACAATCTGTCTGTACCAGAAAGGGTGTCACAAAATTCAGTTTTCTTTTTCTGAGCATCGGTATTGGCACTAAATCTTACACAGGGTGATTTGAGAAGTACAAATGGATATTATGAATGTGAAGGGGAGAAAAAACCTTGTGTTCACGCCTTTGCATCATCAACAATTATATGCCTGGAAGACTAGTCATGACTCATGGCCTTGATGAACTTACCATAGAGAAAATTACCTGTGAGCAATACAATACCTTAGAGACAAATACATTGAGAAATAAGTGATATTTAGTGTGCATATTTAGTTTTATGCTTTTAATCTGTGGTCACATGATAAAGATTAATCCTATTATCTTTGGTCCATTTTCTTTTCCAAACACGTCATGCTGAAAAGAATGCTTAAAATAATGTCCTTTCAACATATGGATACAGAACAGATTTGTGTTTGGTTGCCTCATGGATCCCCTTATGGTTGGTATAAAGATCGCCAGGCACAGCTTTGTCACAGGTATGTTTCATTGTCCGACTCTTTTTTGGCAACAAGTCCTTATTGCCATTCTCAGGTATTTGAAAATATTGTCTCTAAATTCCCTGCCCTCATAATTTCCTTTTTAAGACAACTGATGCATAAGCGACTGTGACACAAGGACAAACTACTTGCTATGGAGGTTTTGCCAAGTCATGTTTGCAATGGTTTTTGCCTGGTATGTAGCAATCTACCCAGAGTATGCATCTTTGGACACATTTTCAGATTTTATGAAGTGGAGAAAACACCATTCTGCCAGAAACATAGACAGGGGGAAGCAAACACATTCTTCGCTCAAAGACCCAAACTAGACTTTAGAAAAAACAGCTTCACTGTTAGAACAACGAAAATTTGGAATAGCCTTCCTGACCATGTAGCCAGTGCAAAAACGGACATACTTGAATAAAATTTGGGAAAAACAAGACCTACTTTATAACCATTTATCGCTACACCGAAAATCACAAAAGTAGTGATAATGAAAATGAATATCGAGACGCTGGCAAAGATGACCAGTAGAATCTAAGTCGGACTACAACTGATCGATAAGTATCAAAAAGTAAGTAAGGCGCGAAACAGTTATGGTTCGCATCGACCATGTAACCAATCTATATCCGGATGAAGGGTGACGTCACAGCACTTTCGTTCTAAATCGTGACCGACCCCCGTTACACTTGACATATTGTGACACACGGAGGCCGACCGTGATACTTTCAAGCAAAGATGGGGAAGAAAGTAAACCCTGTGAAGGATTTCCTGGCCGGCGGCTGTGGTGGAGTATGTCTTGTCGTTGCTGGCCATCCGTTGGATACCATTAAGGTACCGGTTTATCAGTCTGCGTCAAGACATGTCGACTGCACGGTTTTTGTCAAGTTTGACCGGCTCCATCGAAATTTTGTTAAACTTTTTGAACAAGCTCACACTGTCAAATACTCTTTAACTACACAGCAAAGGGGCTTAAATCATTGCATAACTATCAAAGCCATGAATTTACACCAATTTCTTCATAAATGGGCCGACATCGCTGTGACAAGTCAGACACCAGGGGAAAGAATTTGAGATCCAAAACTGGCCTAATTCTTTCTGCCTATAAATGATGTCAGTGTTGCATGATTTACATTTAAATGTCACTCACCACTTACCATATTTAAGGGGAAAAATAGTTTAAAATTCATCAAAACAATAATTCAAATCGCGCAATACTGATAACTGGTGAGACATATTCTACAATAAACTCTACAATAAACTCGATAAATTTGTGAAAAGCAGCCAACCTGTCTTTATCAGCCAATTTCTCATTTCCATAGGCTGACCTCTTAACACAAGTTTGACTGTACAGCGTACTACTTTTTTCCTAGAAAGCGCCAAATATATTTGGCGCTGAGATGAACTTTTTGGTTTATATTTGGCAGCAAAAGGGTTAGAGAGAGATCGCAACCATGCATTCGCTTTGATGTAAGCTAAGTGTTAATTTATGATAATTTTCTGTTATAATTGATAGTCTGTGAAGTCGGCCCTTTACCCCAAAACGATATGATAATGTGATTCGAAACTGTCAAGATGCCCTCAATCTTGCTTTCTTTAAAAAAGTGTCGAAAGGTAAATTCATTGGTTTATATAGACAGAGGAATATATGTTTGTTATACTCATACTTTAACTTCTACATAAAATGAGCTGTAACAAGAAAAAACAATAATTTATCTGTAAGTGATCCATAACTGTGAAGTTGACTGTATTGTTTTGTTTGTCATGTGGGACTAATCGTATTTAATGTTTTTCTTTGATTTAAACAACCAAATGAAATAAAGGTGTTTCATATCTTTTACATAACTCTTTTGATTTCAGGTCCGAATACAAACTATGCCAAAACCTTTGCCAGGCCAGAGTCCTCTTTACAAAGGAACAGTTGATTGTGCCATGCAAACCATCAGGAAAGAGGTACGTATATATAGATGTTCTATATATCAAACAGCCCAATTGGAAAGTGAAGAAAGCTTATCCCATTTCCCCACACAGAAATTGGCAGCTTGTCCAAGCATTTTTTCTATGGTATAGAGTGAAAACCATCTGTGCACTCTTTTGTCACAATGGAGCAAATTGGGTTATTATTGGGATAACTCAGATGCTATTATCACATAGAACTGATATAAGCTGATTATAATGCCTCATGAAGCATCTGATATACACCGTGAATATTATAACTAAACCATCATCTTTAAACTTGTGCTTTGATAATGCTATTCTAAGGCATAATTTTGCGGTAAAGAGGAGTTAGTCTTACCAAAAGCAATTGAAATTTGTTTAGACTTTTTATGTGGGAAAGAAGATATTCGGGAAAGCTATAATAATTATAATGTTTGTTGATGAGTTGAGATATCACAACCTGATTGACTCTTAGATATTAGCAATTGTCTGTGCCCTTTACTACATATGTTATTCAATTTTTGTGAAGTTAAAAAGCAACTGGATCTGTTTTGAAAAAAGGAATGGTGACTTTGATAATACTTTTTTTTAAGATTGTTTTTAAAATAAAAAGCCTACTTAAATAATAACAATGAATCTGTCTTGATCATCATTTTCAGGTAATAATTCTCAAACAAGTAAACAACCATTTACCACTTTTTTTCTGTCTTTCTATCATTTTGCAGGGATTTTTTGGATTATACAAAGGAATGGCTGCACCATTGACTGGTGTAGCACCAATGTTTGCCATCTGCTTCCTCGGGTTTGGAATTGGTAAAAAATTGCAGCAAAAACATCCAACAGATGATTTAACGTAAGTAGAAGTAGCTTACACATATTCTAAATAATTGATGCCTTTAATGAAAATGTAGAACATAATTTGCTTGATAATAAATTGTGTGTTGTCTCTCATGGACTTCCCTATCTACAAATAGCCAGATTAATACCTGGGTTTATTATGCCTTTCTTCTTATCAACCCATTCTCCTTTTTGGGAATTTATGATTGGTCCAAATTGAAAGCAATAGCACTGACTAGGCATAATAAAATTACATTTACCACATGCAATTGGGCAGAAATAATTGTGACATAAGGATTAACTGTAATTTATAGAAAAGATTATACTTTTGTCACAGAGGTTTTGTTTTGCCACAGTGGTTTCTCAATACTTGTAAAAGTGAGGTACCCAGTACTATGGAATAAGGGGCTGTTTTCCTTCTTCAGATACTTCCAGTTCTTCAATGCTGGTATGTTGGCAGGCGTGTTTACAACAGCCATCATGGCTCCTGGTGAAAGAATAAAATGTTTGTTACAGGTAGGCAGTAATAGTCCAGATAACACATACTCAACAATGACTTTGTGTCGTCTTAACCCTTTACCAAATGCCAAATTTTCAACTGTTCCAAATTGAAAGAGTTTGCAGACGATATTTCAAATTGTGATGGAGCAGAAAACGTGGGAAAAGGAGAAATTGCTCATTAAGAGCAATCTCTCCCTTTCCCACAATGTTTTTCAGAGTCGTCTGCAACAAACTGGTCGAATTTTGTTATTGTTTGGTAATGGGTTAAACCTTTGTGAGAGGGTTTCTGTTTTTGTGAAAGGTAGTCAGAATTTTCAGACAGAATCCCAAAAGTTCTATCAGTGGTACCAGCCCTTATGTAAAGTCAGCTTTGGGGTCTTCTTCCATAATTATAAGTCGGTCATAGCAGCATTACCGAAATAATGTTGACACAATGTAAAACCGTGATCATAATGAAAACACAAAAATTATTAACTTTTACTTGCAAATTACTTTGATAAGTTCCAGAACCAAACAAATGTATTTGTTTAAAAGGAATTGTGGCTCTTTAATGTTTTTGTTAGATATCTATATTAATGAATTTAACATGTTTTACAGTTTCTTTTTGTCACAATGATTTTTAGCTCACCTGAGCACGTAGTGCTCAAGGTGAGCTTTTGTGATACCGAGATGTCCGTCGTCCGTGCGTCCGTGCGTCCGTGCGTGTGTCAGCAATTGCTTGTGAACACTCTAGAGGCTACATTTATGATCCAATTTTTATCAAAATTGGTCAGAATGATTGTCTCAATAAAATCTTGGCAAAGTTCGAAACTGGGTCATGTGGGGTCAAAAACTAGGTCACTAGGTCAAATAATTTAAAAAGTTTGTGAACACTCTAGAGGCCACATTTTTGGTCCAATTTTGATGAAAGCTGGTCAGAATGATTGTCTCAATGAAATCTTGGCCAAGTTCGAAACTGGGTCATTTGGGGTCAAAAACTAGGTCACTAGGTCAAATAATTTAAGAAGTTTGTGAACACTCTAGAGGCCACATTTATGGTCCAATTTTGATGAAAGTTGGTCAGAATGATTGTCTCAATAAAATCTTGGCCAAGTTCGAAACTGGGTCATGTGGGGTCAATAACTAGGTCACTAGGTCAAATAATTTAAAAAGCTTGTGAACACTCTAGAGACCACAATTATGGTCCAATTTTTATCAAAATTGGTCAGAATGATTGTCTCAATAAAATCTTGGCCAAGTTCGAAACTGGGTCATGTGGGGTCAAAAACTAGGTCACTAGGTCAAATAATTTAAAAAGTTTGTGAACACTCTAGAGGCCACATTTATGTTCCAATTTTGATGAAGGTTCATCAGAATGATGGTCTTAATGAAATCTTGGCCAAGTTCGAAACTGGTTCACGTGGGGTCAAAAACTAGGTCACTAGGTCAAATAATTTAAAAAGCTTGTGAACACTCTAGAGGCCACATTTATGGTCCAATTTTGATGAAAGTTGGTCAGAATGATTGTCTCAATAAAAATGTTGGCCAAGTTTGAAACTGGGTCATGTGGGGTCAATAACTAGGTCACTAGGTCATATAATTTAAAAAGCTTGTGAACACTCTAGAGACCACAATTATGGTCCAATTTTTATCAAAGTTGGTCAGAATGATTGTCTCAATGAAATATTGGCCAAGTTCAAGACTCGGTCATGTGGGGTAAAAAACTAGGTCACTAGGTCAAATAATTTAAAAAGCTTGTGAACACTCTAGAGGCCACATTTATGGTCCAAATTTGATGAAAGTTGGTCAGAATGATTGTCTCAATTGAAATCTTGGCCAAGTTTGAAACCGGGTCATGTGAGGTCAAAAACTAGGTCACTAGGTCAAATATTTGAAAAACCTTGTGAACACTCTAGCAGCTATATTTATGGTCCAATTTTGATGAAAGTTGGTCAGAAGGATTGCCAAAATGAAATCTTGGCCATGTTTGAAAGTGGGTCATGTGGGGTCAAAAACTAGGTCACTAGGTCAAATAATTTAAAAAGCTTGTGAACACTCTAGAGGCCACATTTATGGTCCAATTTTGATGAAAGTTGGCCAGAATGATTGGATTATTTACCATAAGCTTGACTGTCTTAAAATTTTCCAAATTTATTTACTGTTGAAAACCAATAAACGACTTTGAGATACATTTTCCAATTGTTATTATTTTAATTTGCCCAACCAATTGTTACTGTCCCTGCTTTCACAAACCTAAATTTCCTTCATCTTAATTCTCTTTGTCTTGGTGAACATTAACTCAAGAAGACAAATACAATACACATAAAAAAATGTTAACAAGCAAGAGCATTGGCTTAGAGTATTCAATGCAATTAGCACTTAGAAGAGTTTGAAACATACCAACCACTCTGTCTTAAATATACCTCTTTTTCAAACAGAATTCAGGTGAGCGATAAAGGGCCATTATGGCCCTCTTGTTAACCCTTTTTGGTCATAAAGAAAGAGGTTTTTTTTCTCACAATCCTTTTTTGTCTGCTGTTGAGTTCAACTTTTACATGTGACACATTCTGTTATGGGTTTATGGGTTAATATGATAAGCAGAGATAAAGGTCACATTAAAGTCTATTACTTGCATCAATATAACATGCCTTGCTACTCTTCATTATACGCATTTAGTGCAAGTACTAGATGTGTATCCAGGAAGCAGAATCGAGAGTGATTTATCTAAGTTGTAAGAACTTGTTTCGCAATCGATTTAACACAAATATGTTTAAATGAAAATTATCAATATAATACCCATTATTTATAACAACAATAAATGAGATAATTTCGATGAGCACACACATTATAGTGTTAAGAGGATTGATATGAAATTTGTTATGGAAATACACAAGTTATCTATAACTCGTGTGTTGATAGATTCAAGCTGATGCTCAAGTTAAGAAGTATAATGGTCCCATTGACTGTGCCAAACAGCTCTATAGAGAGGGTGGGATCAGGAGTGTATACAGGGGAACTTGTGCTACCCTACTCAGAGGTAAATATTCTGTTCTGATTGTGCTCATGATGTTCACCCTTATAGTGCTGGAACCCGGACCTCATGCTTATGCAAACAGGTTAGATCCAGGCCAGCTGCCAAGTAAATTGGTGGCTGACCTGTGATATAACCTGTTTGCTACTCTGAGTATCTTTTCTCATATAAATGATAAATTTTGGTCTAGTCATTCTTTTTGTCAGAAATTGATTCAGTCCAAGCATATATTTATAAACATTTATATTGTGTCCATCTTCATTACGAAGGACTTTTTATATGGCTTAGTGTAAAGTCCCTTAATTTTTACCAGTTTATTTCTTGTACAGGAATTGTTTTTTGTTGCTGCTATTGTAGACTTTGATCTTGAATAAGGTAATATGTATGAGTAAAGCGGTTATTAAGATACTGAGCAAACTCGCCTTTCCAGGTTTTTATAAATTTCGCTTTTGCTGTGCTTTTCATTAGTTTTCTTTGTATTAGACTTGGACTAAAAGAATTTAATTTATTTTCAACTTCATTAAAGATGTGCCAGCCAGTGGGATGTATTTCATGACATATGAATGGTTACAACATGTTTTAACTCCTGCCAACCAAAGGTATTTCATACATACATTTCTATCTCTTTCATTTTTTTGTCATTTTTTTTAATCTTGTTATAAGAACTGACTGATTCTACAGATTCTTTATTTCAAGCATGTAGTTAAACAGTATATCGATGCATTCTTCTAAACCAGTGCTATCCTTTTTTTTTCATTTTGTTGTCATACTTTTTTTTAATCTTGTTTTTGGAAATGACTGACTCTACATGATCTTTATTATTAGCATGTAGTTTAACAGTAATCCATGCATTTTTCTCGATTTTACCTAGACCTATGTTTCACTCATAGTGCTAACCCCCTTTTCATGCGTACCATCGAGGGAAGCCATTACCCGTTTTGGGTAATTTGAGGTTACTAAAGATTATTCCCGTCATTACCTTTCGTCAAAGGTTAATCCTTTCGGCCATTAGTGACTGGCTCTTATTGAGCTTTCTGAATGACTCGTCTCATTATCAAGTTGTTAGTTGCCTTTACATCAAAATTCTGTCTCCTTTTACTATGTTGGCTTAAAACATGATTAACCCTAGTAAATAATTTGTTTAATATAGAGTATTTATGTGAAGTAAATGATGTGATTTCAGTCGTAATGACCTGAGTGTGGGACGGACCCTGTTTGCTGGAGGAATGGCTGGTATGTTCAACTGGTGTGTGGGTATTGCCCCTGATGTATTAAAATCTCGCCTACAAACTGGTAAGGGGACATTTTAACTTAAGAAGATTTAGTCCTTATAATATGAACTAAAGCACAATAAGTCATAGCATAGGTTACTCCATAATATTTCACTTTTCTGGATCTAATTCAGACGATAATTGACAAAAGCCTGTGATCACAATGGTTTCTTCACTATGTGTGGAGAACAGTTTAAAGAAAACATGGTCAAAGATAGAGATTCATGTTTTCTTTAAACTGTCCTTCACAGGTGATGTAAAAATATTATATACATTGTACCAGTTAGTGTGTTAAAAGGATCCATTTGTTTTGCTTTTAACTAATTCTTGTTTTTTTTATTTGTACATTAACATTCTCCTTTATGCACTGTGTGTTTAACTTTGTTTTATATCATTTAAGCAGTTTGTCAATCCTTTTTCGATGCTTTGATCACAATTGGCGGATGTACAATACAAGCTTAAATGAAGATAAGGGTGTTTCAAGATGAGTAACAATTTCTACATTGCATAAAACAGCGTTGACAACAAAATATATCCAGAAATTGTAGTGGCCAAGTAAAGTGAAACATCAGTCCTGCTGAGATTTGTAATCATATCATATTGAATATGATTGAATTCAGGCTTCAAGAAATGAATTTCAGACTTGAGCATTTTTAACAATAACAGGCCTGAATATGTTCCATGTGTGATACAAAATTATTTTATATTTTGGTAGCTCCTGCTGGTACTTATCCTAATGGTGTTCGCGATGTGTTCCGTCAGATCATGAAGGAGGAGGGACCCAGAGCACTGTTTAGAGGGCTTGCACCTGTGATGCTTCGAGCTTTTCCTGCCAACGCTGTAAGTTAAATGTACTTATGTGTTTCAGTGTCCCTGTCATTTTTTGTAACCTGTTATATGCTTTTTGATGGCACTTTTCCCTACCTGAACAACTTTTAAATACATCATGACAATAGAAGAATTGGCATTTCTTAAGAGCCATTAAATTGTTGTCATTATAATCAAAGGTGTGTTTTACATTTTGGGGTTAAATCTTTTATCATTCATTTTGTTTTACATGAAATTGATCGCAGATATTGATACCAAGAAAACTATTCCCAAGATTGGATTATTGCTTGGGTAATGATATATTGTTATGGATCTCTAATGACTTTTTCTGTTTGATTTCTCTTTCTGAAATATTAAAAACAACATTATAAAAACTCAATAACAGTTTTTGAATGTCACCACTTGCACTGTTGTCTTATTGAAAATGTGTCTAGGCATTTTATCTGCACTTTCTTATGACAGGAAACCCACCATTAACCTTTTCCCAATTGCCAAATTTTTGACTTTCCCAAAATGAAAGAGTTTGCAGAAGACATTTCAAAATGTGATGAAATTGAAAAAGTTTCTTCTGATAGGACAGGAAAAATTGTGAGAAAAGGAGAATTTGCTCATTAAGAGGAATTTCTCTTTTTCCCACAATGTTTTGTAGAGTTGTCTGCAACAAACTGATCAAAGGTCGTGTTTGGTGATTGGTTAAACATAACAGTTTCAAACAACATCATAAAAAAATCTTGTCTTATTTTATTTTCAGGCATGTTTCATGGGATATGAATTAGCAATGAAGTTTTTGAACTGGATGTCACCTGACTTGGATGATTGATGATGGAGCATGGTAGTGATATTAACATTATACAAGTGCTACAATTAGGGATTTTTCTATACAGGATGGATGTTAACATAATGACATGATATGAAATTGGCATAGAACAGTAATCTCCTTTTATTAATTAAATGATTTTATTAAATGATTCATAACTATACTGAAATTCATCCTGGAGTGAGATTAAAAGGGATGCTTGTGGATAAGCCATAGTTTTCAAGTATCTTTTTATTAATCTGATAAAGCATTTTCAAAAGAATTGGCTTCAAGATCTTCAAATGGTGAATTTAGCAGGATTCCGTTGCCCAAGATCATTTCCTTGGTTATAATGAATGATGTTGTATTTGTGTGGTCAGGCAAAAACCATTTTACTATGGAGGCCAAAAAAGATACAGCCAAAACAAGCAAGGGCACAAAAAACATTATCAGTAAAAGTGTTAGGTACAATCCATTGTTTATAAGGGATAGATTGCTCAGAACGAGCAATCTATCCCTTTGTCATAATGATGTATGCTGCAGCAGATGTAGTAAAGTTGAGTAAGGAATTAAAAGGTCTGTGGACGATGAGGATAGTATAGAAATTGATAGATAATGTGAAGTAAATCCGTTAGATGAAATGTGCAATAAGACACCGGCATAAAACATCATTAAGGATAGGATCATGTCATTAATAGTGATTTATTTAGAAAGCCTCCAATTGTCAATAACATCAAGAGTTTTTATTCCGAAACTTGAATAGTCTTACTGATAGTTATATTCTGTCTAAATCTATTGTAGACTACAAAAGATTCCTTTTACACATTTTTTCATATAAGTCACCAATACCTTTCCAACAGGAATTGTCCTATTAATTTGTTAAATTTATTCATATTGAATAAGATATTTGTAGATGAAATATTGAATGTATGTTGGAATACTTTGCAAAGTCATTGGCTACAAATTAAGCTAAGCTTAGGCCTATTAAGGCCGTAGAGAGGTAAAATGTACGATATATTAAGATTTGTAAATGGAATTTGATTTATATAAGCAACATCCACTGATGTCATGTAAATGTACATTTAGTGAATCTGACCGTCTGCAGGTTTACAGCAATAAATGTTTTGATAAGATTTAATTAGTTGTTTGTTATCTTCCTTTGTTGATTGATGCCACATTTCTAACTAATCACTAGTTTTAAATGTGTCAAAAGTGACCATGGCTTTTTTAGGTTTTTATCGGTATTAGAAAATTATGAGAAACGGCATTGGTTACTCCTACAACTTGCTTTTACTGATTTAAGCCACAATGGTCTCATCTCTTATCTACATGATGATTGACAGAAATTGGTTGGTTACCAAAACTTGTTCAATATTACCTACCATTCATTTTCCACCCACTTGTCTTTACAGGGGTCCCTATCCAATCCTCTTTTTTTATTCCATATTCAAAAATAAACTGAATCATATGATATGGTCGAGTCCAGTTGTGTCAGTCCATTTTGATTTTTATAGGGCTTGACACATTTCAACAGCTATTTTAGTTATATCATGGTTTTCATTGGATTCATCAGTACTAGGTTAATGGCTATGAAGGGTCTTTCCAACTGACACTTCAACAAAACATGCAGGTCATACCAACTAATACCATCATGCCAGGAGAAACCCCTATAAATTAAGTATGTAACAGAATTCACTTGAAATACAGGAGTTCCCGAGTTCAAAACCTGGCTTGGTCAATATCCTTACTCAGGTTTTATGGTGTTAAAGTTCATGTTAGAAACAAGTCAGCAGTTTGAAAAGAATATTAAGCAGTTCTGATGAGAAGATACCTGGGTACCGTTTTACTAAACAACTTAAGGAAAATATTTGCGTAAGCCAAAGCTGATAAACATGGATTGTATCTTCAATGAAAGTACAATATTGCAAGGTGACATGTCATTAGAAGCGTGTCGGAGAGACGATTCTAATGATGTGTTACTTTGCAATATTGTGCTCCGTCCAATATTGAAATAAGAGGAATTGTTGTTGTAGACATACCCAAATCTTAAGCGTGAACTGTTAAGTAATGCCATACCCAGGAGCATGGATAGGCGGACCAACTGCTGCAATGGGACTGAGATACTGGCAAAAGTCCAAACGTAACCAACCAGACCTATGATCCAGCCCACTTAGTGATTGCACTGAGCTGGTTCAGAAACAGCTTTTAACCCTTTCCCAAATGCCAAATTTTTCGAATGTTCCGAATTGAAAGAGTTTGCAGACGACATTTCAGAATGTGATGAAATGGAAAAACAATGTTCTGATAGGACAGAAAACGTGGGAAAAGGAGAAATTGCTTGTTAGGAGCAATTTCTCCTTTTCCCACAATGTTTTCCTGAGTCGTCTGCAACAAATTGGTCACATGTCATTATAGTTTGGTAATTGGTTAAGCAGAAAGCACCACAACTTAAAGCCTTTATCTGAAATGTTTTCCATGAGGACCTTAAATTTACACCAAGAATTTGCCTATGCACATAGCTAGCTACCCTTCTCCCTTATTTCAACAGAGAGACTGATGAACACAATGTAAGAAATTCTTGCATTTTCCATTTATATGGTTGTATTCGTCTCCTTCCACGGGCCTTTAAGCATCAAATGAATTTTTTTTGCAAAACCCGACACAGTATATAATATGGGTAAGTAGTAAAAGCATTCATAGAGGCTTTAATAAAGAAAGTCAAACAAAGTGTAAAAGAAACATAGATTTATTAATATGCATAGTATATAAATCATTTCAAACCATTCATATATTACATATAAATGTTGTCTAGCAGTTTATATGGACATAGAATATACCAAAAGGTACACTAGAATCCTGTATGTCTGTTAACATGATGCAGAACCATTTTCTCCACGCGTTTGCACTCTTTACCATTTTCCTAAATATATACATGTACACAGTTACACCCACGACAGAAAACATTTGGAATCAATGTTGCCAAAGATCATGACGAGCAACATCTCTTTTTGCAGAGATGTTTTCAATTTCTATTGATTCTGCAGTGTGAAGTGTCATTGTCTGCGCTTTCCATTGAAAAGGGAATGAAACCCAAACAAGTCAAAAGTAAACACTTGAATCAATTGACAGCTTAACCCATTACCAAACAATTACGCCATTTGAACAGTTTGTAGCAGACTGGAAAACATGGTGGAAAAAGGAGAAATTGCTCGTTACGAGCAATTTTCTCCTTTTTCCCACAATGTTTTCTGCTCTTTCAGAAAATTATTTTTCAATTTTATCACACTTTGAAATGTCATCTGCAAAGTCTTTCAATTTGGAACTGTCATAAAATTGGCGTTTGGTAAAGGGTTAACAAAAGAAAGCTCCCAATGAATGTTCCTCCAGGTCAATCCTACTCGGTTCAATTCTCCCATGTAACAGGGATCAAACTTTCCCATTTTCTCATCTTAAGGATATCTTCATTGGTCCAAACTAAAAGCATCAGCAGATGTCAGGCAGAATGCTACAAAAAGATCTTACTTGGTGATTTTTTTTAGTACCTTTAGACAAAAGCAAAATTTTTTCTTCAGCAAAACATTTAATGCAATACAATGGGTATATAAAGGGTAAAGTGAAACAGATATATTTTGGAGAGTCAGAAATATAACTTTGATTTTTTCTTATCCATCCAGATATAAACAACCATTAAGTATTTGATCTGCACTAAAAGTGCACTAAAAGTGCAGAAGTGACCTAAATAGCCATAAAACTGACTGAATGGAAAAGGGCATCATCTCTTTTATTCCCGTTCTTCAGCTTGAGACCAGCAAACATCAGAAATTGACCAAAATGGAGATAAACAAATGGGATTTAGACATTTTAAGATATAATTATGATATACCAACCTTACATAAATATCATGTACATCTGCAAGACATCAATTTTCTGAACACTACAAATCAGCCAAATAGTTCCTGGGTAGGCCATATGAAAAGATATTTGCCAATCAGTATCTATAGTCATAGCCAACAACTTCTTTTGCCTCAAAATGTCATTCTGAACTGGAGACAATGCAAAACCATGATGGAATGCATACAACAGAGACATGCCGTAAAATATATCTATTACTCTGAGGCAAATCTTAGATAAAAAAAAAATGAATGAATGACACAAAGTTTAGGTCCAAATGAGACTGACATACCAACATTTTTCCTCCAAATGCAACAGGACAGATATACCTAACCCATCCAACATATTAAAGGTTTGATGCAATGCTATAGTGATGCATGTTTATGAAGCACTTACTATAGTCTTGCATTGAACCCTTGTTATGGAAACATGTTTCCGACTCAAAATGAAACAGACAACAGGCAACAACAAACACTACACAAAGAGCTTTTATCTTATATTTGCTAGAGACAATTGTGGCAAAGGCATAAACTGTTCATAAAAAGCAAGTTGCTCAAAAGAAGCTAATTTATCTTTTTGTAGCAATATTTTCCTAAAACTGCTGCATTAGATACCCCAAGTTGAGATATAATGGAGTAGCAGATCAACCCATACCCTTTTTCATCTCCATGAAGTGTCTTTATAAATTCTTTCAGGCTTTTACAAATAACTTACATCTTCATAAAGAAGACATGATTAATGAAGATCAAGCCTTTAAAATAAATGAAACCTTTGTACACCTTCTTTCATGAGAAGTAAGTTTACTACATGCTAATTCAGGATTATGTGTGCAATCTTTGTCATGATTGTAACAAAATACTTTAGATACCATAAAGTAAAAAGTAAAACAGACCTTCAATTTTTGTACTCTGACTAATTTTCAATAGTCTTGTTTATGCAAAAGTTAACATAAAGGAAACTATAATAGACTAAAACAGATGAATTATTCACTAAACCCTATGTTGTGGGTAAGTTCACTTTCATCTACAAGTAATAATTTATTAATGCCATTACTTGGTTGTCAGATTGAAAGAGGCAGTAACTGACATAAAAGGAGGAAAGTTGAAGGCTTCAATCTCTGGTATGGCAACATGTACGTTTAGCGCTGATATGATCTCTGCAATCTGTAATGTTGGTTTGGTTCCTGTTAATTAATAAAAAAAGAAAAACATGTACAAAATGCTAATCAAATATGTCAACCTGTAGTCAATGTAAGGGGGATATCTGAATCTTTTGTACAGTTTTCAAATCATTTGTTTGCTTTGATTGCTTTAACTGGGTTTAACATCGTGTAAACAATACTTAGTTATGTTACAGATTTCCTGGATGCACCACTACTAAGTAAGCTATGGCTCAGAGGTACTGAAGTTGCCAAAGGAAACGTTTACTGGTGGGGCTTGTACTCTTCACCTGTAAGTTCTAATACACCCATCTAAAACACTGGGACATGCATAACCCCTTTAACCATTCACAAAACTCAAGGTCCTTGTTTCCTATAACAGGGATTGTCTATAAGGCAGTCTAATTGGCTATTATAAAAGGCAACTGTATTGAAGAGATATTATGACAGTAATAAATAATGGTTATCTAGTATGAAGCTGACAGCAAAACTTTACCAAAGATTTTATAAGTTCTTTTGTTAATTTTTGTCCATCCCATAAGTAGTTTATAATATATAAACTTGAATACAAAAACTTCGTCAAAGTGTTACACCAATGTGTGGGTGAACTATTTTAGTTACAGAAAGGAACTACATTCATCACAATAGATAAGAAATCCTTCAGTCAAAGTGTTTCAATATCAAAGAAAGAAATATTTTTGATGATAAAAGTTTCTACTTAGAGAAGAAAATAAGGAAAAACCTATTTTGCAAAAAGAATAAAACAGTCACAATCGTTTTCTAGTGATAAGGTAAACAATCAATTACTACGATAATTAAGTGTTAAGACAATAACTTACTTGTATATGTTAAAACCGTTTCAAAAACTCCTCTGCACTTAATCTTGCGCGGGAATTGACGGCTAATTTCATTTCATTAATTTCCTTGTCAATTTCTTCCATGAATTGTATAATGAAATCTACCAGTTTGTGTTTGTACATCTGTTCTGTGTGGAAATTGGTGATTAAGAAACTAATATCATAACCCTGAAATAGAATAAGAAAATGGATTATAAATTTCATTAAACAATCTTATGAACCAATACATTGTCTGCAATGACTTTACAAGCTGAATTGGTCGCAAAATCATGTTGGTAAGTATATCATTATTTCTTAATGAAAACCTTTATATAGGGTTTAATGTGTCAACAATTTTTAAACTATGTTGTGGCTTTCCTGGATTCAAAAGTACAAGGCTAGGGCTTTGAAATGTCATCCCTAATGACACACCCTTAAAACAAGAGATACCCTTGGGGTTCAAGCCCAGGACCCTCAAAGTTTGATGACCAACACCTTGTCTGTGAAACCAGCAGGGACCTCTCAAAAGACCTACCATAGGGTTCCAAAAATAGGGCTTGTAAGTAAGGATGCAATTCAACCTTTCAGACAAGCTTTTTGTTTCCCTAGTTAGCCCTTGTAAGGCATTGATCATTGCCGTAATAACTCCATTATATGGAAAGACAAGAGTTTTGTTCTTTGTAACCCTAAGAACGCTGGGTAATTTTCTATAAACAGATTTTTGTGTTGTCTGCCTTCCAAAACCTTAAATATCTGCTTAATTTTGATGAGGAAAGCTACTCAGAGTAGCAGACAGGTTAGATTACAGGCCAGCCGTCAAGTAATTGGCGACTGACCTGTGATCTAACCTGTTTGCATAAGCATAAAGGCGGTTCAAGCACTGTAAGGGTTGAGCATACTGTATATGTTAGAGGCTCATTCTGGCTCACTCTCAGAATTGTTATCACTTGCATATCGAAACAATTTGATAAAATACCCCGTCAGAGAATTCAAACTTACCTCTACTGGCTTTCTACGTAATACAACAAAGTTTTCTGCTCTCATCATCATAAACCTCATAAACTTGTGACAAAGGATTTTCTCTATCTCATCACTCTGTAAAACAAGATGTCCTCATTTATCCATTAGATATGCATTTTTTCTGTACATTTTTCTTTTAAGTTTTAAAACAAATTTTCATATCAGTTCTGTCCTAATGACACTCAAAATAATAACTGCTATAGATAAATCCATTACCGAACGATAAGGACATTTAACAACTTTGTTGCAGACAACTCTGGAAAACATTTTGGGAAAAGGAAAAATTGCTCTTAAAGAGCAATTTTTTCTTTTCCCACAATGTTTTCTGTCCTTTAAGAAGATTTTTTCCTAATTACATCACATTTTGAAATGTTGACTGCAAATTCTTTCAATTTGGGACAGTGGAAAATTTGGCATTTGGTAAAGGGTTAGAGAAACAGAGTAACCCTTAGAAAGGCAGCCACGAAAGGACTCTTACAAACAAAGCATAACTCTTCCTACATATAGAAAGGTGTTTAAGTGCTGATGGTAAGCAAAAGCAGACAATATAAAAGCATCGAAAATTACATTATCGATTGAGATACCATGCGTGTTCAATTCTTTTTTCTTTTTAATTTGTGGAGGAATTTTCTGTTTGTAAAAATGATTTCTAAAGCTCAGTTATGATGTGTAAAGCATTAAATAAAATCATACCCTTATAGGGTAATTTGAGACTTTTCTAAATTAAAAGCATAACCAGTTGACAAAAGATAGTGTTAAAACACTCTTTCTTTTTAATATGAGTTATATCAAAGCAATTTCTAAAAAAAGATATTTTAAGCAAGACTTTAATGTGTCCTACAAATAATTCTTATAGCCTTTACATAATCCTTTGCCTTGTTACTACAGTATTATACAAACCTGTTTTACTCCTATGCTTATTCGTAACGAATTTACAGATCCTTCAATCAAGACCCGTTCTTGTTTATTTCTACTGATAACTACAGGCGTGAGAAGGAGTTCTTTACAGCTCCTGAAATCAAGAGAAACATATTCTCAGGCGGTGTGATCATGTGATCAATGTTTACAATATAAAACAGATTGCAAATGGTGACACCCAAGAATGAGCAGGCATTTTGGCCGTGCCGTTGGCTCCAAGACCCTGTTGAGAATTTCCAGTCGAGGGATGCACTTAGACCCACATGTAAAAAATGGTTTCTTAGGTTGTCTAAACTCGAATACAACTGTTTAATCTAAGATCAGAATATACAGATTGGGGTGATCTTTAACCATTATAGTGCTGGAACAGACATCATGCTGATGCAAACAGGTTGGATTCAGGTCAGCCGCCAATCAAATTGGTGACTGGCTTATGATCTAACCTGTTTGCTACTCTGGAGTATCTTTCCTGATTAAAATTAAGCAGGTATTTAAGATTTTGAAAGCAGACAACATAAAAATCTATATTCAGAAAATTACCCATCATTCTAAGGGTTAATACTTACTTGACTTCTACTTCTGGTTTATTGTGCCGTTCAACGACCTGTGAGTTGAAGTTCTCAAGACACATTGTGGCCTCTAGTGTGTGCCTTATGGCATTCAGATATGGTTTTAATGTCGCTGACTGAAATGATAACAAAAGTCCATAGATGTTTCTTTATCCAGAATTTCTTAATGTGTTGATAGATATCAGCACATATCATATGTATACATTGTTTAAATTTCTAAGAGGTGTTTAGGTTGACAGACAAATGTTACTGAGAAAAGATGAAAAAATCCACAATTGTGTCTTTGTTTTTATTGCTATCCTATATTTGTACAGTCCGATCTACAATGAATGGAAGATTTGATTATTGAGCGGAAGAAGGTAGGTATAGATAGTGTTTTGGGGTTTTTAGTTAAAACACATTTCATTGTAAAATAATTTTTTACAATCAAATTGGGACGGAAGCTTTTTAAGCTAATTAAATCTATCTCCTGAGTATATTTTAAATAATATAAAGGCAAGTAGATTTTAGGTTTTAAAAACAGGTACCTATTTTCAGACCAAACCATTCTGATGTGCTTATGTTTATATGACATTATAGCCGCAGTGAAATGTGCAAGTATGCAGAAGACATATTCATACTATATCATCGCCAAGGCCTTCTGTCATTATTCTGTCATATAACTGTCAACAAGCAATTGATCACCAACTCATGAATGTCAATCATAAACCAATATAGATTTGTGGGATGTTTCTAAATTAAAGCCTTTTTGGGGTATGCATTAATTTCAGCAATGAAATAGCATCTGAAGATTAAAAAAAAAAAGGTTCAAAGATGAAATTTTTTGAGCCATGTTATTTACCATTTTAAAACAATGATTTCAAACCAGAATCACAACTAAAATGTCATTTGCTGAAATTTTCAAATTTTCTGCAGAATGATGCTTTGAGCTTGACCGAATTCCTATAGGTGAACATATAAGTTGGTGCAGAGTGTTTTAAGGTCTCCAAGACAACGATTGAACATGTAAATAAAAGTATAGAGCTTTAGGGTAGTGTTACCAAAATTGAATAAAAAAATTCATGTTGAGTGAAGTCATTTAATTTGTTTCCTGTTCAATCTTAATACAAAACCAGTTAACTTCACATCAAAGGTTCAATGCAAGTGTTTTACAACAAGAAGCACTTACTTTAGTCTTGCACTCACTCAATATGAACAAATGTGAACTGGCCCTAATTAAGCGGTAATAAAGCATATAATAACATATTACTTCTTCCACTGTAAGGTCAGTGGCCTTTTGACTATAGCAATTTCAAAGTGAACAGTGCTTTGGACTAGTGAATGTCTGCTATTTCAGTTCAGAACCTGTTGGTACTCAACATACGTTTGATATCCATAATCAGTGATTTATGGTTCTGTGCATCCTGGTTTCTTTACACAGCATTCTTCTATAAAGATGACATTTACATGGTATTTAAACAGTCCAAGTCACATTGAATCATGTTAAAGGTTAAAAATGAATCATATTCATATATCGTCAAATTATATAGAGTATAAGTTACAGAAATAAATTGTCGATAAGTAGAGAGTGCATTGATTGAAAAAAAATTGTTTCCTGGTCTCTCTATTAATGCAGTGGTAAAATGGGAACACGAGCAATTCAAATGAAACAACAGTAGCAACAAAGTCAACATTGTATTTGACGGATCTAATGTTTCTTTTAAACCAGAATAGGTTATGATGAGTGACAAATCAGTGGTATAAATGAAATAAAATGATTTCGTCCAAGTTGTAGTTGACACTTCCGCATTGTACCGGGGGTCATTTCAACTTGATTTCTATCGCGTTCAAAGCGTTATTGACATCTTCTTAAAACAGACAGTGGCATGGATTTAATTCCATTCATTTCTGTGGATTTATCTCACGACATAAAGCCAATGCTCTGTAATTAAAGGTAATAACAAACAAACAAAAATACACCCACCATATTTCCAACAAGATTTACACCGGAAGTAGACTACTTATTTATCTCTGCGCCACCTGTATGAGCAAACACTTTAGAGTTATCGTTCGTTTCTTATCACCATTCATTGCTTTTTTTATTCATTGACGCCGAATGATAGAGAAGCTTGTATTGGGTGATATAAAAAAATGTGTGTACTTAGACTCAAAGTTTGGAATAATTGACAGTGCTACTTTGCAGCTGGCTGCTCATACTACCAAATCAAGAATTCTGCATACTTAAAGGGATGTAACTGAGACATTCCTTAGTTGAATGATAGTACGAGTTGTCTCTCTTTAGTTAATAGATCTTGTACAACGGTCGGCCTTGGGTCCTGGCCCATGCATAACCGCATTGAGCTAATGTGGGTATGCATGGGCCTTGACCTCAGGCTAGCACAACGGTTAGCTTAGGAGGGTCAGCGCCTTTCAGTAGGTACAAATAAGCAATAAGAGAGGCTAACCACTGAAACATTTTTGTTGGTATGCCTTTGTATGGCTGGAAATTCTTTCTTTATTTCATGATTTTGATCGCTTTACGTACAGAAATATTGGATACGATCCATGCTACATAAATTCTCTTGCTTAGATAGGTTATTTAATTAAGGAATGTCTGTTTGTGCCTAGTGCACGTGGCAACAGGGTCTTTGGAGTAAAATTCATACGGTGATATCGACAACGTAAGTTGTGATCTCCTGAAATTTTGGGAGTTTGACTATTTGACGCCTTGATTAGAATTGGTTCTGAATTTCAGTGATATTGCTCTTGTGATGATTTGTGTTTTTAAAAAAAAAAATCTTCTTTGAAACCTTAATATTCAAGCTGAATAGCAGCATTTACGAGTCAGTCTTACAATATCCATGTAGACTGTACCGATATTCGGCTTCTCGTCCATAGTCTGTTCTGTTTGTTGACATTTGAGTAATAACTACCCGATGAATTAGCTTGGTGTCTACACTCTAGATAGCACGCATGCCTATAAATCTTAAGAAAGGATATAGGGTGCGGTGCGTATGTCTGATTAGGTCTAAGACGTCTAGTAAGCTAATGTGTTCACTGTCCAGTGCCCAATTAAAGTTTGTTCTTAAAATCGTGGTCATCACATCACATAATCCTCTTGATATTCGGACACACATGTATGTGCAAAAGAAGAGGAGCTACATCAACTTAATTAGCATAGTATCCATGTAAAACTGGATATACTTCCTCGATTGTTCATTTGTTTTTCGTTGTTAAAGGTTCTTGAAGGAACAGAAGTGCAGGTCTCCCATTTATAGATAATTTCTTCATTTAATTAAAGCATTATCGCAATTTCTTGAATAACAAAATACTACGGTCAGACAGACCCTCATTGTTACTCTGATAAGGATGACTTTCAAATTTTTCAATCTTCTTTATTAGAATAAACAGGATATAAGCATTATTGAGAGACTAGATGGAATAATAAGTCAGTGTTCTGTTGTGGAGTCCGCGGTTACAATATACGACATCTGATTGGTCCAACAGGTCTGCGGTTGTCATGGCAGCTGTACCAGTTTTAGATAACATGTCCAGCTGAAACGAAACAAATTCAAACATATGAAGGTAATTGGAAATACAATTTATATATGTAATATTGTGGTGAATTATTTAAGCATTAAGATAAAAAAAAAATGACCTTCAAATATGGTCCTTAATTGTTCTTATCTTGCACAGTTAATCTGGCTTTGATAGATGCTAGTCAGGGGCGTAGACCATTTTGTAAGTATATACAACTTTTTCGGTCATGTACTCAACGAGCGCAAAAGGCGCGGGTCTGCTATGGGATGGGGGTCATCTTTGAACTTTCAGAGGCCAAATCGTGGCATCTGGGTGGCTGGCGATTGATGGATTTTATTGTATTTTTGGCCTTTTTGTTTCTCATTTCTCATTCTCATTTTACTGGGCAATTTGTACACACTAGCGTTTCTTGCGTACAGTTAGATACGCGCCTGCTAGTGCAGTACTGAGTACTGTAGATGTATTATCAAGGACATAGCTACCGGATGTACAATCAAACATATATACTGCTACAACTATCAAGGACATAGCTACCGGATGTACAATCAAACATACATACTGCTACAATTATCAAGGACATAGCTACCGGATGTACAATCAAACATACATACTGCTACAACTATCAAGGACATAGCTACCGGAGGTACAATCAAACATACATACTGCTACAACTATCAAGGACATAGCTACCGGATGTACAATCAAACATACATACTGCTACAATTATCAAGGACATAGCTACCGGATGTACAATCAAACATACATACTGCTACAACTATCAAGGACATAGCTACCGGATGTACAATCAAACATATATACTGCTACAACTATCAAGGACATAGCTACCGGATGTACAATAAAACATACATACTGCTACAATTATCAAGGACATAGCTACCGGAGGCTACAACTATCAAGGACATAGCTACCGGAACATACATACTGCTACAACTATCAAGGACATAGCTACCGGATGTACAATCAAACATATATACTGCTACAACTATCAAGGACATAGCTACCGGATGTACAATCAAACATACATACTGCCATAAAACGATGAACTCACAGCCAATATAATTGAAAATCAAATGAAAATCAATTCCCCCCCTCAAACAAAGTGTTTGATTTCAATAAACTATATCAAGTAATAGGAGCTTCATAGGACCACAACGTATGTGAGCTTTGGCTCCACTAATTGTACTTTCATTAAAACGTTTACTCGCGTTATGCACTTACCTCAAGCACCTTAAGACCGTGATCTGTGTGAACTTTGACCTTCTGAGCGTCTGAAAGACTCTCCACGTAGCAATGTAGGTATGATCTACCGGATTCTTTTAGAATAAGGCTTTGCTGGAAAAGATTGTTTAATATTCTAATCCCTTATTATCTTTTATTTTCTTCTTAGTTGACGTTACCTAGTGGTAAGGGTACATAACTTGAATTCACATGGCACCCCTCCGTGTTGGTTCAAATCCTGCTAACGATTTTTGGATTTTCACAAGACTGACTGACTTACGGAATGCCGATGGTTTAACCCGACTTGACCAGCCCTTATGGGCAGCTGAGTATGGAGTCGTCCTCCATCATTCAGAGTCGGGCATCACAACATAACTGAAACAACGTTGACGCGACGTGAAACCATTATAAATGATAATTTGTTTATTCAATAAATATCACATCTTGAGACCAAACTTAGTATTCAATATATTAATTCAGCAAGGATTACATTAGTTGGCACATTTATTTGTATAGTTCAAGCTCAGAAGCTATTCCCATTATTCGACCGTTATCGTCTACATGACTGCATTTCGATCAAACGTGCTGTTCCACTATGCACTCTCAATCTCAATGGTATAGGTACATTTCCATATCTTCGGTACTGGTGGGTCACTTCCCAAACATAAATTGATAGACTGACACTGCTTAGTGATTTTACTTAACCCTTTACCAAACGCTATATTTTTTACTGTCCCAAAATGGAAGTGTTTGCAGACGACATTATAAAATGTGATGAAATTGACAAAAAATCTTCTGAAAGGACAGAAAACATTGAGGGAAAAGGAGAAATTGCTTGTAACGAGCAATTTCTCCTTTTCCCACAATGTTTTCCAGAGTCTTCTGAAACAAACTGGTCAAATGACGTTATTGTTTGGTAATTGGTAAAAACGGTTACTCATAAACCGTTACAGTTTGTACAAAATTGAAATAAAGGGTAATATAGATACCGATGCTCTGTTGTAAAAGAACGACAGTGCCTCGTACTCATTTGGTTCATGTGTTGGCTTTGGAGTCGCAGCCTGTAATGTAAAAACACGAATAAGTTCATAACCATTTCGGAGCCGAGTTATTTTTTCCTTACCAATCCGCATACACCTGTAACAACGTCTTACTCACTGGTCAACGTCACGTTTCACTACATGCACCACTTGTTGTAGTATTGCTTCTACAAGTGTCATATTGTAGCAGACTAGATACGCACCAGTAACCATACAGCATGCACTGCTTACTGCCTGGTCACTTTTTAATGTACAGTCATTTAGTTAACACAAATTTTACGTTGTAGTTAGAACACACCTGTCGTTCTTTATATATTTCCCATACCATCTACGTACCCACAACATTGGACTTAGCTATACACAGTGAACCCACATAACATTACATGATGTCATCATAGACGTCACATGACGCTATAGAATACTCGTACTACACGGCTGGTGAACATTCTACCCCGCCACCGTGGTGCTGACGTTGAAAATCGGTTGCATAACTTTGTTTCTTTTCTGTAAACAAGCACCTTTTATGGTTGAAGCAAGATATGGCTTGATCAAACCCTGATCGAAAGAGCCGCCAATACGGTCTCCCTCAATCACTAATGACTAACAAATAGGTTTTCACAATATAACTGAAAACGTGGTACCATATTGAAACCTCTTAACATAAACCAATCTAGCTAATATGCCGAATGGTTTCATTTTATTAATTGTTTTGTAAGACCACATCTCGATTTTATAATCAAACTCATCTGATTTGCTTGTGCACAGATGTGAGGAAACTTTGATATTGAAATTCTGTTTCTTTGATACTGTATGTATACAGTATAGCAGCTGTACTATTGAGACGTAATGGAGAGTGGCCATTGGGAGTAAAATCTGTTTTATATTTAGCAGTTAGAGCCAGTATACAGCGAGTAAGGATGTTTCAATATCCAAAATCGTTGTTACAGTTTTGACATCCAGCGCATACCCTCTGTACAATATTTTGATATGTTGGCACATACCGAACCAATTTTGAGTTTAGTAGCTTTTTGCAATACAAAAACTGTATTGTTTTAATACCATTTTATTTTGATTTGTAAATTGTCTCGTGTATGAACTATCACCTTCAAAAGGCTTCACTGCTTACCTGTAAAGCAGCAATAACGGCAAATACCACGAGAATTTGAATCTTCATCTTTGGTCTGGAAGGGTGCAATAGTGTAAATAATATGAAGTCAAAGTCGCACTTAACCACTCAAAGTCCTCTAAGATACTAACCTGAAAGAGCCACGTTACATCAATGTTCCATATTGGCACCTTATCACCCTGTCATTATAAAATGTCCTAAACCCTTTATAACTCAGTGCAAAGAAAGACATAATACGATTATTATTTTGACGATTTAATACTGCCATTGTACAGAATCCCTGTACGACTATGGCTCTGAGTGGATTTTGTACAGTATTGAAAGGAAAAGAAGAGATTGCTTTATTTGTAATCGTTTTTTTTTTTTTTCTATGAAGGATCAGGAAAAGTAAGGTCAGGCAACCTGACCAGTACAAACAGGTTTCTTGTTGGGTCAGTATGTGGTAGTTAACATATTACCAAACAATAACGACATTTAACCACTTTGTTGCAGATTTCTTTGGAAAACATTGTGGGAAAAGGAGAAATTGCTCGTGACGAGCAATTTTTCCTTTTCCCACAATGCTTTCTTCCCTATCAGAATATTGTTTTTCAATTTCATATATCTTGAAATGTCGTCTACAAACTTTTTCTATTTGGAACAATCGCAAATTTGGTGCTTGGTAAAGGGTTGATCGTGTCTGCCAGTGTGTTTCGCTAGGCAACTCTTCCTATCTAATCTTTGACATATCAATCGTTCGTGATAATTTCAATATGTTTACACTCTATTTCATTAGTTCTTTTGTTTTCGTCCTAGTTTCGAATGAAATTATAGTTGTTGACTGTCTGTGTCTTTAATTTTGGTCGATTTGAAACTTTATCAATAAATTGTGCCTTTAAGTGGGCATTAGTTCAGAATGGCAGATATTACATCAAGGAGTAAAAACGTAAGCAAGATAACGAACTAAACCCATTCGATCGTACTAGGGCTTTAACATGTACGAATTGATATAACAACACCAGGCAATGGAAGGAAAGAACAAGAAAAAGAAGGGAAAGAAAGAGAAGAAGAGGAAATAAAGAAAAGGAAAAAGAAGAAGGAGAGGAAGAAGAAGACGAAGACGAGCTTTGTGCTACAATGGGAGGAAAAATCGAAGTGCAATACAATATTTTATTTCATAATGCAGGCCTCTAGGCCAAAATATACAACATTTACGAATCAGAATATTTTTACATGCTTTGTTAGGAGTTTAATGTCGTTTCAACACCTTTATCGCCCGTTTTCTCCTTGTTTACCGTTGATTACGTAATATTTTTGGTAAATATAAATACATAATTTCAGCTCGTTACAACCTGTGCTCGTGAGTACGTAAACGTTGTCTAATGATGTAACTTTTATGTACTCAGTGAGCAAAAATTGGTGTCCGCATCTGTACATTTATGATAATGAAATAATCCATGATATTCGTAGTCAATACCAATACACGGAGTATTATTGTTAACATGCAGAAGCTACATATTCTTTGTTCAATTAGTATCTTTTGCTGACTAATAATTTCAAGTATTGATAGGTGCGCTTATTACTGCAATGACATCTACCATTGGAAACCAAATTACATTTATTTCATCATTGTTATATCCCTTCGACATTCACAAACACTTTTCTTGCCGAACGTCGGAAATGTAGCGAGTCTCTTCAAGTCATTAGTGGTGTAGAGTGTATTAACCCTTTACCAAACGCCAAATTTTCAACTGGCCCAAGTGGAAAGAGTTTGTTGACGACATTTTAAGATGTGATGAAATTAAAAAACAATCTTCTGATAGGGCAGAAAACATCGTTCAGAGCAATTTCTCCTTTTCCCACAATGTTTTCAAGAGTCGTCTGCAACAAACTGGTCAAATGTCCGTATTGTTTGGTAATGGGTTTAGTATATGTGCTTTTACATTATCTTTGGCTGTCCGGTGTATTCTAAAGCGGGGACCTGCGGGGTTCAGTGGTTAAGGTGTAGATCGTGTGAGATGGGGTCTTGGGTCGAATCCTCACAAGTGACACTTGGAATTTCGTCGGTGTGCCGTTTAGCAAAACACTGCAAAACACGCATAGTACTGACTAAATACAGGAACGTCGTAAATTAACTAAATCACTGTTGACACGGAATTAAACCCATTCAAACCATTAACATGTTTTAAAGCGGCTAAGGCACCAGTATCTTTTGTTGAACAGAAATCAACCGTTTATAGTAACACGAACATGCTCACATTTCTATGAAACATGGTCTTTGGAACTTGAGGAAATACAAACCAAAACTAGTATGCAAGGTTACAAATGACCCCGTAAACCAGATGTGTTGCAAGGGTAAAATAATTTCTGTGTAGACTGGGCATCTTTAGCCTGTAGGTCGCGTCTGTGAATCATCAAAATGACTAAATCTTTGATAGAATTACGACCCAAAGCACGTTCGCTATCCAGAAAATCGGATAGTTTCGCGGATCCCCGTTTGTTTGCATCTCCCTTTTCTCCAAGAATGCAAAATACGTGTCAACACACACAGCAATGGCGTCACCCAATAGCGGATAAAATCCGGGTTCTGTCCGCGTAAACCGCGATAGTATGGTCTGGCGTAGTATTCTCTCTTGTGGCCGCGTGATATTTTCTTCCATAGCGTTGTAGTCGAGCGCATCCAGTACTAGATAGGGACAGAGAAAGATCTCTCTGTTGTAGTCGATGTTCGTGATTGGGCCGGGTGAATTTACTATCACATGCATCGTGTACCCTTCCTGGTGCCCCATCTCCTCGAAGAAATGGATTCTGCCCGACAAGCGAACATTCACGTCGTTGACAGCAAGAGACAGTTCATCATAGTCGAACAAACGATTTCTTACTGTATCTATTACATCGTCCATAGGACATATATCATCAAAAAGAAGCTTGATTTTCACCTCGATGTACGCTAATGTTGTATTTTCATCCAGAAAAGCTCCCAAAAAGAAGTCCATCACATCACACCTATCAAGTCCGTATTTCTCCAAAGTGTAACTGACGAATGACTTGGTTGTTTTGAAATTGTACATGCGGATACCCTCTGAGAAAACAAGGTTTTCCTTGGGTTCATAGTGCAGTCGAAGCTCCACACCGTAATTCGAAACAGGTGTTCCGAATTTCAGGCATTTCCCATATGAGACGGCATGGAAACGGGGACAGTAGAGTTTATGACACCTTTGCTGTAATGACAACAACCATTTTTTAAACATTGGCGACTTGCAAGTGATCTAACCTGTTTAGATCTAACTATGTTTTAGAAAATTAGACCTACCCAGCATTCTTAAGGTAAACACATCAAATAAGCAATAACATCCGACCATGGAAAATCACTGGCGTCCACGGATTGGTTGTTCAGGTTTTTTGTTATCTTTTATACACCTACATATATTTATACACCTGCATGTTCTCTATAACAATGCGTTTGGTTCTTTAATTTGCATAAACGTTCCTTGAACGTTACAACAATATAATATTTATCATAACGAACCTAAGATCTCGATGCTATTATTCAATTACTCGTTATTGTTTGGTACAATCAGCAAGACTATGCTTTTAATGAAAAAACTGAAGAGTTAGATATGCCAATAAAAAAACAGAGAGCACGATTTCAATAGAGCAACGTTTTACACTTCTTTCATAGACATCAATTCGTTGGTTAACTTCAATGGTTTAAACTTAACAATCATGTGTTGACGCCACATGATTATATAATTCCCTTTGACGACGGCCCTGTTATAACTTGTTCTTTTTACATCGCTTTAGCCGTTTTAGGGGCCTCTGTAGCTCAGTGATAAGAGTTCAGAGCTTGAAATTACATTGCCTCTCTCCGCATGGCTTTAAATCCTGGTAAGGGATATGGATTTTCATGAGAGGTAGCCTACCAATTGACCAAAGGAATTCCAATGGTTCTACACGGACTGACCAGCCCTTAGGGGCAGTTGGGTATGGGATCTTTCTCCATCATTAAGAGTCGGACATCGCAACAAATGTGAAATAATGTTGACGCGATGTTAAACCCATATACGAATAAAAAGATAAGTTGACAATATACTATTACATTATTAAGCCGTATATGGGGAGAAATTTATTTACCTCAAACGGGTCGTAGATGTCATGTTCTTCGCAACTAAAAACTGCCAGCGTGTCATCGGTATTGCTTGTCTGGATGTCTTCTCCGAATGCCACGTTGAGCATGAGGCTGCTCCTGGAGAATGCGTCTTTTCCGGGAATATGTCCATCTGGTACAGGACACACCTTGTGTTTGACGTCGTCTTGTCGGCATAAAAAGCAGAACACGTTCTTGTAGTAGTCGATTTTAAAGTCATTCTGTTTGTGTATAAAGTTCACGGCTTGATGGGAAAGAAAATAGATCCAATATACAAATGTATATAAACAAGATTTTCATGTGATGAAAGTAAACATATCAATGTGATATAAAGGTTTTCAAAAGGGTTTATATTGAAAAAATGAAATGCTTGGAATCTTAGCTATGAATAAACAGTTCGAGGGTTCAATGCAAGAATATAGTAAGTGCCTCGTAACACGATGCACTTACTATAGTATTGCACTGAATCCGCGAGGTATAATTAGCTATGAAAGTATTATTAAAATTAAACAAAAACAGAGTGGTAGGCAGACAGGCAAACGAAATATAAACATGCGCAAAGGTAATTAAAAAGCCACGCATATGGGCATGTATGTATGTATGAAGGCAGGTGTAGATAGACACACAAGAACGCAGATAAGTGTTAGTTACGATTGCCATTCAAGCATTCATGTATGTATGTATGTATGTAAGGAATAAGATGTAAGTAGACACATAACAACACACTCACGCACACATACAGTGACAATTTGTGTATGAATAGATTAATGTTACGTACGATTGCCATTCAAGCATTCATGTATGTATGTAAGGAATCAGGTGTAAGTAGACACATAACAACACACTCACGCACACATACAATGGCAATTTGTGGATGAATAGATAAATGTTACGTACGATTGCCATTCAAGCATTCATGTATGTATGTAAGGAATCAGATGTAAGTAGACACATAACAACACACTCACACACACATACAATGACAATTTGTGGATGAATAGATAAATGTTACGTACGATTGCCATTCAAGCATTCATGTATGTATGTAAGGAATCAGATGTAAGTAGACACCTAACAACACACTCACGCACACATACAATGACAATTTGTGTATGAATAGATACATGTTACGTACGATTGCCATTCAAGCATTCATGTATGTATGTAAGGAATCAGATGTAAGTAGACACATAACAACACACTCACGCACACATACAATGACAATTTGTGGATGAATAGATACATGTTACGTACGATTGCCTTTCAAGCATTCATGTATGTATGTAAGGAATCAGATGTAAGTAGACACATAACAACATACTCACGCACACATACAATGACAATTTGTGGATGAATAGATACATGTTACGTACGATTGCCATTCAAGCATTCATGTATGTATGTAAGGAATCAGATGTAAGTAGACACATAACAACACACTCACGCACACATACAATGACAATTTGTGTATGAATAGATAAATGTTACGTACGATTGCCATTCAAGCATTCATGTATGTATGTAAGGAATCAGGTGTAAGTAGACACATAACAACACACTCACGCACACATACAGTGACAATTTGTGTATGAATAGATACATGTTACGTACGATTGCCATTCAAGCATTCATGTATGTATGTAAGGAATCAGATGTAAGTAGACACATAACAACACACTCACGCACACATACAATGACAATTTGTGTATGAATAGATACATGTTACGTACGATTGCCATTCAAGCATTCATGTATGTATGTAAGGAATCAGGTGTAAGTAGACACATAACAACACACTCACGCACACATACAGTGACAATTTGTGTATGAATAGATACATGTTACGTACGATTGCCATTCAAGCATTCATGTATGTATGTAAGGAATCAGATGTAAGTAGACACCTAACAACACACTCACACACACATACAATGACAATTTGTGTATGAATAGATAAATGTTACGTACGATTGCCATTCAAGCATTCATGTATGTATGTAAGGAATCAGATGTAAGTAGACACATAACAACACACTCACGCACACATACAATGACAATTTGTGGATGAATAGATAAATGTTACGTACGATTGCCATTCAAGCATTCATGTATGTATGTAAGGAATCAGGTGTAAGTAGAAACCTAACAACATACTCACGCACACATACAATGACAATTTGTGTATGAATAGATACATGTTACGTACGATTGCCATTCAAGCATTCATGTATGTATGTAAGGAATCAGGTGTAAGTAGACACATAACAACACACTCACGCACACATACAATGACAATTTGTGGATGAATAGATAAATGTTACGTACGATTGCCATTCAAGCATTCATGTATGTATGTAAGGAATCAGATGTAAGTAGACACCTAACAACACACTCACGCACACATACAATGGCAATTTGTGGATGAATAGATACATGTTACGTACGATTGCCATTCAAGCATTCATGTATGTATGTAAGGAACCAGATGTAAGTAGACACATAACAACACACTCACGCACACATACATTGACAATTTGTGGATGAATAGATAAATGTTACGTACGATTGCCATTCAAGCATTCATGTATGTATGTAAGGAACCAGATGTAAGTAGACACATAACAACACACTCACGCACACATACAATGGCAATTTGTGGATGAATAGATAAATGTTACGTACGATTGCCATTCAAGCATTCATGTATGTATGTATGTAAGGAATCAGATGTAAGTAGACACATAACAACACACTCACGCACACAAACAATGACAATCATACTTGTATGTTTGGAGGCAGATGTTAGTAGACACATAAGAACGCACACAAACACTCCCACACAATTGCACGCTGTTGTTGAATAGACAGATGTTACGTACGATTGCCATTCAAGCATTCATCAATGATGTTTTGGCTAACCGAGCTGTTATCTGCAGGACAGCCAAACGAGATTCGCAGGCCACAGACTTTCCGATCCATCCTAGCTTTTACCATAGCGTTAGGCGGAACGGATTCGAGGACACAGTTCTTCATCAAATTTTGCAGGAAGGTGGCGGCCATCACTCGCTTCTCAATATAATTATCTTTGCACTTGATCAGTTTCAGTTTCCAGCTGAGATTGAGAAATGAAAATAGGCATATATAGATGAGCCTGAGACATCAAGTACAAATGATTTTCAGCTTAGGTTTAGTTCGTGGCTTTGCTTGTGCTACAGAATTCACCGTCAATACTTTTCTGGGTCGTAAACTTGAGTTTAGTTAGAAAACTTTATAAGAATATATAAATTACATATTGATTGATGAGATAGCATTAAGGCAGGATCATTGACCTTATATAAACATTTATTTATAGACATTTTGGCACCAAAGCAAATCTTCAATCACTCGGCTAACCTTTAGAAAGATGCCCAGGAAGTAATCCATTTGGTGCGGCTTTGCATACGATTGATTTTCCGGTTAACCTTTCATCGTTTATAAAGTGCAGAGTACAGTAATACATTAAACTACTCCTCATACTCTCAATTGACGATAAAACCCCAGAAATTTAAAGCCCCAGAAATTTGCCGTATCAACAGTTCATATGCGGAAGATCTCGAAAGCGATGTCTTTTCATTTAAATATATGTTCATTCATTGTGTACAGTAAACTTTAATTCATTTAAAACGGTATGATGTTGCTTCCAATGACAAACATTTAGTGCTTATCATTTAACCAACAGTATACATTTTGTGCAGTTTTATTTTTAACTTCCAAATTTCCTCAGATCTTTGAGCAACGCCTTTACACGACACTGCTTATCGTGTTCGGTTAATTTCTTCTTTGTTAGAACTAAATAAGGATTAGTCCCCAGAACAAAATAAAGTTTCGTCCCTTGATTGAGGGCTAACGATGATACACTCACCTCACCTCGTCGCTCTGTCCGTTACACAATGCACACCATCTATTTTTGTAGACTCTATCGTTAACATCAGAGACTACAACGATGTCGCGTAGGCTATCTATGCGAGTGTTGGTCCGTCTAAGACATCTATCTGCGATATCGGAAACGTTAAAATCAGACGGACAGAAATGCATGACGCGGTATTTATTGAAGACACCCGTGACTGCCCCGATGGTCAACTGCTTGCATCTTGCTGGTTGCTGGACACTATCAGGGGCCGAATGGGTGACATCTGGACAACAGTCCTTAAACAACCAGCAGTCTTTCTCGCAGGAACAACTCCGACAACATGGCTGCGAGATCTCTTCATCCGTGACCTTGAACTCTTTGAGAGGACCCTGCGTGCACGAATCACTGAACGGACATGCGTTCCGCCATAACTCGGTTTCACTGAAGGCGCTTGTCGGGGTAAGAAGCGTCAGAATGATCGGGATTAAGGCCAAACAGTGTCTGGCGCCAATGTGTGTGAAGGATGTAACAGAGGTACGAACTGTGTCGGGTGAGAACATGTTACCTGCAAAGTGTCGATCGGAATCAACGCTGGAAATACTGTCCATACTAACTTAGGGTGAACGATAGGAACCAGGGTACAGTTTTACTGATCAGTTTACGCTTACGATTTGCGTAAGTCTAAAACAACAATTCCTCTTATTTCAATATTGGGCGAAGCAATATTGCAAAGTAACACATCGACAGTGGTACAGTGGTAGAGCGTCGGGCTACTGTACCGAGGGTCCCGGGTTCGAATCCCCGTTAGGCGAGGTGAGAATTGCCGGGGCTAGCCCTCAAACCGGCGCGATTACTGGTGTATTCTCCAGGAAGCAGTCATCGAGAGTGACTCGATGGGCTATAAAGCCTCCTTCACAATCGATGTAAAACAAATTAGAAAACAAACAAAACAAACAAACATCATTGGAACCGTCTCTTTAGACGCTTCCAATAAAGTGTCACATTGCAATAGTGCACGTTCATTTAAGATATAATCCATGTATATCAGTTTTGACTTACGCCAATTTTTTTCGTAAGATGTTAGTAAAACGGTACCCAGTACACGGGCATTCCAGAAGGAAAAAGATATACATAAACATATAACCATCAGAAAATAAATCGCGATATCTTTTCAGGTTTCTTTTTTCTAAACTTATAAGATAAAATGAAAATCAATAATACTAAGACGACAAAAAAAAATGTCAGGGATAAAGCAATATGCAAGCAATATCGAAAACGAACCTGTTTCAAACATTAGGTATTCAACAAGTAATTTTGATCTTTAACACCCCGAATAAATGATTTTTTTTTTATATAAATACGTATAGTTATTTTCTTACATCCGATGTTTAGTTATTTTCGAATAGTAGCCATCGTTAGTGCTGATGCAAAGCATTTCATCAATTTCATATTAATTGAAATAATCTTATAATTATTAGCCACCTTCAAATCCGTTCATCATGCTTGCTACAGTGAACCAAATTAAACGATTAATCCCCGAATGCCCTAAAATCGCGATATCGCAAATAAATAGTGCAAACATCCATGTCGCATCTGGCTTCCGATCAGGTTGTGACGACTTTAGCTAATGTCACTTAATTAAGATTTAATACTATTTAGAACAGGCCTCGAGTTTCTTACTGTCTTTGAAAATTGATTTTTTTTAAATAATGTTAGAAAAATTAATTAAACACAGGTGGGTTTACCTATGATTTCTTTAACTGTAATTAAAACATTCGTCGTCACTGGATAACGTACCAAGTTACAAAATGCCCTTCTGATATCAAACGTGATAGGTTTTCTTTTCAAGGAAGTCATTTCAAAATATGATGAAATTGGAAAGTGATCTTCTGGTAGAGCAGAAAACATTGTGGGAAAAGGAGAAATTGCTCATCATGAGCAATTTCTCCTTTTCCCACAATGTTTCCCAAAGTCGTCTGCAACAAAGTCGTCAAATGTCGTTATTGTTTGGGAAAGGGTTAAGTTTATATTTGTTTCGAGTTTCATATGAACTGTATTGTTAGGCCTGTTCTCAAAAGGGCCAAATGGTAGATTAGTTTTAAACTCAATTTCGATGACTCAATGCAAGACTGTAACACGTGCTTTACAAACATGAAGCACTTGCTATAGTCTTGCACTGAACCCACGATATGTTACCCTCTATATAAAGAATTTACTGACATACTTAAAGAAAATTGCTTTTTAACTTCCAAACTTAACTACACCTGTGAACAAGCACATTGAAGGAAATTTCAAGAGCCTTTTCATTGTTCTTGAGATCATGCGTGGGAGTATCATCGTTTTCCACTAATCAGACATCAATGTGATATTGGGAGTTCTCTTGCTTGTTTGAACACTCCCTATTGTGACCACAAGTCAACCATACCAAACAAGAAAATGTGGGCATCTTCCTTAGACATCTTCTTTTAGACCGTTAGAAACTGTGTATGAAATAATCGTGGGCTTCACAAGATCATTTGTAAATCGAAATAATTGACCTCCTCTACTTAGTATGGACGTTCTGCTATGTCCCACGCATTATGTATTGTATCCATGTTTTTGAAGTACCCCGGGAAACAGAAACAGTCAGACGTAGCTGCCCTGGACTTCCAAATTTAACTTTTTTTCTTCTATAGGTAGGTGGGTAGGTGGGTTGGTATGTGGGTGTGTGTGTTTGGGTGTGTTCGGTTTGGTGGGTTTTGGGGCAGGCATATTTTTGGGCAGGCAGGCAGGTTGGTAGGTTAAAGTAGCATGTGCATAAAGTACATAGAGGTTCTTATGTAATATACAGATAATTGTAAGCTACCGTCCCAGTTGACCTATAAGTCACCTCATCAGACACAAGATTGTCAATATGTAAATAGTGTTAAGGACACGGCTATTTCGATAAGAGGTCCGATAACATCCTTTAACATCCCGTTGAAGGGCAACGGATCTAAGGTTAGCGAACCATATGTAACCCTTTGAGCAAACATTAAAAGCCGTACCCTTAGGGATATCACAGCAATACAGGTTGTTTGTGCACATTTTTCGTATCTATTTGGACGTCTCGATAACCTTTAAAAGGTTTCATACTCATGGTTAACGCGCACTGTCTTTTAGTCTTTAGGTCAAATAACACTTTAGATAACTCCGCAGGTGGGCAATTGTTCAGCACAATCGCTCATTATCTCTACCCGAGATGTGTTGCCGTTACGATACCACATCAACTCTTTAGGTTATGACGTACAATAAGGGTCATAAATGCATCTTCCTGCATGATGCTGCATTGTGCTTGTATTTATGGTCCTGCATTATGCATAGTGCTGCATCATGCAGGTTCGAATGTGTAAAATAACTGCATGATGCTGCATTGTGCTTGTGTGTATGGTCCTGCATTATGTATCATGCTGCATTGTGCAGGTAGATGTGTGTGAATTACTGCATGATGCTGCATTGTGCTTGTGTGTATGGTCCTGCATTATGCATTATGCTGCAAATCAAATTGGTCCTTTCACCAACTCGTTATAACGTCTTCAATATCTCAATATAGAAAAACCCAAAACATGGCACCTACAAACCACCGTATTCGTGTGGCCTAGTTTATCAGTTTCCGTACGTTATAAAGGTAGACCCCCGTTATACATGTAATGTGTACTAGTTCACAACATAGTGTGTAACAGTATGGAGAGTGACCAGGATCGCGATCCGGCTAGTTATCCGGGTTTCACAGGCGAGTGCTTTCCGGACGAATTTACAACACTTCCACCGCAACCGACCGTTAAAAAACCGGGCCACCTTCCCTTGGAGAGGGTGAAGGAATTCTTCGAAAATGTAATTAGAATTTGTACATACATGTTTCTTTCTATTGGCACAGGGTTTCGAAGTTAGGATATCCTTAGGGGGTAATAGCTAGCCATTTCCCCCTAATAGTAGCCTAACTTCGAATCCCTGTGTCTTTTACTGCCTCTCTCTTTTTCTTTTATATTCCTTTTTGTTTCTTGTTTGACTTTTAATCCCTCTTTTTCTTCGTTTCGCTTTATTTCGTTTTAAAGGTGCTTGTTCAATGATATGTACAAATTTGAAGAGGACTCTCTTTAAAACTGCACAAAAGCTGTACTGTTATTCAAATAGGATCTTAAGAGTAGTCAGTGGAAGCAAATTAGACCTTTCTAAAGAGTGCTGGGTAATTTTCTTAAAATAGATTTCGTGTCGTCTGCTTTCCAAAACCTTAGATAATTGCTTATTTTTATGAGGAAAAGATACTCAGATTAGCAAACAGGTTAGATCACAGGCCAGCCGCCAAATTAATTGGCGGCTAGCCTGGATCTAACCTGTTTGCATTAGCATTATGTAGGTTTCAGCACTAAAACGGTTCCGTGCTGCGCATTTACTTTCAGGGCTTCCTTGTTGTTGAAGACGTTTTAACCGAGGACGAACTTGAACCAGTCAGAAATTCTTACAAACAGCTGGTCGATGACTTGGCTCAAAAACTGTATAAATCCGGAAGAGTCAAAAGTAAGGGATATTATCATATACAGTAATTACTATCCTTTTTACGCATAAATTAAAAGATAATTAAGTCTTTGTTCATATGTATATGCATTGTAAGGAGAGATAGGGGTTCGAGTCTCCTTCGGTCGTATATTTTTCTCTCCTTGGGTTTGTAATCATTGGCTGTATTAGCACGGCATTTGGACAGAAAAAACGGCAAAACACCAAGAAGGGAAATAACTTGTTTAAATGAAGTAAAAGAAGCACGTGATTTAAAACTGATAAAACTTCGAATTATAAAGTAAAACAAGTTATCGATCAAAATTCTAACCGATAAAATATGAATTTGGAAAATATCAACCTTTATCAGTTAAACATTAATAACATTAATTGTGGCTATTGTTCCCAACATTATTTAAGAGAGGAGTTAGTACCACCATAACAACATGTCCATTTACGTATACAAGTTTTCCCAACAAGATGATTATCTACACGGTGTGGAGAAGGATGACCACGACCTTCACATAGCTATGAATGTGGATAAATAAATATATACAAAACAAAAATAATAATGAAAAAAAAATGCAAGCATATAATATATCCCATTGACTTTTATAAAGCAGTATATAAAGCAGTATAATACAGTTTTCGTATAATAAATGAGCTGTTGTATGTTTTAGATTTATATGAAGACCATGGCCTGGGTGACCGTTTGATCATGCTCGAAAAAGAATGGCCTGGAGCTGTGACGCTTATAATAAAGTTGGGCAAACTCACCTCGGTATGTCGGCTTAGTATCGTTTAAGGTGCTTGCTTGTTCACAGAATGTGAGGAAGTTTGGAGGTTAGATATGAATCTCTTTAACCCTTATAGTGCTGGAACCAGCATCATACTTATGCAAACAGGTTTGATCAAGGCCAGCCGCCAAGTAAATTGGCAGCTGGCCTGTGATCTAACCTGCTTGCTGCTCGGATTATCTTTTCTTATCAAAATTGATTAAGCATATGTTCAAGGTTTTGAAAAGCAGGCGACACAAAAATCTATTTTTAGAAAATTAATTAGAAATCTAAGGATAAAAAGTGCACAATGTTCAGCTGTAGTGTTATATGATACGAACTAAAGTATAGTCCACGATGTTGATATTTGCCTAAACGGAATATTAAAGTGAATAAAAAGATGAGTTTTTCAAAAATATAGGAGATCTATATAGGAAATTGTGTACTTTTGAAAGCAAGTGTCCGCGGCGATTTGGGATTTTAAGCAAAATACTCAATGATACCAAGATGGCATCCGATTGATTTTGATTCTAAAGATGTTGGAGAACAATTATACAGCAAACATTTTATGCGTAATATAAATCCATGTAAACACAAACAATCAGGGTTTGACATCTAGACTATATGTTACTTTTATGGACATGTCTTAATCTTATCTTAACCCTTTACCAAACGCTACATTTTCGACTGTCCCAAATTGAAAGAGTTTGCAGACGAAATTTCAAAATGTTATTCAAATGGAAAATAATCTTCTAGTAGGGCAGGAAACATTGTAGGGAAAGGAGAAAGTGCTTTTAACGAGCAACTTCTCCTTTACCTAATCTTTTCTACAGTCGTCTGCAACAAACTGGTCAAATGGCGTTATTTTTCGGTAATGGGTTAATATGTCTCTTATGATGCTAGTGTCCTAGCACTGCAATGATTTAGAACAAATATAAATAAATAAAAACGAAAATAAATAAAAGTCGGTACAGCTCGCAGATGATTCGAGTTTGCACGTAATTTGGGTGATATTCAGCTTATTGACGTGAATACAGGTAAGTGTTAAAGGCCCATTAAAGGAGAGTAATGCTATATCAAACTATATTATTTGGTAAACTTTTGGACAGATTCAAATAGTTATCACCAGAAAACACCCTCAGCACAACTTAAATGTGAAAGTAAACCAGAAATAACCCACATTAGCAAGTTTTATCATTCAGATTTCCTGATTCTTCACCTCTGACCTTGACAGTTGATACAGACATTTTTAACCGACCAATCAGAATTCGTTATTTTGAATATGTTAACAAACAGGTTGTTGATAAACATGATTGAATTGGAGACAACTATATTTCAAGCACAAAATAACTTATTTTAAATGAGTCTACTTAATAGGGTCTCAATGCATTCCTAAACTAATTCTCATGACTTTTATGAACATAAACAAAAGAACTTCATATATTTTTTCAATAATTTATTTGTACTTCTCTCCTTTGATGTGCCTTTAAGTAGTGTAACGTAACGGAAATAACCCCTGTTCTTACTTGTCCACCAGGAGTTTCGGGCCCTTTACCAGAACGAGAAGATATTAGACATGATGGAGCAGCTGGTGGGACCGGATGTTGGGGCCAACCCCGTCTGGAACACTCGACCCAAGACCCCTAGTCACGCGGAAAGTCATGTACCGTGGCATCAAGGTACTAGTTAGAAACGAATAGAGAATATAATTAATTTTATTTGTAAACGAAAGCCTCTGGCCCAAACAAACTAACTGATAAGCATACATTGTTGCGTTTAGTCCCTAGACCAGTTGAAATGAATATTATAGAAGTGATCAATAAGATTCTAGACTTTTTTTAAACTATTTTGGCCATGATTTTCCAAATACTTATATAGATTGCCAGTTTTCTAATTTACATATATCGTTGGTGGTCTGGAGTAAGATGTGAAAATCACTACGTCCTCTATGACCAGAATACCAACTACAATGTATATAGATACATATTTTTATCATATTCAATCCTTGACGCCACCCAGTTTCTTTATTGGTGACGAATTCGATAAAGGTATCGGTGATAGTGATGAAGATGGAAACGGTTGAAACAGTTTTCATCATTTTAAAGAATAATAATGGTGTAAGGATAATCAGCATCCGCATCAGCAACGTTAAAAGTTTCTACACCACCGGCATCAGAGGTATCACCAGAATTGTCCTAACTTGTTGAAGTGTATTTCAGATTCGGGGTATTTTGATAAGGAGTCCTATAAAACATTGATAGTCGTTGCCTGGATACCCGTTGTAGACATAACAGAACAAAATGGATGTATGGAGGTACACGTATTGTATAAACTGTATAATATGTTGAGGGTTCAGTGCAACACTATAACAAGTGCTTCATGTTTACGAAGCACTTGCTTTAGTATTGCATTGAACCCTCGATATACATTATAAATACATAAATAGATAGATGTGTATGTATATGTATTAATTTCCAAAAGGGGGATAAAGTGAGTGAGTAAATAGAACTATTACAAATCGATAAATAAATAGAAAAACAATATTAATGGAAAACGTGAACTATCTAGCTCCTTATGGGTATGTCAATGTAATTTCGTCTGTACGGTCGTCTATAAAGTCCAAATTCCTTTAAAGCAACGCATGCTTCTTCCAGAGAAGTAGGTCGCCTGAAGTAAGGTCAAAATTACGGTGGCAATTTGTGAAAACAAAGGTTAAATTGTACGTCGCCTATGACGTAATACTTATTTAAAGTAATTGAAAAACTACAAGTCCCCTGTGCCGTACTATTTTCTTTTTATTTCAAGCTAGTGTAATTGCGTTATTGTATCAAATGTAAATCAGGAGCGATTAAGTGCCTGAAATACGAGGAAACTTCTATACGGGTCCTATCTTAAATAACCGTGTGCTACCGAATATTTTACAGTTTTGCAAAGGCGGTCAAAAAAAGGGCATGGTCGTGGTGCATGAGGGTGGTGATAACTTCTACCTTACCATTAAGGAAGAAGAGCTCGTCAACAGATTGGGTAATCTATCACTTCATTCATTCATTCATTCGTTCGTTCGTTCGTTTGTTCGTTCGTGTGGAATGTTTCACGATCGAGACGATCACCAGTACATACCTTAGTCCAAAATAACAATGATAGAGGAATTGTTGCCTAGCAATGACACTTTGGGTAATTTAGACTGTTAAGTTAAGGTAAACAAGAACAATTATTGCTGTTTAAGATCCAAATGTTGTTGAGATATACCTAAAAAAAATGCCAGACACAGGAAACTTACATTTGAAACGGTCTTTTGATGAGGAAATAAATAAACGATGTTTTAGAAATTAAGAATTAATATTACGCGACAAACAAGGAATGTCAAATCTTTACCACCTGCAGACGATATTCTTTTACTTGAAGCAGACGCCTTTAAGAAAAGCTTTCTGAATATGGGATTAATCTTTCAAATGTGCTGTTGTGATATATAAATAGATTGAAAAGTCAGTGTGAAAAAATGAGATATTGCTTGTGAAAAGCAATTTCTCCTTTCCCAAAATCCTTTTTGAAAGTCGCCTTCTGCAAGACGCAAGAATGTGGTGTTTGGTGGCAACGTGTTCAAAAGAAACGAAAAATGTCAATCCTATTTGAAAATTAATAAAGAAGAAATCAGGCCAAAGATGAATCAACTTTATTCATGTTTAATAGGCAATATGATATAATTAAACAGTTTGTGGTACGAAAGCTTTTGAGCCATTGGAACTCCAGAAAATAGTGTCATCAATTACTACCCACTTTATTTCTAACTGCTTTACATAAAACGAAAATAATGAAATAAAAAAATGAGTTTACTTTTCCTATCAAATTATTGTCTGGAATATTTCTGTCGATTTGCTATTGTCGATGTATGGGTAATAATTTATATGTGGGTTGATAACTTTTATGGCCTCAAACATGCTTCTTGCTATATCATGCTAATTGCAATTAAATTGAATTTCATAGATAAATATAACTATATTATACTGCCCTTCAGCTTTCTACGATTGATGGACGAGTCCATTATTGGACGGAAGAAGGTAGGTATAGCATGGGTTTTTAGGTTTTAATTTAAACATATTCTATCATAAAATAAAAGCTATTCTAGACCAAACCATTATGATGTGTTTATGTTTACATGACAGTATACCGTCATAAACTGTAGTATACAGTGAAGCCTCGTTTATCCGGACCCCGAATATCCGGATGTCTCGCAATCCGAACGAAATTGTAAGGGAACGGAATATTGTGCAGTTATTTGCTTAACCAATTACCATACAATAACGACATTTGACCAGTTTTTGCAGACGACTGTCAAAAGAATTGTGAGTAAAGGAGACGAGCAATTTCTCCTTGACCCACAATGTTTTCTGTCATATCTAAAGATTAGTTTTGAATTTTACTTGAGGAAAACGTTCGTGAAACGGAATTTGAGGGAATATTTGAGGATCCTCATATAAACCGTTTATGTCTAAATATGCTTAAGACCAGGCCCTGCTTCATTAGTCCGGATTATTCGTTAATCCGTATATTTTGTTGGGACCGGACGTGTTCGGATTAACGAGATATTACTGTATTTGGCAATGCGTAGACAACCCCCGAAACACTGCTCGATATCGTGCTCTTGTTTTGGGAGAAACACAAATAAATTGTCTCCTTATTCACATTTACAGGTGTGAACCCAGCCACGGACTTCGTTAAATGTCCAGTGAAGGCAGGTGGGGTGGTCCTCTTTAGTAACATGATACCACACCGAAGGTACGAGTTCGTTTCCATCGACATGTTCATGTGTTCATAAATAAAGCCTTACATATATCTATTCTTATAACTCGATATAACAGGAATTCATTGTTTCTCTGTCTGCTGCCTAATGTCAACAATATTCAATTTATTTGTAATGCAATACGATACATGCACAATTACAATAAGATATATAACAAAAATATGTTGATGTAATTATAGATCAAACTGTTTCAGCACTATACATGTTTTTCAAGAAAAAATGTAAAAACCTTGGCATTAACCCCACCCGTATATATGTACTTGAATTATTCTTATTTAAAGGCACATCAAAGGAGAGTAGTATAAATAAATTACTCAAAAAATATATGGAATTCTTTTATTATGTTCATAAAAGTCATAAGGATTAGTTTAGGAATGCATTTAGACCCTATTATTGAGACTCATTTAAAATAAGTTGTTTTGTGCTTGAAATATAGTTGTCTCCAATAAAATCATGTTTATCAACAACCTGTTTGTTTACATATTCAAAATAACAAATTCTGATTGATCGGTTCAAAAATATGTGTATCAACTGTCAAGGTCAGAGGTGAAGAATCAGGAAATCTGAATCATAAAACTTGCTTATCTGTTTTTTTTTCTGGTTTACTTTCACATTTAAGTTGTGCTGATGGTATTTTCTGGTGATAACTATTTGAATTTGCCAAAAAGTTTACCTAATAATATAGTATTATATTTCGTTTGTGTTGCTACGCAGAAACCCTTGTGACCCTTGTGCGTAATTGCATAGAGCCATTTCATTACATGGTTTTTATGTTTGTTTTAGTGTCCCAAACACTACAAACGAGATCCGCTGGGCGATGGACCTGCGATATCAGAACGCGAACAAACCCTGGGGGTTTTATGGGCGCTCCAAGGGTATCTTGCTCCGGTCCCCAGACAAGCCCGATAACGTACCCGATTGGGACTTCTACACCAATCAGGACCGATACTCACTCATGGATAAAGCAGCCCTCGACAAAAAGGTAAGCGATTTTACGCCAACACCATAATACATCGCTTTAGTCAATATCCTACGCAGAGTTACCGTTCGTACCTCACAGATATTGTGGGAGCGTAGCGGAAACCAATTTTCTCGGATAGAGTCTGCGCTTTAGTACCATCTGCAGTGAGGGGATGGGGCTTTTAGATACCTTTGTAACAAAAGGATATAATGCGTGAGGTTAGCAATTTATCCTTCTTTTTTTACATTGATTTCTACTTTATATCATGATGACTCTTTCGAATTTATGAAATACTATAAACTTTTATCGAAGCAGCTACCACCGGAATATTGCTTAATCGCTCTTGAGTTCATCATTACAACTCTGGTTTAATCTTACTTGCAGGCTGACGAACAAGAACTGGACGAGTTTGATACCACAATTATCGGGCCACACCTGGACATGTGGAAACTGAACAGCAACAACAGACACATCGAGAAACACATGGCAGCAAAATTACACTGGCAGCCGGAGGAGAAGCCAAATGCCCAATAGATATAACAAAAAACAAACATAAATCCATCCATATCCATTTCCCGGTATTAAGGTAGAATATCCTTAAACCGCCATTCTGAAACTCATTATTTCGTTGGATTACTTCTGGCGTTCATCGGAACTTTTTGGTTCAAAGCGAATATTTTAGTAATCCGACAATAAATGAGATTTAAAATGGTGAATTATGGGAATTCTACCTTAACCAACATAAACCCCCATAGTGTGATTTTTCCAACTCTAAAGTAACGGAAGACGACTCTCGTGTAGTTTGGACAATTAGACCATTCTTGAGATGAGAGAAATGTTATAGCAAAGAATTGTTGTCTTTTTTGGGCAATGCTTATTTTCAACTTGAATATTATACGAAATGACACTATTTCATTGTTATGCAGTTATTTGTATGTTTAAGAACATTGAGCTTTTAAGGTTTGGTATTAATAAACTGTGTTCAGTAAGGTAAATGTAAAGGCTGTTTGTCATGGTTTTACCCCTATTGAAAGGGCCAGCCAGTTTTAAGTGATTATACCAAGCACCTCCAAACTTCCATCACTATGCCAGGCGCCAAGAGGATATAAGTTTGGAACCATTAAGTTTAACTAGCTTGCGGCTCACAAACCGGCTATTTCGGAACAAGTCCCACGAAAAAGATTCTACCGACAAACGCCTCCCGTAGGGCCCCGACCTTCGAACTCGCCGTCTCGAGGCGGACGCCTTAACCACTAGGCCACGGTGGCGAATTATCTGTAATTATCTGTTCTGTAAGTGCAGGTTTATTGGACGTTACTGAACAAATACCTTGGTGTAACCATTGAGATTGCAGGAGCTTTCTTTTTTATCAGACCTCCATGCACGATGAACTTGGTGAGATATATGTTAATTCATTAAATGTTCCATTATCAAACCCTTGATAAAAATATACAAAACAAATATTTCTCTGTATCTATGTTTTTGTTTTTCTATTTAAGCCTTCGAAATTTTTAGGTGTTTGTCAGCTGCAAGTAGAATTTGTTTATATCCGATTTTTTTTCTAAAACGTTTCTGAACGTTGTAACGAAGAAAGAAATGTAAAATATTAGAAGAATATAATGATATGATAACGGCCATTCTGATTGTTCTAAAATCTTAATGAGTATGTTATTCTGGTAATACAATCACATTGGCGCGTTATAATTTCAGCATCAAAAGACCTTTATATTGCGATAATTTCAGATTCAGGAACAAGCCAGAACATTCATACACTCAACCTCGTTTTAACACTTTGAATGCTGGGTAATTTTCTAAAATTAGATTTTTGGGTCGTCTGCTTTCCCAAACCTTAATTTTCTGCTAAGTTTTGTTGAGGAAAGATACCCAGAGAAGCAAACAGTTTAAATTACAGGTCAGTCGCAAATTTACTTGGCGGCAGGCCGTCGCCAATTTACTTGGCGGCAGGCCAAGATCTAATCTGTTTACATGTATAAGCATGAAGCCGGTTCCAGCACTAAAGGGTTAAGTATTTTGTATAAAAGAAGACAGAATCGAAATGTACATTACAACCAACGGCTTTATACCATTGTCAGTCATTCAGAAAGCACCGGGAGGGGATTTCTCATTGACTTGTGTCGTGTTTAATATAGCCTTAGGTTTAAAAACGCCATGCGCTTTCGTTTTTTTCAACATGTATATAGTTAAAATCTGCTAAGCGTCCGCTTTTTAACGTAGGCCTAACTACAGTTTGTAGAAATGACTTTAGCATATGACTTTCTTAATACGCATATTATTCAGAATACTCCTATTGGAGCTTTTTGGATGACCGCGTCCAATTAGAAAGATCCCAGTTCCTATGGCAAATGTTCCAATGTGTCAGCAAGTGCCTTTTAACCCATTACCAAACAATAACGATATTTGACAAGTTTGTTGCAGACGAATGTTGTCGCCTACGGAATACTGAACTTTAAAGTTGTCGAGAAATTTAAAGACGTTGGGTTTAGCATATAGGAATGTTGACTGTTTAGTGCTGTTGAATTCGTTTGGGGTGTTCATTTAAGTCGATGTGTATTTGTCATGGCAGGCGATTTTAAAAGATTTACGGTTGATTCTGACACGTTTTTGCTATTTGATGTCAAGCAAAGCCTTTCATGTGCCTGCACTCTAGTTTACAGATTGATCTGCTCATTATGATCTTTAAATTGTTAATGCTATTTGTCTTGTGATAAATCGAGTAACGATATTTGAAAACCTGCGCAGGTATTTTTCAACGAGAATTAAAGAGTAAATATTATGGCATGTGAAAACAACAGGAGCGCCGTTTAACAGTTGACCAATCAGAACACTGATATTGTTACGCTTGACAACAGTGTAAACTTGACAACCTCCAGTTAGGTCGCAGGAAAGGATCCTGTATTTTTTCCCTTTTTTCGGCTTTAATTTCAATCTCAAAATGTATAAATTAGATCTGCCGGTAGATTACAAAGAGGCGGCTGCTATAGAGCGCCGTCGGAATATGGAAGAACAAAGAAAATCAAGGATATTTAACGCAAAATCAAGAACAATTGGGGTATGATTTTTAATGTTTTGATCTTTCTTGTAAATCAAGGTATTTTTCTCCACTGGCTGTCACTTGATCATGCTTAAATCATCATACCACAAGGAGGCATATTTTCATTTAGTTCTAGAAGTAACTCTGCTATATGATTCGGTGAAATTGTCCTGTAATTAGTGATAGACTTGGACATGTTTAAATGCCTTTATCAACAACATGAATGTTAGGCATTGAATTGACACTTGATTTGAACAAACATTATTTGATATGATTTGATATTATCTAGTAACACATTCAAACAAGTGGTTAATGAAATCGTTAATGACTGTTGTATCTACTTTCTTACAACACAAAAATTCATATTTCTATTGGTTGTTTACATCAAACAAAAAATATTTTCTAACAGTATGCACAGCTTATCATGGAATGCCCCTTACCTACTGCCAACTAAGTAGATAAAAACAATAGAACCATTGGTATTCAGAAGTCAGTCCAGAGTCTCTCTCCTATAAAAAATTATCAAATCTACTCCAGTCATGATTTGAACCCACATGTTTTCGTGATGGCACTCTAAAAACTAGGCCTTGAAGGTCGCTTTCATACAACAAAATACATGCTTATATATGTTAAACTATGAATAAACTTTCAATAGAATATTTTAGCAGTGTAAGGTTTTTGTTCAATCTAGCAAAAGAAGGTTTTGTTTATGTTTGCCTTTTATCATAATCAAACCCACATTTTTTCATCACCAATAAGGTTGTCTGGTGTTAACATTCAATATCACATTTATCATTTTGATAGTGTTTTGAACTGTTTCTTCTTGTCATATGTTTGTTTATCTGTCATACTTTACTAATCAATTACCATTCAGGTTGATGTACAGGCACTAGAACAACAAAGAAAAGATAAAGAACAACACGAAGATTATGAACGACGTCGGGCTGATGCTTTTGGTAAGATGGCCGCTCAATGTAATTCAAACCTTAAAAAAGAATGAACAGATATACCCTTCATGATAAATGAAAACAGCTACTTTATATTCAGTGATTCATACATCCCTAAATCTATATTGCACATTCAGATCAAAACCTGCACTTAATGTAGAATGCTTTAAGAAATTATGGATCAAATCAAATATCACTATAGAATCAGCAGCAGAAGTTAAGCAAAGATTGAATCTAAGGACCTATTGCAAGTGAAGAGTTTACTACTTCCTCCACTTTGAGACATACTTGTTTTTATTGATTTATTATATGCACATGCAATTAATCTAAATCTTGTCTATTTTGTTGTTTTATCTAAGGATACCTTTTGAATTAAATCAATGTTATCAATTCATTACTTGATTTGATGCATACCCAGTAAATGATTCACATCAAAATGTTTTATCATGAATACAATACAACACTTTATTTGCATATTATATTGTCCATTTCCTATATTGACTGTTTTTTCATCAGTATTTTTATCGTCTTTAATGGTGTAAAAATCTTCATCAATAATTGAAAAGTTGATTTTGATTAGCTATTATTCCTCTCTTTATCTTTGATGCATATCATTAATTTTCAAAACATATTTGTATTCTGTACTAAAATAATGAACTGCAAGAAACATCAAACTTGGTGGTTATAAGCAATTTCATAATCCTAATAACGTAATTGTAGAAATAGTTAAAATGTAAACCTCCTTCTTGCTCATTTCAGCCTCAGATGCAATTAGAAATGACAAAATTGTACAGCTACTTGAGGAAAGGCAGAAGCAAGATGTTTTTGAGCTTAGCCGAGCAATGAATGAATTTAGAATGCTCCACCAACAACCAGACAACCGCAGAGAGTTTGATCTATACGACCCTGACTACCTAAAGAAGGATAAACCTGCCCGAGTCAGTGATGATGACCCTCGATGTGGCATTTCAGGTCTTCAGAAATTTGAAGGTATATATACATACTCTCTAGTTATATTTCTGCAATATACACACTCCTGATTATAAGCATTCATGGCTTTTTTTCCTTTAATTGGGAAGAGGCCCAATCCTGTTGAATTTGAGAAATTTTAGCGCTGAAATTGCTGAATTGGGAAGTTAAAAAACGGGAAATTTCTCATTGGGAAGTAGCCCATTATGGGCCCCTGTTATATAACATGAAAAAGCCCTGGCATTTGCAAACTATATCTTTCTTTAACATACATATCATTAAGTTCTATGTGTGTCGTTGTAGAAGTTAAACCGTTGAGATCACTATTCAAAACATTGGCTGTTTAGAGGTGAATGAGGTTTAACTATGATAGTAACTCTATTTCTCTTGAATCAGAGTAGAACATTTCAAAACTTAAGACTAACTGTACTTTTATACCTGTATGTTAAATATTGTTACTAAATGAGATTTTGTCAGATTTAATAGACACAACAAAATTGAATTTTGGCATATTGATCTACCATTTTAGGTGAAGATTTGAACAGCAAAGCTAGGAGTAAGTACCAACAAGAACAGCTTCGAGAATGGGCTTTAGAGCAACAAAGAGAGCGTGATATGGCAAAACACAATCAAGATAGAGCTGATAGGTTGCATGAGCTGAAGATGCGCGAGCTGGACCTGCGTGCAATGGAGCTTCAGAAGGCAGAGGAAGATTGCCGGAATGCTATCAATGTAGCAACCAAGGACTACAATTCTGCCTTGGTAAGTTTTTTGGTTTCTGACTTATACATGGAATAAACATTCCCCACATTTGAGCTTGACAAATTAAGAGACAGTAGATAAAAAACTATGATTTTGTACAATTAAAAGGGTTTTCAAGTGTTAAAACAGAATGTAATGGTTGCTAGAAAGCTTCTTTTTATGCTTTTCTATGTCTTTCAAATAATAAACACTGCAGGGACCAATGTCATTTGAAATGCCTATATAATCAATTTATGAATATAAACAAGTTGTGTATAGATTGATAATCTAGGTATGTAAAACGACATTGGTTCCTGTGGACCTCATATGACAGTTTTTGCTCTTGGAAGAAGAATTGGTAATAGTTATAAATATTTTGTTATTTTCAATAGAATAACTTTTAAACTTACTTACAAGACACACATGAAATCAATTGTGTGAAGTTTTAACCCTGATAATGCTGGAACCTACTTCATGTGTATGCAAACAGGTTAGATCCAGGCCAGCCGCAAAGTGAATTAACCTGTGATCTAACCTGTTTGCCACTCTGAGTATCTTTCCTCATCAAAATTAAGCAGCTATTTAAGGTTTTGGGAAAGCAGACAACACAAAAATCTATTATTAGAAAATAGCTTAGCATTCTAAGGGTCAACATGAAAGATTACTCAACCAATTATCAAACAATATTAACAGTTGACCACTTTGTTGCAGACGACTATGAAAAAACAGCAAAGGAAGAGTAAAAATTGCTCGTAACGAGCAATTTTTACTTTGTTCACAATGTTTTCTGCCTTATCAGAAGATTACTTTCCAATTTCATCACATTTTGAAATGTCGTCTGCAAACTCCTTCAATTTGGAATAGTCAAAAAAGTTGGTGTTTGGTTAAGGCTTAATACTGAACGTTTCTTTCTAGGCTAGAGAGAGGGCGGAGAAAGAAAGACTGCAGAAGCAGCAGGAGCTGGATGACAACATGACAGAGATTGCCAACCATGTGTTCGGAGACGTCCTCACTGAAAACCCCGCCACAGCCCAGAGTGCGTTTGGCCCTCACCGAGTCATTCCGGACAGATGGAAGGGTATGAGCCCACAACAGCTGGAGGACATCCGCAGACAGCAAGATCAGCAGAGATTAGAAAAGGAGGTGAGTTTAAGATTTTAAGTTTAAACTTATTCATTTTAAATTGATTGTGAAACAACGCATTACAAAATAAATCAATCGATCACTCTTGATTCTGCTTCCTGGATACATTACCAGTTAATGATTGATTAAAGGTTGCAAGGAGAAATACCCTGCCCTACACACTACTATTTAGGGCAACCACCCTTGTCTCACAAGGCCTACCTACGCTTTTCCCCTTTTTTCTATGGATGACAAAAAGGAATGTGTTGTTAATAATGCTGTTAAACTGCACATGTTTAAAATACATTTATTGTTTCGTGTTTCTCAATAGATGCAGATGATCTAACCTGTTTGCTACTCTGAGTATCTTTCCTCATCAAAATTAAGCTGATATTTAAGGTTTTGGAAAGCAGCCAAAACATCCAAGAACGTCATCAATGTCAATAAGGCAGATTTTCTTATGACGCGGCTCATATCTTTAGAAAATAACCCAGCATTATAAGGGATAAGAAATCAAAGTTGTAAATATATTTCATGTATCTTACAGAGAATTGCCCAAGAACAGCACCTGAGAGATCTTGAGTTTGACCGACAGAGGAACGCTAACGCAAGAGCAGCCATGTTGTTGGAGCGAGAGGCAGAGAGGAAGCGAGAGGAGCTCAACAAAAGGAATGCAGATGAGAACAGAAGATTAGCACAGGAGCAGCAATCTCATAAGAACTTCCTGGACAAAGAAGTGTACACAAACCCTCCCGCGGCTGCCTATTTCATGCAGTTCAACACATCAACCCGATAGGACTGTTAGGCTCATTTTTTAATTGAAATTGACTTTCATTTGGATTGGTTTTATTTCCACAAAATATTGTAATATGTGATCAGTATATTTCATCATGTAATAAAAATATTCTTTGTTTTTGTTTAAAGATACACACAAGTTTCCATTGTTTTAAATGCCATATTGAATTCAATATTTGCAAGAATACCAGTTTTAAAGTAAATTGTTTACTGGTTGCATATTTGAATGGGTACTGGTTCAATTAAACCATAAATGAGAATCTTTAAATGATTCTGAATGGAAATGACAGATAAATGTAAATTAGCATGGCAAGCAATTCAAGCATGCTGCATACTATTTTTTTTTAGAAATTACTGTGAAAAATGGTTGAATTGCTCATTAGGTTTATGGTATCCTACTGTAACAGTGGTTTCTCAAGACTTCTGCAAAAGATATAGCAAAGTGAGGTATTATGGAGTAAAGGGTGAAATACCAAAAAAATACAACATTTGACCAGTTTGTTGCAGATGACTCGGAAAAACTTTGTGGTAAAAAGGAGAAATTGACGAGCAATTTCTCCTTTCCCCCCAATGTTTTATGCCCTATCAGAAGATTACTTTCCAAATTCATCACTTTTTGAAATGTCGAAAATTTTGCGTTTGGTAAAGAGTTAAATAATACCGTTCATCATACGGCAAAGGATTTAGGCCTTAGCCTGTTTTTCATACGGCTTCCCTGGATCCACCAGTACTAAGCTAGGGCTCTGGTGACTTTCCAAAGGCCACCCTCAAGAACCCAAAGGTGTCGGTGGGGCTTGAACCAGGGACCCCGGCCTTGCTTTTAAAATGTGATTTGTGTATAATGATGACACTGTCAATTTGGTTAATTGTTTAAAACGCTTTAGAAGGAAAGGGTTCAAAATCGCTTTCACATCAATAATTTCCAAATAATGATAGTGTATAAAAAGGATACTCTAGCACTCTTAGGGGGTAATGGCTATGTTTACAATTGTAGTCATAGCCATTAGATCCACCGACGAATCACTGTGGTTTGTAGTAATTGAATATATACTTTATTACAGAAAGGTTAAGTGCTAACTTTAGAAATAAGCTCATATGAAAGTATTTTCATATGTTTTTCTATGAAAATCACATTATGATGAAGTTATTGTATTGTCAGTATTTAACAAAACGGGTAAAACGATTGAAAAAAATAGATTTCGCTACCCATGACTCAAAGAAGCAAAGTGCATAAAAGTTTCAAAAGCATGTATTTTGATAAGTAAATTATTCTTTTTAGTTTTTAGAGCAGAAATATAAGGCATAGGATTGTTTTGTCTACGATTCCTGATGGTTGATATTTGAATGTTGTATGTGCACGTGGCAACCTGTGATACTTAAATGTTACTGGAAGATGTTGAACTATTAAAAACTATTGATAACGAAATTCATTTTACATCTTGATTTAAATACTTCTGCTATCTCGCTCACTTTCTTGTTGACGGATTGCAATGAAAATGATATTTTTCAAAAATAAGCAAATTCGAGGTAAAACCAAAAATTAAGTATTGCTAGATTATAGTAAACACAAATTTCGTTTTAGGCAAAACGTCAACATGCCAGGATAGTTCGCGGCAAAGATAGTTAACAGTAAAGAATGACACACAGCTTGAAGCAAGACACAGTTTCAATTTAATTCAAAATCCTTCCAGAGACAATTCCTTCATTGATAAAGGAAACAAATTAACGATGAAATCTCCGCTAGGGGTTACCTCGGCCTGGTTAACCCGGCCTGCTAAATTTGTACTATAGTTCTATAGGAGCCTAGTATATTACAAGTTTGAATTGTGCAGTTTGTTAATTTCAAAAGCTTACATTTACCAAGGCACTTCATGAATCGCGCCAAGTAGCCTATTATTTATTGCAATTTATCGCAGTTTCAAATTGTAATATACCAAACTCCTATAGTTCTTATAAAGCAGGCCCAGTTGATCCGGCCGAGTGAACCCAGGAGCCAAGTAAAAACAGGCCGAGTCAACCCTTTACTATTTTATTATAAATCAGCTCTCAACATACACGGATAACGAAACTCCTGTCCATGGCTTCCAATCCACTGGTTTGCGATCCATTTCGTTCCGTAAACGACTGGACAGGAGCTGTGGAGGCTGAAATCGTTCGGATCACAACTCCGGTACATGTTATAAAACATCAGCGCCGAGTGTTTCTTCGGCGCGACACGTATCCCCATGTTCGGGAACACCGTCTCCCCTCCGTTCATATCATCGTTCAGATACATTATGATGGTCACCATGCGGTTATTCATGGCGTTTGTAAAATTCTTCTTCGTACTGTGAGAGAAAACGTCCATGTGAATCCCATAAATCCCACCACTCGCGTAGTTGACGATCATAAAACTTTCAAAGCTTTTCAAGCTCAGACCAGTCAAGGCCGACAATCTGGCTCTAAGGTGTTTCAGTTCGCTCTTGTCACTGTAATTCCGCGGTAGAACGTACTGTTGACTGACTTTCTGGTAGTTTTTAACCTTCCCCGTCTTGATAAACGTCGTCTTACCACGCTTAAGGTTATCATGCGCCTCTCGCATGAAAAACGACGCATGCCGGTCTTCTATGACGTCATGGATGATCGAAATCTGAGGGTTAAAGGAAGATAACTCTTCAACCTTCACCGGTTCTAGAAGGAGTCGCGGGTCGTTATTATGCACGAAGCTGCAGCCCAGCTGTCGAGGCGGCTTGTGTACCAGGAGATCGGATCTGGGACGTACGGGTTCACCGCGACATAGCGCCTCAAAGCGCATCTGCTCAGTGTCCTTGTACTTGGTTATCGACTGTAGCATCGGGCAGGGAGTCGAAGTAGTCCCGTCCCACTCATCAGCACAAGGAGCGCGAACCTCTAACGACGGATCGATGTCCCGCATACGATTTGCAATCGTTCGATGGTAAGCTGTGCATGTGCAGTTGATGTTGTCCACGAGTGTAAGAAACGTGGCATATAGGTCTGATGCGTCTGAGCGTTCTGCGCATGTCTGGGCCGCCATGAGAAAATCCAATCCGCGCTTCGAGACGTATCTAGAATTCTGGTAATTCCACAGACGTGCGTGCGGCGCTGCCTTGGCAATGCTGGTTAGTTCTTGTGACGTCAGAGCCCTAGACTGGTGGCCTTTCATCAGCCCGCGGGCGATGTCTTCGATTCTCAGATTGTGTATCTCTTGGATAGTCACGATGCCTGCAATAACAATTGGAAAAGTAAATGGCATTGTTTTAAAGAAAAATATAGAAAGAGAGAGATAGACAGAGAGCGGGGGACGGGAAGAGAGAGAGAGAGAGAGAGAGAGAGAGAGAGAGAAAGAGAGAGAAAAAAGGAAAGAACGAAATAGAGAAAACGAGATAGACAGAAAGACAGACATGCATACAAACAGTGGAAGACCGACAGACAAAAACAGAGACAGATATAGGAAAAGACACACATAGAGGCAGACAGTGAGAGACAGAGAGAGAGGTAAACAGACAGACAGACAGAGAGGGTCTTTAAGATTCTATAACGAGAGCGAAAAAGAACTTTCACTTACTGACGGCCGAGCCTTCCAAGTCCGATCCATCCGGCAGAAGGTCCGTGAAGTTCAACACGGCTGCTCTGTCGAAGACTTTCGCATTTTCCATTAAAGGATTTTCCTGTTCCCCTGCAGTGTTAGCATATCCTGCGGTCAGAACGTAGGTTAGAGCACTGACCGGATGTTCCATATCTTCGGGTGTTCCAATTGGTATTGCCTGGAAGAACTCGAGGGCGTGTCGTAGATTCGTCAGTCTTGCTCTATGCCAAATTAAGTAGTCAGTGAGGTACGCGTTGACGCTCGAATTTCTAACATACTCCAGAACTTTGTGTAGCTGCACGTACGACGAGTAATATTCTGCGTTTATTAAACTCAAAACCAAAACACTTATAAAGAGGATTCCTAGTTTCATTTTTTATCCCTTTGTTAGAGTAAATGAGTTTTAAAATAACGCTCATTAAAATCTACACAAAGACATCGTATGTATCAGGGCGTGTGTGCCGATCAAGGAAGTAAAGTTTGTGTGATTGACCTATTCAATATCTAAACAACTTTCAATACTATACTATCGGCGAAAATGTGGAGTGATGAACTGACCGGGAAATAGATGTTGCATACATTGTGACAAAGAATTGGTTATAATTTATCAACGCATATCAACTACGAATTGTGTCTTGGGACAAGTGCCATAACTATCTTCATAACTGTTATTTGGTGTTCACAGAGGGTCACGAAATATTATCATCGGACATGGTTTAAGGACTTCTTTTTACATCAAAGTAACAAGATATATATCGGGGTGTTATGAATGCAGTTTATCAAAGGCTCGACGATACACCCAACATTATAGACATTCGTCACGACCGTTTTAAGATTTTTCGAATAGTTATTTTATATCTGTACAGAATGTAGTCAGTGTGTTTGATAGAATAAGTTATACAGGTGAAGAAATAATTGAATGAACGTGATCTGATTTCCGGTTAATAAGTTGGAGGCTGTTGAAACGGCGTTAACACACATACGTTGGTTATGTCGCGTTTTGCACGTATCTTCAAAGTGTACGTGTATTTCCGACACTGGTTATAATAAATCGATTGAATATATCGATTCCCACAGGCTATTCCGATAATCAATAACTTTTATTTCTCGACGATTTACTCGCCCAGCTCAATACCAAGGGTTTTAGATAAACGCCACATTTGATTTTAAAACGATTCCCATAAAAAGACCAAAGTAATATAGTAATGATAGGCAAGACTTGGAAACATGGTCATAAAATGAGTCGTGTTCATAATAAATGTCTCTTTTACACATTTGATCGTTTACTTTATCCTTGTGTAAATCGTAGGTCGACAAAACAACTAGTTACCTCAATAAAATGCTGATGCTACGAATACAAAAAAACGCCATAGGAGACACAGGCTTGAGCCTTTACCCTGTACCGAAAAGGTAAACGGTATCAAAATAATGATCACTTCTGTACTTTTATAAGACTCGTATTATTTTGGCGTTAACATTTTTGAGACCCCTAGATCAAAAGGCTAATTTACAAGTTTGATAACGTTTGGAATGGATTAGATATACATTGTATATGCCTGAGGCAAATTTCAATTGTCACTTTCAACCCTAGGCTTAACAGACACTTAGTTCAATGTTTGTTGTTTTTGTTGTTGATTTTTACTTGTAACGCCCCTTATCTTACCATAATAAAGAGTTACAGCACAAGTATGTTGACCGAAACAAAAAGGTACATTGGTTTGCAGTTTTGTTTTGTTGCTTACATTTCGTCGATTAGTTTTCAGATATGTTGTATTGCTAGCCCATCATTGATGGAGAAAGACCCCTTACTGGATTGCATACAAGGGCTAGTCAAGTTAAGTAGAACCACCGGTATTTCGTAGGGTCAGCCTGTAGACTTCCTCGCATGAGAATCAATAACCGGTACCGTAATTCGAACCAATACAGAGAGAGAGACCGCCTTATATCAAGGTATGTATGTTGTAAGCCAAATATGGACGGTAAACATCCGTGTACGGGGATATAACAGGGGCCGAAGTTATGAGTTGGTATTACATAACACGTTTATCGTGTGTACATATTTCTCACGGGCGCAAGTCAAACAGAATGTAAGGGACAACAACATACGTTTAGACGTTGGTACCTGTAGTTAGGATCATTTCGATGAAATGTCTTATATATAGCTGGCATATATATGGCCATTAACCTAAAAAGAATCATAACTACGAGTCATTGTGCGTTTAGAAATGTTTCAAATAGTGTAAACATGATTGAAAACAGACAAATCTTAAAAAATCAACTCAATATCAATATAAACTTAGTTTTAATACTCAGTTTAATGCCCATCTAGTCAGATTTTACCAAATGACCAGTAAAGGAGGTATAGAAACCGCTGTTTGCGAGCACTTTATGAGAGTCCGAATCCGACATATGCTGGACCCAAACGTCATTTCCGGTGTCGAGATGGAGGCTGATGATATTGGTTCCCACGTCTCGGTACCCGTATGCACCAGTTTTAACTCGTCCAATAGGCGTTCCGTCCTGTACGAGTTCGAGACCGACGTTCATAGCGGCTGTTCCCTGAAGGACTGAAAAGGCGAACTTGTAGATACCGGAAACGGGTGCGCGGAAGGATCCATATCTGGCGTCATAAGCCCCGCCCTCGTTTGTGATCACGTGGTCGAAGATGATTGGCTGTTTCGTTCCGAAGTTGGAAATGTCTGCTGTGAGTGTGGCGCTGAATGCGACGGCGGTTCTGTTTGGACACTTGCATAGGGCTGAAAATGGAAAAGGCGTTTAGTTTGTTGGTTTCTTTAATTTAATCATTCGAGGTGTGATCATAATCGTTTGAGAGATCATAACCTTTGAAGTCATCCATAGTGAGTCGGTGATGAAAACGAAATGAGAGTTCTGCAACAAATAGTCCCATACTCTAAATTACAGAGAATATACAAGGTCGTTAGGTTCTATCCATGGGACCATGTTTATGGCGTGTTGGATTGAATCTTTGACAAGACTCTCCTTCCAGCAACATCAGCAGCAAGACCTTTCTATTGACCGACAGGATGTTACATACTAAAAAATACATTGATGCGATATGTAGAAAGTCTGTCCAGGAACGGCTCAGCCAGCCATATATATTTAAAAGGGTAAACATTTCGGTTAATAATCAAAAAGGTCTTATTGCTATTGCTGCTGCTGTTGCTGCTGTTGCTGCTGCTGCTGCTGCTGTTGCAGCTACTGAAACAGTCTACCCAAAGATCTACTCCCAAACGCCATAAGATAATACTATTACACATGACTAACTAAACATTAAAAATTAATATCAAAATTATTCCGGACATATCATTTAATTTCATCAAATGATAGGTTTATTTTCTATGCAGTTATGATAACCTAAATGAATATGAATATTAACAATGCTTCAATAACCACTTCTTCTGTTAAAAGAGTTGTCTTGGTGTTAAACATGCTCGTGACGTAGTAAGAAAATTATCAATAAACAACCTTACATGCTTCATGTCGGGCTCGAACCTGGGCGATGTTGGATCGAAGCCGTCCAACTTCCGTTTCCAAGGACGCCCTTAGAACTTTCTCGTTCGAGATGAGAGTGAGCAGACTCTGTACGGTGGTGTCGTCAATGAGAAACGCGCCTCCACCAACAATGGCGCACAGAAGAACACACGTCTTAAGCATGGCCGCCATCTTGGTTTTCCGTTTTTTCGATGTCTTTGACTATCCTTACAACGTCTCGAACGTTATCTTGTACACAAGGTCAAACATTGGGTCTGGCTTTAACCCTTTTTGATTATATCAAGCTTTATGTGACTGATCCACATTGAAAGCAAAAGCAGAGAGTAATTGCACTGTAAGAAAACTGATGTTTTATTTTTTGTTGTTGCGTAAAAACGGTTATGTCACATCAAGAAAACATTTGCAATGTGAGGAAATAATTAAAGAGCCGTGAAGAATCAACTCGAGCCAGAATATATGCCATACATGTATATACCCGTACTCTATGGATCCGAGGGGTAACTTTCTAATCTGTTTTCTGTTTCATCAAAGTATATTTATTTTTGGTTCGTTTTCCCAAACGTTTACTAATTCATGGTGTAGGCCTATGATATCTACCATTTCTCACGATCAGGCTTCATTTCGAAAGCAACACTCAATTGGAGAAGGGGCAAACGTTATCAATGAAGGAACATATATGGAAGTCTTCTGACAGATAAGAACATAAAGATATGGGTCAAGTAGATACAGCTTTGTGACGGCATATATGTAACCGAGCATATCTGTAATATGTACGTATATGTAACATGTGTCACATATATGCTCAGGAAATATTGAATATATGTATCTCAGAGATTGTTTGGACATATTATCGCAATTTTAGCTAGTGGTGCAGTTGTGGACTTTCGAATTGCATTTTGAATTGCATCGGCGAGAAAAAAATGCGAAATATCAGCCAATTCCACTAGTTCAAAACTGAAACTTTACCTATAGGCGGTTGAATCCAAAAATATTTTGAATGATTATTCCGTTCCGTTAACAAATTAAGAAAATGGCCGTATTAATTTTGTTTCCCTCATATATCTCTGGAAAACTCTGATCGAACTGTTGCTGTCTGTGTTGTGATTATTATGTTTTAATTTTCTAACGGCTATACATATGCTTTTTGTTTTTCTATGCTTAATAAAATTGAAATGAACACTCCATGGCTCTTAGGGCTTGCACAAATTTATGGATATTGAAAGGCAGTGAATGAACAATACAGGCATTGGTTACATGCTTTAAATATCTTTATTTTTCTGGTGCAAAACATAATCTGCAGTAGTATTGCAATAATAGGGTGAATTAGAAAACTAATAAGTTCATGCAAATATAACAACAGTTTCAACAATTTACAAGCCTTGATCAACAACTTTCTGCATCTCTATGCAGAAATTCTAGGACAAACAACCTATTTCATTTGCTAAAGAAAGCACTTGTTGCACGGCGGAATGCTACCCACGAAAGCCATTTTTCAAATGGTCATCAAGCCTTAACCCTTTACCAAACTCCAAGTTTTCCCCTGCCCCAAATTGAAAGAGTTTGCAGACTACATTTCAAGATGGGATGAAATTGACAAATCACCTGATAGGGCAGAAAACATTGTGGGAAAAGGAGAAATTGCTCATTCACTTCAGAGCAATTTCTCCTTTTCCAACAATGTTTTCCAGAGTCGTCTGCTGTTTGGTAATGGTTTAAGTTACATTGTGTACTAGACATATACCAGAATTGTTGAACTTTGTATTCATTAAAAAAGCCAAATTAACACACTTGACTATTTAGCGGATTCGGCTTTTCCCATTTTGATGCGTCATAGGCAGCAGAGGACTCCTCATTAGTTAATAGGTAGAAACAAATAAGTTTTTTGCCACAATCAATTTACAGAGTATCATTTAGACTGTACGTATCATTATCATTACTTTTAAATGTTGTCTTCTTAGCTATATATATCAAAAGTACTCAAAACTCTTAGTTACAGGTTAACAGATATTATAACTAAGAATATTACAATTTGTCCATACTATCCTATTAACATCCCTAATAACAGACCAATTCAAAATTACACATCCAAGGGAAACTACTCATATCACAATAAAGGACCAACTCCTTCCCAGCAACCAATGCAACGTTTCATCACATTAATCACTGCCATTAATACACATCATATGACACTACAAGATATTACTCCGAAATAGCCATCTCATACATCTCAAAGTGTTACTGAATAATATGAAAATTGTGACAAATAATGAATAAAACATGCTGGTTCATCAACCCATTCAAATATATTCTTTTTTTTTTACAGGTGAATGAATGGTGTTTTAAGGCGCATCGACAGCTAAGGTCATTTGGCGCATTTTTACAGGTGACAACTTCAATTGACATGTACATGCTACTAGCATTATATAACAACTTAGTAATAATATGTCGTTACCATGAACATCCTAACAATAAATTTGGGCATCTTACAATCCATATACCACACCAGGTCACATGTTTATGCTACCATTTTTATTCATATAACAACTAAGTAAAATCTTGTCCTTACCAATAACTTATAAACTATAACATTTGGAACACTTAAAAAATTTACACCATATCAGTTTACATACCCATTGCTACCAGCATTATAAATTAAAAACCTAAGTAAATATGTGTCTTTTCAAAGAACTGCTTTGCTATACAATGGCAACACTTATAAGTCTTACATCATATCTGTGTAGATATCCATGAAAAAAGCATTCTCCATACAACTTAGTAAATATATATCATTTCCAAGAACTTTGTTACTATACAATGGTAACACTTATAGGTCTAACACCATATCATGTTACATATTCATGAAACCAGCACTCTATACCATAACCTGCGACAAGGGAAAAATATTCTTTCACTTAAGATCTTTCTAACTCTAACTTTAAGTTATTCATGCTATACAATAAACACCACTTCAGCTAATAATCCTCCCTTCCTCTATATACAAAGGCAAGGGTAAATATTGGTTCAGCTAAATTTTCAGAGTTATTCTTGTCTCACCAATTCTACATCAGTTATTACTATTCATAGAACTGGTACTCCATACAACTGGATTAACGGTTGTTCACTGTGTGTCCTAACCAATAGAATGCTGGTTTATCTTCTAAAAATATATTTTTTCATCGTCTGCTTTCCAAAACCTTAACTATGTACCTAATTTTGAAGAAGATACTAAGAGTAGCAAACAGGTTAGATCACAGACCAGCTGCTAATTTACTTAGTGGCTGGCCTTGATCTAATCTGTTTGCATAAGCATGAAGTTGGTCTCAGCACTGAAGAGTTAAAAATTGCATTATTGTGTCACTTACACAGCATTATAGTCGTCAATGCAACCTGAATTTCATATACCATTGTAAACTTCATGCTTTTCTCCAAGACCTAAAACACTTGTTTATATAGTAATGTGAAATTGTGAATCTTCATAAATGAATCGGCTGGTATTTCAAAATGCATTGTCAATTAGGTATTATAATATTATTTCACATTGCCTGCATTGTCTATTCTAGACCACACAATTGCGTGAATCGCCCTATTTTTTCAAAGATCGCACACTTTTTCTACATGCATGAGAGAAAATCTCGCATCGACACATAACTCATAATCATTTTGATTGTTTAAAATTTGCTCAGCTGTTAAAATCTCCTCAGCATATTTGTGACAAAACGCTCGAAATAACAAGTGTTAGTTTTCCGATACTGTTGAATTAACTTTAAGCAGCCAATTTTTGACGGACATTAACGGTTAAATAAACTATACGAAAATTTCGTCTAAATTTAGCAAGGGAGGTAAATTTTCCGAGAGAACACTTTGTTTACGTAGTGCATATGTCCTTGATCAAGCATGTCAAGAAAGCCGATAATGGACTTCTATAAGAAACCTAAACCCTCAGCAAACATCTTTTGATACTAACATATGATTATTGGTATGATTTAGCAGTCATTAACTGTAAATTGAGTTTTGGAAATATATATAGACTAATACCACAAGGATTCATAGTCAGGGTACTTTAGAGTGATGAGTTTAACAATTACTTTTAATAATCGCACCCAAGTTCTTAAAGAATCCCCCCTCATTTTCGAAGAAAATCACCCCTTCTTTTTTATTTCTAGAATAGACACTGTGCCGGGCTTGAAATAATATGAACAACCAGAAGAATTCAACAATTAAGCACCCAGCTTGAATAACAGTCCTACCACACATGTGTTAACCCTTATAGCGCTGGAGCCAACTGCATGCTTATGCAAACAGGTAAGATCCAGGCCAGCTGCCAAGTAAATTGGCGGCCGGTCTATGATCTAACCTGTTAGCTACTCTGAGTATCTTTCCTGATTAAAGTTAAGTAGATATTTAAGGTTTGGGAAAGCAGAAGACACATAAATGTACTTTAAAAAGATTACCCAGCATTTTAAGGGTTAAGGGCTGGCCTAAGCACCCAGCTTGAATAACGGTCCTTCCACAAGTGTGTTAATACAAGAGTATACAGAAAACCCCTAACGCAATCATTACATGGGCAAGGCTAGAACCAGAAATCTTCATCTTCATCACTATCATCAGACAAATCAGTGTTTGACAACCCAAATTCATATATTAGCGTGGTTATATCGTCTTCGAGAAGCTCCAACCAGGAAAACCTTTGAACCCTGTCTTCACGCTCCTGTAAGAAGTCCCACAAGAAAATACTCGTCATTAGATCCATTTGTCCGTCTGCGGCCTGACGCTGTCGACGCTTGCGGGGTTTCGGAGATGCTCTCGTCCCGTCAGGATATGCATGAAGGTAGAAACATTTATCGTTGAATGGACATTCTCCTCTACCTTCATCGAAATATTTACACTTCTTCTCACTGTGAAATAGAAAGAAATAATGATCAGTTTTAAGGCATGATTTCTATTTCAATCTTATTAACCCTTTACCAACACAAATTTTTGATCTATCCCAAATTAAAAGAGTTTGCAGACGACATTTCAAAATGTGATGAAAGTGCAAGGTAATCTTCTGATAGAGTAGAAAGCATTGTTGGGAAAAGGAAAAATTGCTTGTTACGAGCAATTTCTCCTTTTCCCACAGTGTTTTCCTTAGTTGTCTGCAACAAAGTGGTTAAATGTCGTTATTGTTTGGTAATGGGTTAATCTGCATGTTACAACTTTAAAGAACTATGACAAAGGAAAACTTATCTCATAATGAGCGACAACTCATTAATCATCCAGCAATAAATTACAATATAAAAAATAAAATTTTCAATCAGATCTTTATGAGCTAAAGTGAGTACTGAGAACTTTCATCCAATGTAACAATTGATATCTACAAACTTCATTTAAAATTTAGTTGGTGAAAAAGTAATAGAACTAAAAAGTTGTCCCATTTGAAAAAAATGCAGCTGTATATTACAGTTTATTGCTTAGTTCAGGATAGATATGCATTCAGTAAAGTAAAATCTGTACTTAATTCTTATGATAAAATGACAATAGTACCTTTATTAACCAAGCAATCTTAGGAAGCTACAATGACATGGTTTTTACAATTACAATAATAAGCCAAACTAAAAATTCATATTACCTAAGAGCGCTTTTGTATCCCTCGATAAGTTTGATTTTTTCTTCTTTCGTTTCCACCCACAATTTACTTGGAGTAACAAAGTCTGACTGCACTCTACACTCTGGGCAAGATCTAAAATAAACATAAATTTTGTAGAGGTTTAACAAATGATAAGTTACCATCTGAACATCTTAAATTGAATATTGATAACCCTTTCACTAACAGAATCATGTATAAACCACCAACAAACAAAATGAAAGGGACATTGTTTTTTAAAAGTTTTCTTTGAGGGTTCAGTGAAAGACAATCCTCAGTCTTTCAAGTATCCTTGATTATCTACAGGCACCACATATAGAAGAGACCCAAGCACATTTCAAACCAAATATTGACCTCAACACAGTCTGTTTTCAGATGTCCTTTCTCAAATCACTGGCACTAAAATTACACTGCAACTGATACCAACAAGATTTGTATTCAACAATCATCAAATGAATGAAATTCAAATGAGAAGCATCAAAAGTCTGTCAATTAAACTAGCCTGGAAAACCTGTATTTTAATGTCAAGTATCATCTGAAAATTCTTTTTTATTTGAGATAATAAAATCATGTAAAGCAATTCATTTCCTCATAAGGCATTGTGTGAGAGTTCCAAATTCAAAGTATCAGAAGACAAAATTCATAATGTATCAAAAATTACACTCTAGGTATTGTAAGAAACTATTCAAACAAGAGAAATAGCTCAAGATGAATGATCTTTCCATTAGTTGAAATTTACTGTTGCAGGTACATTCATAATACAGATATTTATGTAAAAGAGAAATAAAAAATCATAGTTGTGCTGAGTAACAATCTTGAGATTCACTTATTTCAGAAGCTTAACCCTTTGCTAAAATTTTCGACTGTCCTAAATTGAAAGAGTTTGCAGACGACATTTGAAATTGTGTTGAAATTGGAAAATAATCTGATAGGGCAGAAAACCTTGTGGAAAAAGGTTAAGAGCAGTTCCTTCTTTTCCCACAATGTTTCCCAGAGTCATCTGCAACAAAGTAGCTAAATATTATTATTGTTTGGTAATGGGTAACTGCCTTACCGTATAGTCTTGTTATCAAACTGCTTTGACGCTCGCCATTTTCTTATACAATCTAAACAGAAGCAGTGTACGCAGTCTGACATGATTCCAAATCTCCGTTCAGTGGCAGGCTCCTTCTCATACACTATATCCATACATATACTACATTGCTTGTCCTTGCTGCGGGCTACAGCAAACGACAGTTCCATGTCCCTCTCATGTTGAGCTAAGCATTCCTGGAGAAATAAATACTGGAGTTGAAGTCATACAAACTTTGTTAAAAGCATTTCCTTATTTGGTATAATCACGGGCCTAAAACCAAACTTGAAAAATTCTGACAGACTGTTTGATTTTTTATGTCGATTTGCTAGAGGCGATCTCTTTCTTCTCTTTTTTTGATTTACATTTATCAGAATACAGACTTTTTTGGCAAGGGATCCATACATACAAAAAACTGACCCGTATGTGTATGTTTGAAAGCAGATTTCTATCAGTGCATGCCAAAAATCTATCTGTACAGTACAGATAATACGGACACCATCTGGAGCCCTGCTATATGATAAGTATTTGTACTCTACTGGTTTAAATACCTTAGTTGATCTCACGAATCAGGAGTGTCAAAATCAATTGTTTGTAATGCAAAGCTTGTCCAAAGTCTTATTGGTCAAATGAATTTTTACTTAAACTTACAATATAAACATTATACGGACAAGTGCAAAAAATGAATTGGTATTCAGAGACAAGTACATCAAAATCAGATTTCTCCACCCCTGCCTAACTATCTAGTGTGTGCGTAACATGATTAACCCATTGCCAAACAATAACAACATTTGACCATTTTGTTGCAGACAACTTATGAAAACATTGTGGGAAAAGGAGAAATTGCTCTTAATGAGCAATTTCTTTTTTCCCCAAAATGATTTCTGCCCAATCAGAAGAATGATTTTCATTTTCATCACTTTTTGAAAAGTCGTCTGCAAAATCTTTCAATTCGGGACAGTCGAAAATTGGCCATTTGGTAAAGGGCTTACATCACCGAATGTCTGACTCACCTTTTTATGTTTATTCTGTTGAGCTACGTCTCCTGGTATTAGAACAGAACAACCACACATTTCACATGTTTCCCCATGAGCATACTCACACTCACTTCCATATGGGCATTCTCTATCCGCAGAGAAGGGGCACAACAATTGATTAGATGCTATGATTGGTTGATCATCCAGAGCTGGTTCCAATTTATCCACGCCACTATGGGCTGCATTGGCATAGGAGCTGGGAACTAGAAACAAATAATAAAATAAAGAACGGTTTAATTTCAATTTTTTAAGATTCTTTTCAGATGTTTTGTTAATCAAACATCAGCTCTCTTTAAACAGCATGCTCCTCTACTCAAAAAAAACAATCAAAAGTGATATAAGGACACTAACAAGCTATGTGTTTTGGGGATTTCAACAAGCATATAAATTTTCAAAAGGATCAATTTAGTACACAAAAGTGTTCGGTGGGGCTCAAACCAGGGATCCTCAATTTCTAAGTCTGCCACCTTAACTACTGGGCCACACTGGACCCCCTAAAAAAGGGAAAAGATTCAGCTGATAATTTATCCTGTATTAGCTTTAGCAGGATTTACCAGCACTAGGCTTGGCCTTTCAGTAGTTAATGAAACATTAATAAAACACAACCTAATGCTTGTCTGTTGTTTCTATCAATTAACATGAACTATTTCAATAGTGTTATGCTTGACATCAGACAACAGAAAAAGGGATCAGACTCCAGCCAATAAATTTATTATGTATTAGTCACCTACTTGAAGCACACTGGTAGGGCTGTCCTGGGACAAACTCAGACGCCTTCACCCATTCCTCAGGCGTCTTCGGAACACTTGAAATGTTAACTTGGTTTGTATCTCCCTTGAGAAACTTCTTAAGGGAAACCATGCCGGAAGTATCCCCATTTGGTGTGGCCTTAACACCCTGTTGAGCTGGAGCTTTAAACTGTTCCTTATACACAGGTGTGGTTACTTTTGGTTTCACATGGTCATACCTGAAACAGGAAGGAAAAAATAGTTTGTCAGGGATTGAAGTACAGTAATATCTCTATATCTTGATGTTGAAGGGACCTCATGAAAATCGTTGACAGAGAAAGTTTGATGTAGAGATATCTGGAATATTAGGGCTAATAATTAAAAGCAAACATTTTGGCAGCCCCTTTTTTCTTTAACATATAGAACAGTAAGACAATCTGAAGTTTTAATAAGGGGAAATCCTGAGTACAGGGTGCCTCTAGATTACCAAAAGATATTTTCTTTAGGAAAGATACAAAGTCTTATTCCTACAGTATTTCTAATGCTTTATTCAATATTAACTCTCTTTACTGCATCTGTTACTTTTGTATCATAAACTTTAAAAAACCTGAGGAAACTACAGTGACAAAAAAGGAAATTGCCCCATACTGAGCACTTAATCCTTTTATCACCATCATTTCTACAAATTATCAAAACAGAAAACAATCCTATCAAATAACCCTATGGGTGATTGGGTCAGTTACTTGTTAAGGCAAATGCAGAATAAAGCATGTGGAATACCATTGACAATGGGGAAGGGGCTCGTTAAAAGCAATTTCTTCTTTCTTGAAATTGCTTGTTACAAAGAACAATTATTTGTCACTTCTGAAAAGGTTCTATAATAATAAGTATTTATGTATGTAATGGTTTAATTTGCTTATAAACATATTTTAACTTTAAATGCATTCCCTTCAAAAGTAAATGAGACCTTAACCAAGATTCACAAGTACATCAAAAAAGGGGCATTATATGCTATAAAACCATGTAAAAATGAAGGAACATGGATGGCTTGGGTCATTCAAAATGGAAAATCTTGTACAACGATGAAGCTTCAATCCTTTCAGTTAATTAGTCGATAGGGAAAACCAACATTAGATGCAGATGCCCAGGTGAGTCTCCCTTTCCCTTTAAAAATCAAGTTGTACCTGCATTTATCTTTGTAGGAACAGCATCCTTGCAGGTAATATTTACAGACATTGCTCATGGTGTTATCTCGGTTGTGCGAAAATCTACAGTTATCCCCCAATCTGCAGGCCCCATGAACATAATACCTGAAAATAGAAAATATCAACCATAAACATATACAAAAACGACATTTCACCAGTTTGGTGCAGGCAACTCTAGAAAACATTGAGGGAAAGGAAGAAATTGTCCTTTTCCCACAATGATTTCCACCCTCTCAGAAGATTATTTTCCTATTTTTATCACATTCTGAAATGTCATGAGCAAACTCTTTGAATTTGGGACAGTCCAAAATTTGGTGTTTGGTAAAAGGTTTACCAATAATGCCATTTTCTCACATTGAGACAAATACCAAGGCTTTTGCTTACTACTGGGGGAAATTGAAACTATTTCAGTGTTTTGTAATTGTGACCAAGTTTTGATACTGTGACAATCTAGTGTATATGGTACAAAATAGTAACGCCAGCTCGACTCACACTGTTGGAGTGAGTGCCAATTGAGTTATTTGTCCATGTGTGCAGTGTCTTCTAGTAGTATTGGGGCCACATGCTTAAGGGTCAAACTAAGAGAGAAATCTACTATGGTACTTCATTATGGCTATTTTATACCCTTTGTCATGGGTACTCATAAGAGTTACCTTGTCAAGATGATAATTATGGAACATACATAAAGATTTGTGTAAAGGAGCCCAATATGTTCCCTTATCTTAACCACAGTATATTACAAATAAATGTGTTTACTCAAGGATGAGACATTCCTTCTTGACAGCAACTTGTACATAGCATTGGACCTTCAATTCTATGGGAAAATTAAAAATCCTCTCTTGAAGTCTGATTTTACTGGAAGCTAGTGAGTAGGTTCCTGTATAAAAAAAAAAATTCGAATATGAAGTTATCTTCTCAGGGCCTAAATATCTGCAATTAGAATTTTGTGTGGTGTCCCGAACTGGTGCCTTAATGCACCCATCACACTGACCAGTTGATTATCTCATTAAGAAGTAGTGCTGATGATCACTAAGAAAGTTGCAGTTGTTTGCTCCAATTAGCAATGCCAAACGCCGCCAGGTGGCATAGTGAGCGGCGAACTCATCAATATTCATGAAGCGGGAATTCCGACCTCGTCATAGGTGTACTTTATTTTGGCTCATAAATTGAATCTTAGAGTAAATCGGGGAACCGACTTACTAAAAATAGATAGAAAAATGATGTTAGTCCCGGGACTTATGCAAATCAGGGACTGCGTTTACGAAACCTACTGCGCAGTTACTCGGAAAGTTTTCTATCAACACAGATTGTTATTAATCAGACGATTACCCTCGTTTTGCGCATTTGGTATGTAAAAACAATTGTTTCCACACAAATAAAATATAATTTTACTATTGAAATCGAGCAGAATCCTAATGCATTACATTTTCAAAGAGGTGTTGTGGATTCTATAAATAGCCATGGCGTCTCATTGGTTGAGACCCTGGCACTCGATTTCGAGAACCCTTTTCGAGTCAGTTAGTTCCAGATCCCCACGTAGACCAGACATCACAAAGTCGTCTAAGTGGTGATTATTTATATACCTGAGGAGCAGAGCTTTGGGAGCCGTTCCTTATGGTAAGTAGCTAACTATTATTTCTTAGTGAAATACTACAGAGGTCTGGGTCTAACCTTCAGGGGAAATAATTTGTCCGACCCAGTTAACTCCCAAAATGGCGGCACCCGTACTTTCTATTTGTTGTTTACTTTTATAAACTTGATAATCCATGCTATTTCGAGCACTGTGTTTCCACCTCTGTATCCTATCGATGCAAATACTCCCAATTTGATTGCTTGTGTGGTAAATGTCTTTCATCACATTTTACTTTCTGCCAAATTGTGCCGTTTTTCATTTTCATGTTCTGTTCTGTTCAGTTAGCAATGCCAAATGCCGCCAGGTGGCGTAGTGAGCGGTGGAAGCAAAAGTTTTTTGTCCTGTTGCCTATTTTCATATTTAGCAGGAGCCGAGAAATGGTAAAGAAGGTGCAAATAAAATGCCATAACTTCACTTTACATGCAGATATCACCATTTTTTTTCACAACTTTTCTTATTAAACATGTCAGTATTAGTAGAAATACTGAAAAATATATATATTTAATAAAATTGATGAAATCATGACAAGTGTTGACATTGGGCCTTATTTATGATGAGGCTGAAATGTAGGTCATAATAGTTGGTTTCCTAAAAATGCCAGAACTTTATTATAAATGCAGATGTTGCTCTATTTTTTTCTTTATAATTAATTTTAAACATACCAGCACTAGAAAAAAAAGACTTAAACATACATATATTTTACTAAAAAACCAAAAACATGAGGCATTGCTACTCCAATAATTTGATATCAACTCTGTGATTTTTACACAATATAACGAAAACCATAACAAACAGATAAAATGTATTAAATAAGAAATCCGTTAATAAGTCCATATCAGATTACACATTTAACATGTGACTTGGTAACGAAAATTTCCAATTAATAAAACTGCGTTGACGTTTACCTAACGTCGCGAAAACACATGACATTTTCGTAGAAATAGAAAACCATTTCCAAAACAGAAGTGTTTCTGTATTCATTCAATTGCGTACCTGCATAGTATTTTCGAAGGTGTGTACGTAAAGCCCTCTGCCATGTTGTAGTGTGCCCTTGTCTACATGCTGTGACCATGTTCGACGACGTAGTAGTGGATCGCCTGAATATACAAAGTGGATAGAGTTTTAACACAACCGTAAAGTGGCCTGGTGCCGTAAATGGGCTTCAAGGGAGGTAACTGCGGCGAAAATGGCGGTCGATTTCTGGTACGCCTCAGCAATCGAAGCATTAACTGCTTTGAAAGATTATGAGTTACAAGAGAATGTCCGATATGTCGTTCTCTCACGCGAAAAAGAATTTGGGCAAAGCGGTAAGATAATGAATTAACACTTTGTGCGGGTGTTGGTGGTTTCGTCAATCTACTGGTTCGTTAAACTGATGTCATTGATTAAACAAGAAATGGTTTCGTCAACGGTCGGCATTAATTTATCCCTATTACAGTGACGCACCGCTTAGAGGTACGTTGAATTATTCATAAGTAGGCGGAGCCACAAAACTATTTATATATAAGACTGACTAATTTAATTTTTCCCAAACTGTTCGTCTTTCTCCACAGAATGGAGTTAAGACATGGACGGTGACGATCATAAGGTTGTTTTAACAGACAAACGTATTATAATAGAATTTACGAATCCGGCAGAAGAGATTATGTTGGATTTGTGCACCGACGGACTCACTGTCAGACAGATGGTACATTTAATGTTTAATACATCCAATCCCAAATTGAAATATGATACCGTAGACAAGAGATTGCTTTTTCTCAAATTCGGATGGACATCGGTTTCGGACGATCTTCAATTTTCATTCCTCTCCTGTTGTCTTCCAATATTAGACTTTGTGGCTTTATTATTGTCGAAACGGTCCAAATAATGTTTGATTTTTTGTTCTAATTTTCGGATTTAAAGCACAAATGTCCATTCAAAGTCAATTGATATAACAAGATATGTTAAATAAACTTATACACCAAACAATGGCATCAATTATCGTTGAACAATTAAAAAAAAACCGCTGAATAGGTTTTTTCCCATTCCAGTGCGCATGTACAGAAAAAATTATTGGGAGCAAAAAATCATCAACTAACGTTTATCAAACCGTTCTTTCAAAGAAAATATGAGGTATACAGACATGTAAAGTGCATGGATTGATGAAAAAAGGATCAATTGTCAACTGTGAGTAAAATAATTTGATCATTTCTGATAACAATGGAAATTTGGGTCTTCAAACGGTGAAGTGGCCACCATTAAATGAATGGTTCGAAAGTGACGTGACGGTAGATATTGCCCAAATTAAAAAACGTCTCAATATTTTCCGATTGTGTCAAATAAATTTGACTAATCTATATGCTAGCCCTCGAGACCAGAAATCTGGACTTGCGTATAAGAGTATATTGTGGATTCGGATCAATTTTGTGCAGGGGTTTGAGGTTTTTAAATAATTGGACGTGAAGATTTGGAATTATTGAGAAAATTTACATATGGCAATATCTCCTGTCGTGTCAGACTTTCAAACAATTCAATTAATGGTGGACAGATGTCGCAACTTTGTACACCAATACTTCCATTATTACAGATAAATATCAAAAGATCATTACTCAACAGTTTTAAAGTAAATACTTTTTAATCAATCAATACATGTCAATATTCCACATATTTACTTTGTAAGAACGATTTAATTAACACTAGGTGACCATTTACTGTTTGCCTTGCTTCGGATAACACAACAAGACCGGTTAACATGCGAAAACCTAATAAATTTGGCACTGTTAAGCGGTTTTTAATTGTTTAACAGCGATTGTATACATGTACCATTGCCTGTTCAAACTCATGTATGAGGGTTCGATTCCCTCCCCAGGCTGCAAAATTGCTGGCGCAAAAGGGCCAGATCGCCTGGTGGTCCCACATGGTTTGAAAAGGAGAAAATATTTGGAATGGAAAACATGACAAAATGAGATAATGTTGAGTGTTTCTTGAAAACACCTCTGAACTTAATTCATCTATATTGAAGAAACCCATGAGGTTTTCTTTATTTTTTCAAAAGTTGCTGGAATTTATAACAAAACATTATCATGTAAGAAGGAAAAGTCTGTGTAATATGAAGTTAGACTGTGGTTTGTGACAATGGTTTGATTGTTGCAAAATAAATATTAAACCACTGTGAAAAAAAGAAAATGAATATGCATGTATGTCTCCTATACTATATGGAATATCATTCAGGTGTCCATTTTTACATGATAAAGTACATGTTTGTATGATTAAGTTGTTATATAATAGTATAATTATGATTTTGTTTAACTTTTGTAACTGTAAAGTGTTTCTCATATGTCTATTTATTTTGTGTCTGCAGTGCACCACAGTTTTCTTACATAACATTAAAGGTAGGAGAACATATAGTAGATTTGTGTTGTTTGTGACTGTTAGTTGGTTACATATTTGATTATTGAAGGAATGTCAATTAATTAGCAGATCATTTAGTTTTATAACACAAACATCTTTTTGCCAAATATATTATCTATAGCAAAGCAAGTTGACATTTATATATTTCATTTTCTATTGCAGAGTGCCATGAAAATATAAATGCGTTGAAAACCATCTGCCTAAAATTCAAACATGTGAAACTTGGGGGAAGTTTTATCAGAACACTTATGCTGAACTCTATAGAACTAATTAGCCAATCAAACATTTATGTTTTCCAGACTGTATGAAAACAGTTCAAGCAAGCCAACCTATATACATATTGTTAAAAACTGTTAAAATATCACTAGGTGCTTGGTTACTACATTAGTCTAAGCCCGGTCACATACTAAAATGGACATGTTTTCTCCTAAAAGGTGTTGTTCAGTTACCCTAACAAGCATATGTGTAAGGCCAGTTATTTGTTTATGTACCTATACATGCTTAGATTTTTCTTTTTCATTCATGCACTAATGAGCAGATAAATATATATGGAAAGAATGATAGGCAATGTCAAATGTGATCATTGGCTATGGGCGGGCAAGGCTTCGATCAATAAAAGGCTCCCTCCCCCGCTCGCTCCCCTCTTCCTCCCTCCCTCCCAGCCTGGCTGCCTGGCTGCCCGGCTGCCCTCCCAGCCTGGCTGCCCTCCCAGCCTGGCTGCCCTCCCAGCTGCCTGGCCTGCCTGCCTGCCTGCCTGCCTGCCTGCCTGCCTGCCTGCCTGCCTGCCTGCCTGCCTGCCTGCCTGCCTGCCTGCCTGCCTGCCTGCCTGCCTGCCTGCCTGCCTGCCTGCCTGCCTGCCTGCCTGCCTGCCTGCCTGCCTGCCTGCCTGCCTGCCTGCCTGCCTGCCTGCCTGCCTGCCTGCCTGCCTGCCTGCCTGCCTGCCTGCCTGCCTGCCTGCCTGCCTGCCTGCCTGCCTGCCTGCCTGCCCTGCCTGCCTGCCTGCCTGCCTGCCTGCCTGCCTGCCTGCCTGCCTGCCTGCCTGCCTGCCTGCCTGCCTGCCTGCCTGCCTGCCTGCCTGTCTTGATCCTTGCCTGCCCGACGGCCCGCCCGTCCGTCTAACATGTTGTTTGCCTTATGGGGCAATTTTTACACCAAAACCGTATTTCTATGATTCTTTGTTGGAAGATCTCGGTTCCTAAACCTATCTTTAGTTCTCATCAAAATAACAATGTTTTGTATAAGGATGGGGTTTTAGATCATGCCTAATGTAAATAAGATATCAAAATTTAGATATAACAAAAACTGCCACGAATTCTTGGAAGGGTTAGGCAAACAGAAATATTGTCCCTCGAAGTTGACGTCATGTGAAATTGGGCGCCAATAACCCCAAGTTGAATTTCCGTGCGGTAATACTCCAATTATTGTATTTGGGGCCAAATACCTATATTTAGAATCAAACATGTACTGTATTGATAAATCATTGTGTGTTAAAGAGAGTAACTTATATTCTTAAAAGCCCTCCTAATGCATGACATAAAGCACGGCCCACCTAACTCGGATGATCACAGCTGTAACAGTGTGGAAGAATGAAATATCTACGTCCGGATCTTTCGGACTAGGGTCCGCCTAATGACAGTAATAAATAAGGGGATGAGTGTGTGTACAGGTGTGCGTATGTTTGTTTACCATTCCTACAAGTGTATGCTAAGATAAATTTGTTGTTATTTTCTTTGACACTTATTAGCTGCATATTCTTGAGGTGAAATAAAATGTTCTTCTATCATATAAAAAGTAAATGCCAAGGAGAACAAGTTTTGGTATAAATATGCATAACACGTTTGCTATAGGAATAATCATCAGCAATTATTGTAAGAAGACTATGGATGATACAATTTATCATCACTTGGTCCTAAATCGGGGTTAAAAGGGGGTGATCTGTACCTTTGATAGGGGCAATATGTACTCTCAAGAGGGGCGATATGTACCTTCAATAGGGGCGATATGTACCTTCAATAGGGGTGATATGTTCCTTAAATAGGGGTGATCTGTACCTGTAATATGGTTGATTTGTACTTGCAATAGGGGTGATGTGTACCTTCAATAGGGATGGTTTGTACCTATTATAGGGGTGATCTGTACCTTTAAGAAGTGCGATATGTACCTTTTATAGGGGTTATCTGTACCTTTAATAGGGGTGATCTGTACCTTTAATAGGGGTGATCTGTACCTTTAATAGGAGTGATCTGTACCTCTAATAGGGGTGATCTGTACCTCTAATAGGGGTGATCTGTACCTCTAATAGGGGTGATCTGTACCTTTAATAGGGGTTATTTGTGCCTTTAATAGGGGCGATCTGTACCTGTAATAAGGATGATCTGTACCTTTAATAGGGGTGATCTGTACCTTTAATAGGTGTGATCTGTACTTTTAATAGTGGTGATCTGTACCTTTTATAGGGGTGATCTGTACTTCTATAGGAGTGATCTGTACCTCTAATAGGTGTGATCTGTACTTTTAATAGTGGTGATCTGTACCTTTTATAGGGGTTATCTGTACCTTTAATAGTGGTGATCTGTACCTTGAATAGTGGTGATCTGTACCCTTGATAGGGATAATCTGTACCTTTAATAGAGGTGATCTTTACCTTTAATGGGATGATCTGTACCTTTAATAGGGGTTGTGTGTACCTTTGATAGGGGTGATCTGTACCTTTAATTATTCAAAAGGGATGATCTGTACCTTTAATAGGGATGATCTTTACCTTTAATAGGGGTGATCTGTACCTTAAATAGGGGTGCTCTGTGCCTTTAATAGGGGTTATTTGTACCTTTAATAGGGGCGATATGTACCCTCAATAAGGATGATCTGTACCCTTAATAGGGGTGATCTGTACCTTTAATAGGGGTGATCTGTACTTTTAATAGTGGTGGTCTGTACCTTTTATAGGGGTTATCTGTACCTTTAATAGGAATGATCTGTTCCTTTAATAGGGGTGATCTGTACCTTTAATAGGGGTGATCTGTAACTTTTATAGGGGAGATCTCTACCTTTAATAGGGGCGATCTGTACCTTTAATAGGTGTGATCTGTACCTTCAATAGGGGTGATCTGTACCTTTAATAGGGGTGATCTGTACCTTTTATAGGGGTGATCTCTACCTCTAATAGGTGTGATCCGTACCTTTTATAGGTGTGATCTGTACCTTTAATAGGTGTGATCTGTACCTTTAATAGGGGTGATCTGTACCTTTAATAGGGGTGATCTGTACCTTTTATAGGGGAGATCTCTACCTTTAATAGGGGTGATCCGTACCTTCATTAGGGGTGATCTGTACTTTCAATAGGGGTGGTCTGTACCTTCAATAGGGGGGATTTGTACCAACTTATACCCATGTATCCTAGCTATCAAGATATATTTACTTGTAGATCATTCGTCCGTCCGTCTGTCCGTGAAAACTATTTATTCAACGCACAATCGCCAAAAATCACCATTTTCCCGCCAATCACCCATTTTCAAAACTTTATCGTAGCAATAGTACTCATCACAATAACTTTAAAATACCTTTAAACTCTTTGCAAAATGGTCTTCTTTTACCTCAAGTTATTTTCAATTTCTTGCCATACTTCAATCTTATGCATTTCCGTCCGTCCGTACGCACTATCACAAACACCTCAAAAACGCAAAATAAGTCCAAATCCCTATAATGTCAGATTTCACATTTTCCAAACGCCCGTAAATCCTTTAATAAACTAAACTTCTCTATATATTTTTCAGAATCATAAAGGTCATATTAAGGACTTTAAAATCAGTATATTTGAAATCTTTCCATCTAACCTTTTAACCCATTGCGAGTCCATTTTCCACCCCTCGTTTTCGCTTAAAAACACCAAAAATAACATTTTTTCGTACAAAAGATTGGAATAAAACGTTCAATTTTATCATTACAACCACCATTTTAGTGTTATCCGGGAGTTACTCTAGCAGAATATATAAATGTTTTAGGCAAACATGCCTCATCACCGCCTGCAGAGCCTGTCAAACACACGTCAAAAACACACACATTTGCTCATCAACCAAAGGTCTGATCTTCAGTATTTTAGACTAGAATTGTATTTTGGACATGTACCCACAACAAATATCGACATTAGGCGTTTTTCTAGTCCATTGCGGGCTCAAATGCCTCTAAACCATAAACATATCGCTTATTTAAGACTCATAACCCGGTCTTGGGTCCGAAACCTAACCATTGCTCATCAACCAAAGGTCTGACCTTCAGTGTTTATAGCTATAAGTTTACTTAAGGCATGTACCTACAACATATATCGACACCAGGTGTCTGTCTCATCCAATGCGGGCTTAAAGGTCTCTTATCAATAAACATATCCCTCATTTAAGACTCATAAAACCGGTCTTGGGTCCGAAACCTAGCCATTGCTCATCAACCAAAGGTCTGATCTTCAGTGTTTTAGGCTAAAATTGTACTAAGGACATGTACCTACAACATTAATCGACATCAGGTATTTGTCTCATCCAATGCGGGTTTAATCGCCTCTAAACTATAAGCATATCGCTTATTTAAGACTCATAACCCGGTCTTGGGTCTGAAACTTAGCCATTGCTCATCGACCAAAGGTCTGATCTTCAGCGTTTTGAGCTAGAATTTCACTTAGGGCATGAACCTACAACATATATCGACACCAGGTGTCTGTCTTATCCAATGGGGGCTTAAAGGATTTCTTATCCATAAACATATCGCTCATTTAAGACTCATAAAACCAGTCTTGGGTCCGAAACCTAGCCATTGCTCATCAACTAAACGTCTGATCTTCAGTGCTTTAGGCTAGAATTGTACCTATGACATGTACCTACAACATATATCGATAGTAGGTGTCTGTCTCATCCAATGCGGGCTTAAAGGCCTCTAAACCATAAGCATATCGCTTATTTAAGACTCGTAACCCGGTCTTGGGTCTGAAACTTAGCCATTGCTCATGAACAAAAGGTCTGATCTTCAGTGTTTTGAGCTAGAATTTTACTTAGGGCATGTACCTACAACATATATCGACACCAGGTGTCTGTCTTATCCAATGGGGGCTTAAAAGATTTCTTATCCATAAACATATCGCTCATTTAATGAATAATATACGCAGGTTTTGGTCATCATAGTGCCGTGGATCGAAATTTAACACAATATGAATAATATACCCAGGTTTTGGTCATCATTTTGCCGTGGATCGAGATTTAACACAATATGAATAATATACCCAGGTTTTCGTCATCATAGTGCCGTGGATCGAGATTTAACACAGTTAGAATAATATACCCAGGTAATGGTCATCATACTGCCGTGGATCGAGATTTAACACAATAATTATAATATACCCAGGTTTTGGTCATTATAGTGCCGTGGATCGAGATTTAACACAATTAGAATAATATACCCAGGTTTTGGTCATCATAGTGCCGTGGATTGAGATTTAACACTATATGAATAATATACGCAGGTTTTGGTCATCATAGTGCCGTGGATCGAAATTTAACACAATATGAATAATATACCCAGGTTTTGGTCATCATTTTGCCGTGGATCGAGATTTAACACAATATGAATAATATACCCAGGTTTTGGTCATCATTTTGCCGTGGATCGAGATTTAACACAGTTAGAATAAGATACAAGGTATTGGTCATCAGACTGCCGTGGATCGAGATTTAACACAATTAAAATAATATACCCAGGTATTGGTCATCATAGTGCCGTGGATCGAGATTTAACACAATATAAAACATATACCCAGGTTTTGGTCATCATAGTGCCGTGGATCGAGATTTAACACAATTAAAATAATATACCCAGGTATTGGTCATCATAGTGCCGTGGATCGAGATTTAACCCCATATGAATAATATACCCAGGTAATGGTCATCATACTGCCGTGGATAGAGATTTAACACAATATGAAAAATATACCCAGGTTTTGGTCATCATAGTGCCGTGGATCGAGATTTAACACAATTGTAATAATATACCCAGGTTTTGGTCATCAGACTGCTGTGGATCGAGATTTAACACAATGTGAAAAATATACCCAGGTTTTGGTCATCAGACTGCTGTGGATCGAGATTGAACACAATATGAAAAATATACCCAATTTTTGGTCATCATAGTGCCGTGGATCGAGATTTAACACAATTGTAATAATATACCCAGGTTTTGGTCATCAGACTGCTGTGGATCGAGATTTAACACAATGTGAAAAATATACCCAGGTTTTGGTAATCAGACTGCCGTGGATCGAGATTTAACACAATTGACCTAACGACAGACTTTGATTGACAGCTGGAACTGACCAATCAGCGAACACTTCGGTTGCTATCCGCCATTTTCTCCGACACGCTATGCGACTCCGTCAACACATAGCACTATTGTGCTGTGATTTTTCTTCGCCAATACTGCTTAAGATATTGTTTAAGTACTTATTATAGAGAAATTATGTATAAGGAGAGACTTGTGGGTGAAGTAGAGTTTATCCCGTTTCCAAAATCTGTCACATATATTGTGAAATGACTGAGAACTACACGCAATTAGTAAATATATGCAAACAGTTAATTTATAAAACGATGTAAAGAATAGAAGTATGAACTATTATTAATTTTTCTTTTTTTCTTTCACATGTTAGTAAATTTTTATTTTTGTCTTTTATCTTCGTTTGAAAATGAAAAATTGTTGTTTTTAAAAAACGGAATTGACACATAATGACGAATGTTATGAGTTGCATTTGATAATGAATCAAATGTTAACTAAAAATACAATATTGATCGATAATGTTGTGACAGGACATGGTTTCCAGTTGGACATAAACAAATTCTTCAAATTGGTTTTTAATTAATTGATTTTGTTTTTAAATGGACCCTAAGAGCACCTTAAACATTTAATTAACTTTCTTATTACAGCCCATCAATCCACCTACCTGTAATGATCAATGTATCGTATCCAAATTTAAAAGCTATTAAAAACAAAACAAATCCATAGCTCCTTGTTGCAACTTTATCCGAATACCTTAAAGAATCTAATGTTGCTGTAATATGTTATAAAACACACTCTTGGTAGCCAGTGGTTGATAACGAATCCCGGACATTTGTCCCCCGGACATTTGCCACCCCGGACATTTGCCCCCTTTTTGGTATAGGGCGGACATTCGCCCCCTCGCCGTAATGTAGAAGGCGGACATTTGCCCCCTCATGTTATTTTTTTCAATTTCGAAACTCTTTATGGTTAAATGAACTATGTGTTCTCAAAGAGAATGCAATTGGGGCATGGTTCGAAAAATGGTTAAAATCATTTACAATAAATCGTTGAATATATTTAAAATTCTCCGTCATGGTTAAAAGATAATCAACTGTACTTTGACCATTATGTGTAATACACGTTATTTTCCCAATATCTCGGTCAGAACAAAGACCGCAGATCGGCTAAACAATAAAGGGGTTGTGACTTGACCATAAAGTGCAATTGTGTCAGATTGATGTTAATTAGCGTCGAAACCCTTAATCCTTTTTAACAATCTAGGTTTGTTAACCCTTTACCAAACAATAACTACATTTGACTACTTTGTTACAGACAACTAGGGAAAATATTATGGGAAAAGGAGAAATTGCTTTTAACGAGTAATTTATCCTTTCCAACAATATGGTCTGTCCTATCAGAAAAGTATTGATTCATCATCTTCATTTGAATGACGTCTGCAAACTCTTTAAATTTTGAACAATTGAAAATATTTCGTTTGGTAAAATGACCCTTAGTTAGTTATCAAGCAGCAAGACCGACAATCATCCATTGAGTAACATACAAAAGATTATGTTTGAAAGTCTTGATTATTAACTTATTTGACAACAAAAAAGTGATTGTTCCTATCAGCAATTGTTTAACACCATAATCTCAACATGACCAACACTATTATACCATTTTCAACATGACAAAATTGGTAGATCTGCGTTTAGAATCATTCGGTATATACGCTGATTTAGTAAAATAAAAATCTAAACCGTTTAAGAATCAAAATGAGATAATTTTGTTCGTAACATGCAAATACTGCAAATTAACTGTTTTGAAGTAGTATAAAATACGGTGATTTTGAAGGTCCGGTCGAACCAGTGCCGAACGGACCAATATCGTTCGGATCCGAGTCTGATCGGGCTTTGGACGGATCGCGTTTGGTGCCGATCGGACCCCACACTGCTGGGGTAAATCACTCCCCCAACGCCATAGAGATATATAACAGAGCTGTTATAAATGTCTCTGCTAACGCTCAAAATATACACTCTTCTGTACAAATTGTCATGCTATGTACATATTATCCAGCAATAAAGGCAGGTGCTTATTATGTAAGAATATTTCCGTTTTCAAATAAGAATATCCGAGATCATCGGCAATGTCAAACAGGGATCTTAGTTTGTGCATTGACGCTATTTCTATTTCACTCAGAATGTCGGAGAAAATTAGAGTGACCTCCCCTATTTACGGTGGGCGTGGTTAACTGCTCTGTGTCGTAAGGTCAATTGGACTAATATACCCAGGTTTTCGTCATCATAGTGCCGTGGATCGAGATTTAACACAATTAGATTAATATACCAAGGTATTGGTCATCATAATGCTTTGGATCGGGATTTAACACAATTTTATTTTACATATCGCGGGCTGAGCATTCTAAGAGTGTTTCGAACAAATAAAAAATCAAATATTACTGAAAGAAAAAAAAGATGAAATTCATTCATGAAGTTCACTTTAAACCATAGATTTTCATTTTCTTGGGACAACATGTACACAGGTGCGTTATCTGTGCAGGTCTAGAGGATCAAACATGATTTGATACATAACAAAACCTTTATAAATGTAGACTATCACTGTATTTTTGTTGTGTTATGTAAACATCAAAATGAAAACATGTCTCTTATTACCTAAGGTAGGCTATAGCTACACGCCTCGGAAGAATTTATTAAAAAAAATAGTTTGAATAACTAATGTAATCTGTATACTATGCCCATGACAATTATTCCGACAATTATTCTAGGTGTCTCCTGGGTGGAGATGCACAAGCTTGCTGAGCGAGTCGAGCTGGAAGAGTTGGTAAAGCTGGGTCTGCTACAGGGGGACGTGGACGAAATGATGAAAGTTCGACTGGGCGCGGTCTTCATGCCACACGGGCTCGGACATTTTATGGGCGTCGACACCCATGACGTGGGAGGGTACCCAGAGGTAATAGTGAAAATTCTACTGTCTTAGTAAAGTACTGTAGTGACAAGTCTAAACTGAAAGTATCGTGTAGTAAAGATTCTTCTATATTGTACTGTAAGGATACCTCTATAAGGAACAGTAAGGATTTCTCTATATTGTGCAATAAAGATTTCTCTATATTGTGCAGTAAAGAATTCTCTTTAGTGAGCAGTAAAGATTCCTCTATATTGTACAGTAAAGAGTCCCTACAGTGTACAGTAAAGAGTCCTTTTATTGTACAGTAAATGGTCTCCTATTTTGTGCAGTAAGAAGTCCTCTATACTGTACAGTAAAGAATCGCCTTTTGTGTACAGTTAAGAGTCCCATATTGTACAGTTAAGAGTCCCCTATATTGGTAAGTAAAGAGTCCCCTATATTGTGCAGTAAAGATTCCCTATAGTGTACAGTAAAGAGTCCTTTTATTGTACAGTAAATGGTCCCCTATTTTGTGCAGTAAGAAGTCCTCTATACTGTACAGTAAAGAATCCCCTTTTGTGTACAGTTAAGAGTTCCCTATATTGTACAGTTAAGAGTCCCCTATATTGGTAAATAAAGAGTCTCCTATATTGTACAGTTAAGAGTCCCCTATATTGATAAGTAAAGAGTCCCCTATATTGTACAGTAAGAAGTCCTCTATATTATATAGTAAAGAGTCCCATAAATTGTACAGTAAAGGGTCCCATATATTGTATAGTTATAAACAGTAAAGAGTTCCCTTTATTGTACTGTAAAGAGCTCCCTTTATTGTTCAGTAAAGAGTCCCCTATATTGTGCAGTAAAGAGTCCCCTATATTGTAAAGTAAAGAGTTCCCTATACTGTACAGTAGTCCCCTATATTGTACAATAAAGAGTTCCCTATATTGTACTGTAGAGTCCCCAATGTTGTACTGTAAAGAGTCCCCTTTATTGTAAAGTAAAGAGTTCCCTATATTGTAAAGTGTCCCCTATATTGTAAAGTAAAGTGTTTTCTATATTGTACAGTAAAGAGTCCCACAAAATGGTATTGTAAAGAGTCCTGTAAAGTGTACAGTAAATATTCCCTTAAAGTGTACAGTAAGGAGTCCTGTTTATTGTAATTATGAGATGGTATCGTAAAAAGCAGCCTATATTTCGGTCGTACTTAATAAAGTTTAAAGAATAAGATACGACCCTTTTTCGCCAATTTGATTTTCAAATCTTTATCTGAAAAACTAGTAAATAGCGATATATTTACCCTTAACGAAATTGTTAAATAAACTCTCGACTGGAAAATTATCATTATTATGAGCATTACTATTTTTATTGTTTATTTCGTTTGTTTGTTGCGTAGAGTTAATAATTTGTATAAATTGGACGTTCCTACTAAGGGACGAATTCACTGTTGAACGGTATTGGTGTTTTTATAAATAATATCTTTTTTTTTTCATTTATATCTTTCATTGTTTCACATAAGATTTCTTATGATGCAAAGTATTCAATTTCATTCTGAGGAAGATTTAGATCTATATAATACAATGTCGCAAACGTTGTCGCAAATATGCGTCAAAACTCTATCCACTTCGTCGCATAATTTCGATCCACTACTAGCTCAACCGACAATGTTTGGCCAGAAAGACCAGTGTTGTGAAACCAATAAGGATGCAATAATCGACTAACTACTTAGTCGAAATCAAAGTACTTGAAGTGGAAACCGCACGGTGTTTTGATATGGTAAGCTATGAGGAGTGTTCAAATCAGACAGTATCAAAAACCAAAGACCTAATAAACACAGATAAGCAACTCCCCATAGGTAAAGACCGAACTCCCTTATCATCTCGTGGAGGATGAGATTTCGGGAGACTATGCGAGACTTCCTAATCTCGTCTGCACTGAAGTGTGTCTGCCAGCTAGACGATGTAAACGAAGGTTGGATAAAGTGTGAAAACTAACGTTTATTTTATCAATTTTTCGATAGTTTTAACATTCCTTTATTAGTGTGTTGTTTTTATTAATAATTGCATATGAGACAATTGATTTCCTTTTACCACTGGTGAAACACGTGTTTTAAAATGTGTATCATCAATAGAACCGAAAGTGCTATATGTCTAGAATTGAATGGGATGGTAGAGTATTTGTATAACTCCTCAGAAACAAAAACAAAATATGGGTTGATTTAGACAAACTTTGATTCATTACACATATTTTTATCGACCAATTGAAGATCAAGGACTTTTATACATTTTTGTGATGTTGAGAGGCATTTTAATTCCCTTATCTTGTCTTGGTTTTTTGAAATCATATGGTTGCATATTTTAGTAGTACAGCAATAGTTTTTGTCTAACTCCTCGGAAACAAAAACAAAATATGGGTTGATTTAGACAAACTTTGATTCATTACACATATTTTTATCGACCAATCGAAGATCAAGGACTTTTATACATTTTTGTGATGTTGAGGGGCATTTTAATTCTCTTTTCTGGTCTTGGTTTTTTGAAATCATATGGTTGCATGTTTTAGTAGTAGACCAATAGTTTTTGTCTAACTTCTCGGAAACAAAAACAAAATATGGGTTGATTTAGACAAACTTTGATTCATTACACATAGTTTTATCGACCAATTGAAGATCAAGGACTTTTATACATTTTTGTGATGTTGAGAGGCATTTTAATTCTCTTATCTGGTCTTGGTTTTTTGAAATCATATGGTTGCATGTTTTAGTAGTAGAGCAATAGTTTTTGTCTAACTCCTCGGAAACAAAAACAAAATATGGGTTGATTTAGACAAACTTTGATTCATTACACATAGTTTTATCGACCAATTGAAGATCAATGACTTTTATACATTTTTGTGATGTTGAGAGGCATTTAAATTCTCTTAACTGGTCTTGTTTGGGTTTTTTAATTTGAATTTATTCTAAGTACTCTCTTATTGTATATAAACTGTATACGTGGAAGATGTAACGATATGTTCTGTTTGGTTCAGCTGGAAATAATTGCCATGCAAAGAAAGTGTAAAATGTGCCGCTAATGACAGCATGTTTGTGTGTGCTGGAAGTGTATGACATCAACATGCTGCAAATCAAGAGATAAAAAGCAGACTCGGGTGCATAT
>OX401413.1:19721812-19731812 GCA_947846245.1 Cerastoderma edule | reverse complement strand
CCTTTTGCCATGATGCTTTTTGAAAGTAGTCTGTTGCAAGATGCAGAAATGTTGCGTAATGTGGTAATGCGCTAAGTAGCGTCAAGTAAGACAGAAGCTGATTTCTACAAGAGTTATCGGCCCTGCTACACTCACACATGGATGGAGTACTGATAATTATACATCCTTGTGCAGGATATACGCCATATGCGTAGGAGCGTTTTCATTATTGGGGGGGGGGGGGCAACTCTTGATGATGACCGGTCTAAGAATAAATGTTCCTGATCTTTTTCATGACTATTCATGCATTTACAAATTCAATAATTTTACAAGAATTGAAAGAAAGCGTATAAAAATGTGTATCTTTAATAAAAAAAAAAAAAAAAAAAAAAAAAAAGGAAAGAAAAAAAGGATATGCCAGGTCTCGATCTCACGCGGAAATCAAATGTATTAATCTTAACAAAAAGTAGCAGCGAGCAGGCTGTCACAGCCACGGATTCAACTTACTTGAACAGTCAAACAATCAAATTATTGTTCAAGCTTAAGCTAACATTTGAAGACATTATTGGGTCTGACTCCTTTGAACACGTTTTACAACACTGTTTTCGTCTATCAAAACTTCCCGGGTATTTTTTCGAGCTGAGTTTTCATTGGATAAACCCGATGTGTTCAGATTGCCATTGGCGATGATGACGTCAACAAAATTTTGGTTATTGTTCGTAACAAAAAGGCGAATTGGTATTAGATAAAGCACAAAAATACACATTTATCTTTATTCTGCTGTTGCTGATTATTGATAGAATTAACTTACTTAATTATAATCATGATAATGATAATAATAATAATAAAAATGATAATATTAATATTAATTATAGATTGTAAGTGTATGTTTATGTAAATGTATGTATGTATGTAGCAACGACATGTAAATGTTATGCTAATAAAATGTTTGAACTAAACTGTTAAAATTCTTTCTTTCATTTTCATTTTAAATTATCTACATTTGCCATTGAGATTATTTAAAGTATACTCTGGCCCAACCCCGGTCTGGATATTGGAGCTGGGCCCCTGGCCCCCAGCTCCTACGCCTATGTAAGCATGGCACATTCTCCCCCCATTCATTTATCATCCCTACAAATCCATCACCTTCCAAATTTTCTCGGATTTAAAAACCATGTAGATCTTATATATAGCATTCATACAAATAAATATTTAAAAACAAATATATATTCTAATCATCATTGTCAGGAGCCAATAAAGTATGACTAATCTATATTCAGTGATAATTTTTAGCCCAAAAAAAATCTCTTAAAATTTCTCAAAAACTCATTACTTTCATTCATTTTAATCATTTTTCTATAGAAAAAAACAACTGATCTTTACGTTTTGGTAAAAGAAGCCCATTGATTTAATTTAGAAAAAAAATCACAGTATATTATACGGTCAGCACCTGGTATGTTGATTATTTGTCCTTTATTGATATGCATGGATGGTGTCTATGTGAGGCTGGGTTTGTATGGTTTGAGTGAGCATCATATTCATTATATAGGTATTTTGATTGCGCTAATATACTTGTGGACCTTTTATCTTAACACTTTACCAAACGCCAAATCATTGATTGTCCCAAATTGAAAGAGTTTACAGACGACATTTTAAAATGTGATGAAATTGGAAAGTAATCTTCTGGTAGAGTAGAAACATTGTCGGAAAAGGAGAAATTTATCGTCACGAGCAATTTCTCTTCCCACTGTTTTCCAGAGTTGTCTACAACAAACTGGCTAACATCCGTTCATTGTTTGGTAATGGGTTAATGGATCTTTTTTAAACCGGCGACAAACAGTAAAAGCATATTTCATTCATGGAAATAATAATTATGATTGAGTTATTACATGTTACATCGTTGTTGATATGGATGGCTCAGCGACATAGAACTTTGTCTATTTCTTTGTTATTTTTTGTTAAGTCTTAACACCAACTAGATAAGAAAATTTTATATAGACAGAACATATGAGTTAAACAATATATATATATATATGAGGGGGCGGGGGCGTAAACTCGGCCTTTAACCTTTTACCAAAACGTTCGACTGTTCCAAATTGAAAGAATTTGAAGACGACATTTCAGAATGTGATGATAATATTCTTCTGATAGGGCAGAAAACAATGTGGGAAATGGATTTTTTCCCACAATGATTTCCGTAGTCATCTGCAACAAATTGGTCAAATGTTGCTATTGATTGGCGAAGAGTTAAGCATGGAGCAACGCCCTGCTAGGGGGTTCCCCTGACGGAAATCGATTTTATGCTGTTTTGAAAGCCTTTAAACGACCGCGACTGGCATTTAGGGACACATTTAGTCCAAAAGAGCTTCTAAGTTCCTAAAACATATTCACCGAATCTGTATTTACAACACGGCTTCTTAGTTGGAACAAAAAGCTTATAAAAATTAAAAGGTCTTTGGTTTGAGTCAATCAAAACTTTCTCTTACAAATAAAGAATTTCCACTGACTCTCATGTGACTTTACATTTGCTTGTTTGAATTAAAAAGGATACTACATGTAGATTTATAATTTATGACATCGTAAGAAAACTCAATTATCATAGAAATCTTCTAACCCTTTGGGCCACAATTGAATTTGATTTCTTTTAATTGAAATACCTCCATCATCGAAACACCAACCTGTTTAGTTTACAAACATCACAATATTGCCGATTTTCATTTTAAAGCATTGGCACCGAATTCGGTTTTAGCTTTCTGCCATTATATATGCAATGGAAGTGCTTCTGACAAACCAATTACCTACACGTTCTTCTGGATTATTTAGAGCCTTATGACATGGCACAGTCATGATACTATTATCTTTGATTAACCCTATTTCCCGTATGGATTTGTGACTTATCTAATTTTCAATGCAAGAGTAATTAATATTCAAGAAACAACCATTTCCCTCTGATATAAGTCATAAACAATTGTAATAATGGAGTTATTTCGCCGCATTGGTTTTAAAAGTCATTTGTGAGAGGTGCGGTAACGTGTGGTACAATGGGGGTAATGGGTTAGTATTCACTTTGATTAATATTTCCGCACAGATTAAACGTATGTAAAGCGCTGCCAATGCTATAACTTGAAACCCTCTAGAGACAGGACATCAAAATCGCGGCACCGAAAGGTGTCCGAATGCCGGATGTTTGAGATACAGATCAATTTGGTACTGTGTAGAACACCGCTCTGAATCGGTTAGTTTACTCGAAAACCTCGATCACCTTAAAATGTTACTATTTTTAGCAGACCATGTTAATGGGTATTAAAATATTAACCACATGACAGTGGAAACTTTCCGCTTCTTTTCTTTCATGGGAAAAACATCTCAAATTTCTCTGGTTACGTTTTATCCTCTTCCATTTTGAGGGATAGGACATTATGACTTTTATCGTCTTCAAGGAGCGAAAACGGTTCACATACTTTTACTTTATGTCTTAATTGTTAGCTGAATGTGACAGAATGATTGAAAAGGGTGAGGGGAAATGATTTTTTAACGGTAAAGTAAACCAACATGTGATTTTCTGATGATAATAAATAATATTGATCCAGATCGGCTGACCATATAATCATAGATGAGCTTGTTAAAAAAAAACTTGTCTTGGTCAATTTTGGGGGAGGGGGCGTACGCCGGCTCCGCCCCCGCCTAAATCCGCCCTTGTTTAGTTAAATTTATACGAGAAAATACCATTCGCTCATTTTCACAAGTGTAGTTTGACTTTGCCCCTTGTGACCTTCGCCAAAGAGTTAGACTTAGATCTAAAAACTTTGACATGTTTGTTGTATTTTTATTTTTGCTATTCATATCGGATTAACCTTTCAAAACAGATTCAATCGTAGACTTAAACTTAAAGCTTATTTATGTTCTATGCAAACACTCTATTCAAATGTTAAGATTCGTTCTAGCAATCGGAACTACTCGGGTATTTCCGTGAGCTGTGAAATACTTTTTTTCTTCTATTGGATAAACCCGATGTGCTCAGATTGTCGTTCTAGTAGACTCTAGATTCTTTGTTGCATTACACATGAACGATGGTCTACGGTCGGCAACTTACGCAAAAATAGGGAAGACGGAGGAGGTACTCCGGATGAAATGGTATTAGCCAATGGGAATCGATTATCCATAAGAATCCGCGCATGCGTATAAATATTAAACTTTTTCATTATCTGCCATCTTGGATTTTAAGCTCGGGCCCGCTTCGATTCAAAATATGCTGATAATCCATCCTCTGTTTGGTTTTTGGGGACAACATGTCGCTAAGTATTGCCATTTTTCTTACCATTTGTCTTGTGTAGTCGCGTTCGCTGTTTTTGCATTACAGAGGCCGTGTTCATGGTATGGCAAATGATATCAATTGCGAATCTTTCACTGAAAGTTTCAGGATTTTCATTTAAACTCGGGGACAACTCGGCTCTCAAATTGAACTCATTGATAAATATCGTGTTTTGTGTTCCCATAATTTTGTTTCAACAACAGTAATATAAGACCTTTGCTCACTTTGGATGACATCGTTAAATTTAAAGTAAACATAAAACGGATAGGTACGGTATTCGGATAAGCTCTACAATTTAACCTTGGTTTGTTTGTTTTTTTCCATAAATTTCCAGGACTCGGTCTTGAGTGTAATAGTTTGTGATGTTCCATGGATGACCTACCAGTACAAGGCAAGGAAATGTGTCTTGCCCATTGGCAACCCACAGTGAAACACAGGGAGATATATCATGATAGACCTTTATTAATAACACTATATATACACAAGGGAAACAACTTCAAAGAGGAACCAGTTCTGACGTTCCGTAGTTATCAGTCTGTAATTTTTTATACGATTGCTAGTCTGTCAATTCTCCATGTCCCGCATAGCCAAATGATTACTGCGTCCAACGATACCTCTCTCAACAAGATCGGTCAAGTCAACCCGGAGAAATCGGCGTCGACACGATAATTTTTTCAAATTTGGCTCTTTGGGAATAAATCGTTGAGAACAGAACCAGCCAATGTTTCGGCACTAAATCTCCTCAATGAACGTTATTTCAGCAATGACCCTTTACCAGCATACGAAAAAACAACTATTGGTAGGGATCCTAACTTAAAATTTTAACCTGCATACTATGTTCAACATATATCCAAAAATTATTCTTTAATACACTCCCTTTTGCTCGTCTACTCCATTTTGTCAATTTATACAACAATCTTTGAATATTCATCATTCATTTGAACAAAGCGATATGTTTGGTTTAAATTTAACATGTCGAAATACAGCATGGTTCCACGCTTTTTGAATGGTACTATGCGCCTTTCATACTTACTTGTTTAAAATTACATAAAAATGGAAACCAGCCTATCTAACCTTCAACCTTTCACATTAAGCCAATCGGCTGGTTCTATTCTCAACGATCTATTCCCAATGAACCAAATTCGAAAAAAATATCGCGTGTCGCCGCAGATTTCTCCGGATTGACTGGACTGATCTTGTTGAGAGAGGTATCGTTGGACGCAGTAATCATTTGGCTATGCGGGACATATAGAGAATTGACAGACTAGCCATCATATAAAAAATTACGGACTGATAAGCGCGGAACGTCAGAACTGGTTTCTCTTTGAAGTTGTTTCCCTTGTGTATATATATAGTGTTAATAAAGGTCTATTATGATATATCTCCCTGTGCAGTGAAATATCATGATACATGCGTAATACTAATAGATGGCTGCCTTTGTGGATCAAACCTGGTGTAGCTTAGATTGTCAGCGCATTGTAAGGCCATCTGTAGTGCTTGATGCTAACCATTACACCACTGATGATCCTTTTGACTTTTAGTAGTTTTCAGGGCTTCTTCAATCAATATTTTGTTAAAATGCATTCTAGTTTCACAATAATCAGTGTAGTATGCACATACATTTAACCAGATCAAGATTTACAATGGCAGGTACAAATTGAGCAGAATTGGCAGGTAGTAAGATCACCATCACCCATATTTTCAACCTCAATTTCAAATTTATCTTAAGTTTTAAGCTTTACATCAATGGTGAAATATGTTATTACAACTCTTTGCTTCCTTGCTGATAATTAGCGTCATGGCGGACAAGTTGTTAGGCGGAAATTACTCTAATTTGCATTAAACATGCCCTGTTTTGACTGTATGCCTCCAGAAACATTTTAGTTTATAGCATTATTCTCTATCTAGAGATTGAACTAAATCCCATAGAATCCAATTTCTTATAATCATCTGTAGCCTTATTAATTGATGGGTTTTCAGACATTGCAAAAATGCAGTGCAGGGGTTTTGATAATATTGTTGTTGGAAGGGTGACTTTCAAAATTAAGCAGGAGTTTTGGGGACCTCATCAGTAGGTTTATGAGTTACGTTGCCAGTGAAAATCCAGGTCCTCAGCTCTAAATGAAACCTCTGGCAGTGTAAGAGAGAAAAAAATACTTTCAAGAAAAAATCACTAACTGTAGGGCTTTTTCGCATTACATAACAGGCCTATAAAAATCACCTTCTCAATTGGAAATTTCTTTAAAATCATGCTGTTTTCCACAAAATTCAATGTCACTCCAGCTATTTGCTTTCCCAATTTATCCATTTCATCGATATAATTTCCCCAAATCAACAGGCCTAGGCCTCTTCCAAATTCATGGAAAAGAGGCCCTGAACTGAAATCCTCCCTCCTTTATTATGTAAACAGGGCCTTTTCCATGATTTGCAAAGAGGTCTAGGTCTTTTAGTTGTCAGAATTAATTTTTAATTGAGTGATGGTTTAATTTCAGATCTTCATAAAACAAGGTGGTTTGTTTTCCAGTCTTACCAATGTTGACTTGTTGATAAAGTTGCTTAATAAATGGAAACATACATTTTGGCTATTGCCGTTACGCCTCAATCAGTTGCAATATTATTTTGGTAATCTTTTTTAATTATGTTTTAAGAAACTACTTGCAATCCATTTCATCAACTTTAAACATTTCAGTATTCGCTACAAGAAATCTATGTCCAAGCCATTTAGAATAATTTGAAAAAAGATTTTCCAATGCGATTATGGATGCCCTGAGTAAAATAATGTTTCAACGCTCGAAGTTTCAATGCATATGAATAAATGTGGGGTCTAGGCTGACATATGGAGTGAACATATGCAACTGAATCAAGATTTAATGGTAGTTGAACTTGGGATCAGTTCCTCTATCCATTATCAGGACGGTGACATGATGCAAAAGAAATATTGCTGATAGATATCATAAGAACCATATACAAAAAGCCTAACAAATGCATACAAAGAAAATGCTAGGGGCAAATTACAAAAATGTAAAAATCATGCCGAGCTTAAATATCAACCCTATAATAAACTATGAGTATTTTGGAATGCAAATGACATTCAATCATTTGTTCATGTAAAAGTTTTCCATGAATATTTGTTATTATCTACTTCTAGGCTTCCAAGTATAAAATTGTCAAGCCATGGTGTCCATTTGGTTTTGATAAGAAATGATGTTACAGTGAGATATTTCCAGAAATGGTGAACACAGGGTGAGTGTTAGTTTCCTTAAGGAATGGAAAATGGGAGATTGAATGCAGTTTAAAGTTTTTAAAGATTTCACTCTCATTGAATTTGTACTCCTATTGTTCTCTGTACAATTTAGATTGTCATGAAATATCTTTATTTCAAAGAAGTTGAGAAAGATCTATCATCTAATCATGGCTTAAAAAGAAGTCTGGTATGCTCAGTTGATAACATGTTTTCATTTGACTACAAGGGCCCTGGGTTTGAGAACCACCTCACCCTCAGTCAATTTTCTCTCAGATTTTAATGAAGGCAATGCATCATGATTTATTTGACTCACTACAGATAGAATTTGTTCATGTGGGAAAGAGGGGTCCTGCAATTTGTTCATGTGGGAAAGAGGGGTCCTGCTACTCCTGCATGGCTCAATCAGTGGTTAAGATGGCAGATTTAGAACTCAGGGTACCCGGGTTGGGTGTGAGTCCCAATGACACATATGGTTTCTCGGGCATGACCTTTGTCAAGCCACTTAAGAGTCCTAGCCTAGTACTGGTGGAAACAGGAAAGTCGTTACCTAACTGAAAAATTGTTGATATGGCATTAAATAGCATACAAACACTTTGTGTGGGAAAACAGAAAGCTGTCATTTTATGCCACAATTTGACTGAAATACTGTTAAATCCCAATGCAACTAAAAACCACACATAAAGAATTTTTGGCCATATGACATTGTCCAATTTTGATATCCATGAAGATTGCTGCAATATTTGCAAAATGATTTTAAGGCTTGTATTGATACAATTTTTCTCTAAACCTGTCACTTCATTCTTTTGCTAGTCAACAGTTTTATGCAGATATCACCCAAGTAACTATGTAAGCTGAAACAGAAGTGGGGTTTGGTAGAAAAACCAGTAACAAGGTCTGTATATGTAGCAGGATATCAGATATTATCAAGTTATTTATTCATAGCAACATAGAGGTTTGCAGACATAAACACATTTGTCTGGGTTCTCATTGAAGAAAAAAAAATTGATTAATTTGTACCAATTAATTTATCATGCTGTTGATAAAAATATTTACAGCTGCTTTTGCAGTATCTCACAAAATGTGGTTTTAGCTTCCCTAACACATGGTTTCTACTTTTACCACATTTTTAGAATGAAGTTACCATTCAAAGTCACGGCTTGGTTAAACCCTGCAAGTGATTGTTCATAAAACCTTGGGTAAAAGCAACTTTTCTTTATATCAATAGACATAACATTTTTATCTTAGATCTAAAATTGCCATTATTCAGCATTATATTCATGCACCATTCCTTCCTCCTTCAAAATCATGTATGAGGGTTCGATTCCCTCCCCAGGCTACATAAATGCTGGTGCAAAAGGGACAGATTGCCTGGTGGTCCCACATGGTTAGAAGAGGAGAAAATATTTGGAAAAGAAAGTGAAAAAATGAGATGATGTTGAGTGTTTCTTTAAAGCAACTCTGAACTTTATCACATTTACCATGAGGTGTTCTTTATTTTTTGCAAAAGTCAGTCAAATCTATTACAAATTAACAAAACAATATAATGTTAGGAGGAAAAGACTGTGTACTTTGAAGTTAGATTGTGGTTTGTGACAATGGTTTGAGTGTTGCAAAATATATAGCAGATGACCTTTAATAAAAAAGAAAATGAATGTACATGTGTGTTCTCTTCACTCTATCAAATATCATCCAGATGTCCATTTTCACATGATCAAGTGCATATTCCTATAATTGAGTGGTATATAATATATGATATCATTTAAGTGTAACTATATTTTTAGCAACTGTAAAGTGTTTATAATGTGTCCTTAAGTTAAGACTTTTTTGATGTCTTCAGTGCATCAATAATCTTTTCTTGCACAAAATTGAAAGTAGGAAACATTCAAGTTGACTTGTGTTGCTTGTTACTGTTATGTGTAGTTACATATTTTCAAGATCAATTCATTAATAAATAATTAAGCTTTATAACATGAACATCTTTTTGCCAAATGTATTTCCTATAGCACAGCAAGTTGACACTTATTTATTTTCTATTGCAGAATGCTATGATAATATAAATGGGGTTCAAGCCATCTGCCAGAAAATTCAAACATATGAAGTATAGGGGAAATGTCTTCAGAACATTCGAGGGAACCAATAAGTCAATGGCACATTTATGATATTCCAGACTATATATGAAAACAGTTCAAGTTAGCCAACATATCTACATATTGTAAAAATTGTGTTAAAAGATCACAAGGTGTTTGGTCACTACATTAGTCTGAGCATGGTAACATACTAAAAATGACATGGTTTCACCTCAAAAGGGTTGTTCAGTTACTTGTACAAACATGTGTTTGGTCAATTATTTGTCTATGTGTCTTTATATACAAGGATTTGCCTTTAGAATTGATGCACTGATTAGCAGATAAATATATCTTGAAAGAATCCCTCCCTCCCTCCCTCCCTCCCTCCCTCCCTCCCTC